>VZTI01005332.1:1322929-1408954 GCA_013397865.1 Struthidea cinerea | reverse complement strand
CCCTGGGATGGGCGCCCTGGGATGGGTAACCTGGGATGGGGACCCTCCCCGGCCCCAGCAATGACGCCCACCCCAAAGCAAGGGGCCCCGGGCCCGGCGTTGGCAGCGGGCGATGCCCAGCAGGACACGGGCGACTCCTTCTCGGGAAGGAGTGCATCCCATAGGATGCCCCAGAGGGAATCCTTCCTGCCCTTCCCTGGGAGCAGCAGCATCTCTGCCACCCGCACCCCGCTGTCGGTCCTTGGCCACCCCTCGCTGCTGCCAACACCCACCACAAAGCCACCGCGGGATGCTTCAGTCCCTCCTTGGAGGATGGGGGGAAGGAGGCTCGGAGAATCCTCCCAGCTGCGTCCTGGTCCTGCTGTCCAGGTCCTGGCACCAGGGTGCTGGTGACATCCTTGTCACACCCTGCATGGACTCCACACTGTGACCCAGCCCTCTCCCCACAGAACCACAGCCAGCCTGCGCTTTCACCGCGCGGGGAAAATCGGAGGAACACTCCCAGCCAATTCTTTTGCTTTAATTTTTTTTAATCCGAGGTGCCTAAAGCGAGGTGTTGAAACGCATGTTGAGTGCACCACGTTTGGCAGGGGACCAAGCCCACACGGCCTGGGTTTGTGAAGTCCTGAGCACAACCTCGGTGTGTGCTCAGCATCTCCCAAAAAGCTCTCACCGCCGCGCTTTGATCCCGCGCCAACCTTTGGAGCTGCGTGTCTAATTTAAGGTGCTTGGGTTGGAAAATGTTGACAATTATTGTTACTCTAAAATTAAATCAGTGCTTAATTATCAAAATTGATGGTAACTTAGAGTGGCGTTTTCAAGAGAGCCTCGGGGAGTCAGAAGGAGATTTTCAAAGGCGGTTTAATGTCTCAGGGCCACGTCTCCCGCCTCGTACCTGCACTTTCTTACTGACTGCTCCTGCTTCAGCACCTTTCTAAGGCCACCCGAGTTGTGCTGAGCTCTCTACCGAGATGGTACAAGGTGGACCTGAAACCATGAGTACAGACCAAAATCTCCAGCCCTCCAAACGCACTTGGCTAATTCACAGCGAAAAATCAATTGGCTTTGGGTGCCTAATTCTCCTATAATCCTTTAGATAATCCCAGCTTTAGGCTTTCAGATACCGATAAAAAACCAAACAAACCCCACAATACAAGAGATTCATGCAAATAGAATAGAAAACCAACATATATTTCATATAATTTTCAGATACTCCGAACTTAATACGAAGTAGGTTGAGGACAATAGCAATAAAACATTGCTCAAGAGAGAGTAAAGGCACAAGACCGTGAAGCCCGAGGCTGAGAACAGAGTTTCGTAATTAAGTAGCCTCCAGACAACGATTGTCACAGGCAGGCATTGCTCAAGGACCCAGCCACTATTGCTTTCATTATAATTTTTCAGGAGAGGATCTTTTTCTGGCCTGGCTCCACCTTCATTCAAAGCTCCCAGTGGCCCCAGCCACTAACGAGAAAGCGTTGATTGAGAAATGCTAACGAAGCCTGCACAGACACGGCGTGAGGGGCGGCCCGTGGGGCGGGCACGTGGCACTGGGGGTCCAGAGCGGGGGTGGTGAAAGAGGCAACACCAGGCAGGGACATCAAACACCACATCTGGGATGAAGAAAGGGAGGGAGGTCGCGGCTGGTGCACCCCGGGGTGCTCGTGCTGCCACGGCCTAGACCGGGGGGGTCACTTGCTGGTTCAGTGGGGTCCTGCTGGTCTTTTCCATCAAATCAGTGGGAAATGTGCTGACAGGAAAGGTTTTCCAAAGAAAACTGAGCCAACTCAAAAAAAATCCTGATGAACCCTATATTGCCACTAAATACCTTCTTTTTAAGCACGCAATACAACACGGGAGCTGTAGTTTTTTACTCTGTGCATTTCACAGACCCAGACGGCATCTCCCGTGGAAGGCTTGGACAAGGAGATCGTGGGGGAGTGGAGGAGCATGCAGTGGCTGGGCCATGGCAGTGCCACCCATCCATGTCACACCACCATGTCCCCTACAGATCGCTGCTGCATCACAGAACTCCCACCTCCTGGGGTTTGGCTGCAACTGGCCCTGGAATTTCAGCTTTGCTACAGAGGGGAGGAAAAAAGCGTGAATTAGAAGCTCCTCTCTCCTTGCAGCAAATTTTGATTTCCCATCAAAACTCAAATTTGACTAAAAAGTTCCAGTTGATCGTCACTCCCCCACCCGGTGCTGAGTGAATCCCGCTGGAATCACAGGATTAACTCCCATCCCCTGACGTTACGCTGAGCATGACCGTGCCTGTCTACGCTTAACTGCTGACCTATCTTAAACATCCCACTAATTAATATGCTGAACCAAGGTCGTGTTCCAACACGGTCTCATTCTCCAGTGAAGGGCCAAGAAGGATTAGGAACAAATGGGAACAGCCCGAGATACTCCTCACACCCCGAGCCACGGCAGGTCATTGCTTCTCTACCTCAGAGCCCTTCATGCACGAACCCAGAGGACCAGGAGGGGCCCCTGTGCCAGCTAATTCCTGGCTAAACAGCAATCCCAAACTGTGGCAGCAAAGCCAGGGCTGAGCCACCCGCTCCTGCTCCAGCTGCTCTGATCTTTGGCCAGTTATCAGCACCTGGATGCTCAGGGAAGAGGGAGGTGATCCAAGGAGGTAACAAAGGAATAAAGTTCTCCTTGTTCCTGTAAAAATGCTGCTGCTGGACAGGCTGCTTGGACTGGGTCAGGGCACAGCCCAGCTCCTGGGGAGCCTCCTCGGCTGCTGGAAACCCCTGCCCTGGAGAGCACGGGCTCGTCCCATGGGGGGGTTGGGCCCCATCCCATAGGAGGGGCTGGCTGCAGCGACACCCTCTCTAGCACTATGATTATCACTCAATCTTCTTTTTTCAGCTCATTATATGGAGGAATGGAGTCAAACACAGTAGAGAAAATCTCTTGGCTCTACGTGATCCCAATCCCTCTGAAAGCAGCAGGGTGGCCGAGCACACCCCCCTGTGACATCTGCTCCCTGAGCTGGGCCCCGGCACACACAGGGGGAGTTTCATCTCCCAGGGGACCAGCAGCCCCCGAGCTGCTGCTGTGCTCACAGGTGCCCCACCTCAGGTCCTCCCCAGAGCCGGGCAAACCTTGCAGGGAGGGGATCTGCTTCCTTAATCCTTGAGAGAAGGAAAAAACGGCACCACCAAAAGCCCACCCACTCAGAGGAGCAGCGCCTGGAGCCACAGGACCCCTCAGAGCCCTGGCCCCATCACACCTCCAGGAAGGGAGGTCAGTGTAGCAGCAGTTTCCCCCAGCCAGACAGGAGTCATGGGCTGATGGAAATGAATCAGGTTCTTTTAAGGCTTTAATTCATTTTCTCCTCTGCCCAAGATAAAGGGTCCTCTCCGGGGTCTCCTCTTGATTGTTCCCCCACCCAGCACCATCCCTCACACCAGATCTTCCCTTTTTCTCCCTCCAGCAGGTTTAGGAGAGAAGGCAGATAACAGGAGAGCAACTCCCCTCCTCATGTTTCACCCATTCCTCCAAAGTATTGCCCCAAAACCCCTCCAGGACACACTGGGGCAGACTGGTCCTATGGGAACTTCTCCTCTCTCTGATCCATGACCCGACACCACTGCTCACACCGAATCTCGCACCTCAGGTGTCCCTGGGAAAGAGCAGGGGATGATCCCAGGCTCCTGCAACACATCCCCCTCTCCCAGAGGGGAGCCAGGGCTGGGTGAAACCTCTCTGGATCCCCTTGGAATGACAGGGGGGGAGGAGAGGCACAGCCGCCCTTCGCGAGGCCGTGGCGAGGTTTTGTGACTCCGGAGAGTTGGCAAATCCCCGGATAAAAGGGAAAATATGTTCATAATAAATAAGACTGAAGTAACACGTTGCAAAATATTTACTCCCTCGGAAAGGCAGCTGTTTGCTTTCAGTGGAGCTGCATCTGATCCTCTGCCAAGCAGGGCTGAGCGCCTGGAAAAGAGACTTTGCTGTGGTCAGCGAGGGAAAACCAGGTGCCCAGAAAGTGCAGGGACTGTGTGTGCACAGGCACACGTGAGCAGCTGGGAGATGGGCACAGTCCCGGGGATCCCCAGCTCCTGAGAGCCCCACGAATGCCTCTGTGAGCAGAGCCTGCCTGGAGCTGAAAGTTTAATTTTAATGCAACTAATCAGATGCCAGTGTAGAGACCGAAGGAGAATAGAGGGGAGAAAAAAGAAAGAGGTGTTGATAAAATACTTGTTAGAAAGAAAATTGGATTAGTGGTGCCATTCTGGCCATGAAGTTCTTTGAGCCAGAGAAAAGAAATAATAATCTTGTTCCTTTTTTCCCCGTCTCTCTGCAGCCCACAGAAGGCCTCACAGCCAAAACATCAGTCCTTCTAATCTTATTTTCTTTATTCTAGCATGTATTTTATTAACCCCTTTTCTCATTTAACTGCTATGAATAGCTCAGTGGGTAACATCCTTCTTAGAAAGTGAAAACCTCCTTGGAGATGCGGTGCAAGGAGAGAAATGCAGACAAACTTCCAGCTCCCGCACTCAGAAGAAAAGCCTCCTCTGTAATCCCGTCTGGTGAATCCCAACATTGTACCCCAAGGTAGCTGCCAGCTCCAGGTCCTCTCTTTGGAGCAGGAACAATCAGGGAATTTATGTGGACACGCCAGGAGATTGCTCCGGCTCCATAAACTCTGTGGACGTGGAGCAGAGATTAGAAAATAAATAAACGCCCATGCTGCTTCTTGGGAAAGTGTCTGTGTGTGCATACAGCACCCTAAAACCAAGCCAGGCATCTGAATTACCTTTTTACAGCTTCCCTGTACATCACCTTTACAGCTTCCCTCGCCAGCTAGCAGTCATGTCCAGTGAAATTCCCAGTATGGACTGGGATGCCTGTGGGAGTGAGGCCAGCACTCCTGTGCCCGGGCTGGGAGCTCTGGGCCAGGCATGTCCTGCTGCTGGCACAGGGGCTCCAGCGGCTTTATCCCACCAGCCCAAAGCAAGGCTGGATTTCTGCTCTCACACCCACAGCAGGATTTTGTGCCCCAAGTAAGACATGGGATGTCTGGAAGCTCAGGACCAGCCTTCCCTCTGCACAGCAGCGACATCGAAGTGGCCAAAAGGGGAGAAAAACCATAATTAAAACATCAAATCCGAGGGAGACAGTCCTGCCCTGAGCTGCCGTAAGTGGGAACAGAGATTTGGCCTCTCCATAAAGAAAATCCTTCCCTGTGAGCAGCAAACCTTCCTGGGAGAGGAGTGGGAGCGGGATCCAGCCCCGTGCGATATTGGTGTGTTATTTTCCTTGACAGCTGTGGTGCATAGTGGTAAGTGCATGTTTAATTCATTCACAATTTATGGTGTAATGAGAACAATGAATGTGTCTGAGGGAATAATTGCTTCACGGCAGGGATGCTGGAGAGTTCAAGTTGGTTGGCACCTGGACTTTGAATCGGGGCTGGCGGGGATTGGCTCCAGCGGCCTCACAATGGCCCCGATAACAAAGCTGTGGGGACAGGGAGGGGGTTCAAAGTCACCCCGTGCTGCCTGGCTGAGCTGCAGCAGCCTCTCGATGGCAGTGGCTGGATCCCAGCCCCGTTAGACCCGTCTGGCCCCAGTTACCGGGCACCCGGTGAGGGGTGTGCGTGTGGGAGCTGCTTTTCCAACCCGCGTTTACAAGGGAATTTTGCTGTGCTGCAAATCCGTGTCCCCGCTAAACCAGCGCTTCCTCCACCTCCCTCTAGGACCTTTTCACTGCTTGGTCCTGGCTGTGTCTGCCAAACCTTCCTTTTGCTGGGGGTGTGGAGAGGGGGTTGACCCTTTCCAGTGTCCTCAGCAGCCACATGGAGTTTCAGAGGCCTCAGAGGTCAAGAGCATCCATATGGAGGGCCCAGGAGCTCCGTGCGTCTCCCAGCTGTCCCCACGGCAGCTGTGCCTGCAGCCCCCCGAACAAAGCTCATTAGGGGGCTCGTTAGGACACTCAGGGGTTGCTCTGAGCTGTCCTGGAAGAGCCCTGGAATCACACCACTCCCAGGAGAAGGCACCACGCTCGGCTCCACGTACAAACGGCTCCCATCCATCAGACTGGGAGCAGGGAGATCCCGTTATCCATCATGGGCTCTCTCCCACAGCACTGAGCGGGGCAAGACTTTGAGCCAACAACAAAGAGATGCCGACAAAGCATCCCTCAAGCCCTGGTCCGTGCAGGGGGGTCTGCAGCAGCTCCCTCCACAGCTCCCAGCTCTTGGCACCCAGTAGAAATGCCAATCTGATTTCTCAGACTGATGTGCCAAAGCATGAGCAACAAATCTTCCACGCCTCAAATCCACCTCGAGGAGATCAACGATCTATATGGGGCTCTTGGACCCAGCATCAGCTCTGGGGGGAACAGGCTGTGAGGAGCTGGGAGATTCAGATGCTGTTGTCAATTATTACACCATTATATCGGGGAGCTGTGCTAGAGACCATCAGCACTTGAGCTTTTCCATACATGGACCGTGCAGGATGGAGCTGGGTCCCTGTTCTCCTCCATATGGGAATGCCACGTGCTGGGGATGGGCTTGGACAGCTTTCAGAGATGCTGAGCTGAGAGCCCTGGTACACATTAACTCCCATGCAGGGTTCTACAAGATGTTTAGAACATGTACGTAACACTTGGGACTAAACAGAGGCTGCTTTTAGCTGGGGCAACATCTGGGTATGAGAAGATGTGGGCCAAGCTGGTGAGCAAACCACTGCAAGGGCTTTTCTTTAGGGACTGAAGGCATTTTTCCAAGGGGTTAAGTGGTTTGGGTGCATAAATTCAAAGGAATTTAATTCAGACTGAAAAGATCAAAGCTTTAGGCTGCTGCGTCCCCTCAGAAACATCCCACCTATCTGCCGGTGGAAACAGCCACAGCTGGGAGTGGAAGACAGAGCTTTGGTGCAGACAGAAACATGAATTTGTAGTCCTGACAGAGAACCTTGTTTTATCCCATCTACTCTGAGGTTAAACACGATGTTCTGTCAAGCCCCGCACGGAGGAAAACAGGGTTTGGCAGCGGCGCCGCGCTCGCCTAACCGCGTTAAACACGGCGCGGCTCCGCGGGCCGAGACTGCATCGAGAGCAGAGGCTGCCAGCCCCACCTTCATCCGTGCTCAGGAGCACCCGGGGGCAGCGCTGCTGGCTGTGTATCCATCACTCCTCTGTCCCCCCGTAGCGCTCTGCCTTGTCACTGCTCTCCCTGGAGCTGCTCACTGTCAGCCCTGACACTGCTCTGCCTGGGAGGGAAAATAACAGACCCGAGTGCTCAAAGAGGGACCAACCGCGTCTTTGCCTCTCCATGGGCAAGCAAAGGTTAAACCCGAAGGTGACTGCAGATGCAAAGTGCGAATCTGGCTGAGGTTCACACCTTCTCTCCCGGCTCCATCCCCTCCCGAAGCTCAGCTGTGAGCTGAGCCCCCCACCCAGAGTCCCATCCCCGCAGGAGGATCCAGACCCACCCCCATCCCGATCTCCAGCACAGCCCAGATGACAGGTCAGGATACAAATAAACCCACCCATAATTGCACATCGTTAATTACCCAGAGTGTTTGGGTTTCTTGGAGAACATTAGGTTGTGAAGACGCTCAATCAAAGAGCCCTTGGGGCATTCAAAATCAAGGCAAAGCATCAAAACCCAAGCGCTGTTTTGCAAACACAGCTTCAAATGCGCGGTGGGGGGAGGAAAGGCTTTCCCCCCTGCCTGCCCGGCAAAGAACACGCCCGGGAAGGCTCCCGGCTCCAAAGCCGGCAGCACGCAAGGGCAAAGGCTGTGACCTCGGGGTACAACATCTGCAGCAGCCTCCGGGGACTCCCAGCTCCGCACCGAGGGTGATTCCAGCAAGGCTTTAACCACAGGCACTCAGGGAGGTGTTTCCTCCGCTGGATTTTCCCTGCTGTTCTCCCAAGCCCAACCTTTTGTGCCCAGCCAGGACAGCTCTGAGGCTGCCCCTGCACAGACCTGGTTTCCACCAGCCTGGAAATAATTAGGAGAAAAATCAACTTGGGGAGAAAGTTCTGTCACAAAAAAATTGTGGCTGACAACTGCAACCTCTGGAAATATTTTTAGCTACACCAACCTATATATAATATATAACTACGCTTTTATAGTGATGGAACAGTATGGCAGGTGAGGTATGCAAAGAGGGAGTGAAAACAGCAAAAAAGTGAAATCAAAAAGGAATAATCACAAATTAAAAAGAGAAGGTAATTAATAACACCAAATTCAGGGCAGGAATTTCAGTCAGGAACAATGTAAAAGAGGATTTCAATAATATTTGGGTACTAGTTCTTTTTCTAATAGAGACGATCTTTTTCAGCCAAACCCACTGGATTTGAAGCGGAAAATTAATTCAGGGAAGTTTTAAGAATAATGTCCCTAGGCCACTTCCGAGTGCCTTTTGGTCCTTAGATCTCTAAATACAAGTTTCTAGGCATCCATGCAGCTCTTTCACAGCTTTGCACTCATACGGGTACATGTACATTTACTTGGAAATGGCTGTTATATGAAAAAAAAAAAGGAAAACAAGATCCAGAGAGATCTGCTCCCATCAGTGAGAAAGCTTCTGGGAGTTGCACGAGTTTAAAAATATTATTTCAGTTTATGCTTGGCATTTCTCACTCTCTTGCTGACAACCCCGTACCTTACACTGACCACGTTCCTGAAAACAACCCCGTGGGCCAAACCCAGCATCTTCTGCCAACTCAGCACAGAGGGACCACCAGGCACTTCCCATCCCATTCTCCTACAGGATTACCACAACAGCATTTCTTTTCCAAAGTCACACCGAAAACCCATGCTCATACTGCAGGGCTCAAGCCCAGCAAAGCCCTGCTCCTCCTCGGCGAGGATAAAAGGGCAGGGACCAGGGAGGGAGGGCTCCCTGAGGGGCACCTGGTGCCCACCTGCCCACAGGTGCTGACACCCTGAGGTGACACCTGCCGAGGTGGCACCACACCAAGTCACCCACGGGCTGGATCCTGCACAAGGCTCAGCATCACAGGCCAGCTGAGCACAGCTTGTCACAACAGCTCCTGAGAGCAAAGCTCCTGCATCCATCCTAAAATACGGGTTTGCATTGCCTGGAGAGAAAGATCACTAGAAATATGCGAAAGGAAACCATTTCCAGCCCTTACTAGATCCACCAGAGAGGATAAATATGCTGATTCCACCAACATACCCCAATGAAAAACCAAACAACAAGCCCACTCCACACAGAAAGCTGCTTCTACCCCACCAGCTTACCAGGGGTAAGAACTTCAGTCATCCTTTGCAGACCAGATGTTGCACGAGCCTTTCTACAGAGAGCCAACAGCAAAGCTGGAGCTGCTGACACCGAGGGCTGTACAGGCAGCTCTCAGGGTGCTGAAGGATTTTTCAGGCAGGAAGATGGTGGAGATACAGTTGAACTCAATGGTCTTAAAGTTCTTCTCCAACCTAAATGACTCTGTTTGTACAGCAGCGCTGTTCAGAGAAGAAAGCTTCAAGGGAGACATCTGGGAGCATAAACCAGCTCAGGTATGATCTGCACTAGAGGCACGAGTCAACCATCCATCCTGGCTGTGGGGCTGAAACCCCAGAAGGTCCTTATTTATCAGCACATCCAAGGACGGGGTTAGCCCTGAACTGAAGTGCAGGCTCAAGGTTAAGTGTTTGCAGATGGGCTTTATTGAATTAGGCTGAAGGTACAGCTGGAAGTGCCCCTCTGGGAAGTGGCTGCTTTGTCCTGCAGCTTTTTTTGTCCACGATCTCTGGCTCTGCTGGTGTTGGGGCAGGGTGTGGGGTGGGAGCTGGACCCTGGCACAGGTGTCTGGTTCCATTTCACCATGCCCAGTGTTTGTATTTCAAACTGCAGCAAAGCAGCTCAGTGGTGCAGGAAGAACCACACCGAAGGTCTGAACAAAGGCACTGGAGCAGCACAGGGCCACCACCTGTGCTGGAGCAAACCTGAGATGGTGGGGATGCTTCCAGGATCTCCTGAGCAGAGCAGCAGAGTTTTCATTCAGAATTTTCACTGTAATTTCAGATCTACACTGAAATTAGCCAATGACCTCATCCAGCAAGGATGAACAAACAAGAAGATGACAAGCAAGTGTCGGTAAGTCTCAGAAGATGTAACATCATTCCTGAGCACAATTAAACACAGCCGTGCAAACATCCAGGCTCTGACTGATCCCGAAATCCACATTCACCTTCTTAAGTCTGTTTTTCCACCACCCTCAGATGCACCATGAGAGTCTGACTGTATGAAAACTGACTGTATAAAATTCAGGTGAGAGATTTAGATGGGCTCTGAATTTAAAGAGAGAGTGTCAGTTCTGAGGAATCCCTTGCTGAAAACACTTGCTCTGGGAGAAGTGTTCAGCTGTGGTCCTGAGACTGACCTGCCACATCTTCAGTGCCGTGTGACACATCTGAGCCTCTGCCAACTAAATCTCATTAAACAAGTCCTGCACGCTCCAGCACTTCCCAGCACTCCTCAGTGAAGAGCCAAGGGTGGTATTACATCCTTAATTCCAGCCCAGGATCACTTCCACCAGCAGATTTCTTACAGATTCTAGGGCTAGAGTTTTAATGAATTCCTTGAATCCTTTCTTTGGGCAAAACTGGACAAAGTTAACTTCACTGTTAGCTTGAGACAACAACAGAATCAGGACTCACAACCTTCTTCTGAAAGGACGGTCAGCTCTGCCTGGCATTAAACTTTGATATGAGGTTTCAATGGGAGAAGAACAAGATTCCTAAAGTAAAAATCTGTTGAACAGATTTTACAAAGGTGGAAGTATTGTTACAACTTCACTGCCCAGCTGAGATAAAGGTGTTCCTTTACTTTGCTCATTCTACCAGCACACATTTCCTTGTTTTCAGCCCCAAGTACTGAGTCTGAATCCTGTGGTGCCATATAAAAAGCCCATCTTCCATTCCCACTAAGCTGTATGTCCATGGAGCATTTGAAACAAACAGGCTGTTGGGACCCAGCTCTGTAGATAAAATTGTTTTAGAGAGCTGCTCAAAGGAGGTCTCGGCTCTAAATCCTCCTTGTGTGAAGGTGAGCTCCGTGTCCACCTTCCCAAGGGTCTGCTGAAAATGCTGTCCTGAATATTGGACACACCTGGGTTGAAAGGAAAATTAAAGTTTCCTGTTGGAAGATGGAGCACCATCACGAAAGAAAACATCTCTTCTCCCAAGGATGTCTGGAAGGAAGCAAAGCTCTTATGACCTGCAGCCATAAATTCATGGGATGAACTATCCCATGGCTCACGGGATAATTGGATGAAAAGAGATCGGGATTATGGACAGCAGAACAAGGGCACGACACAGTCTCCACTCTTTTTGTTCCCTGGTTCTCTGTCAGTGAAGGAGAGACCAATTGTGGCAGCAAATGGTAAATAAATGATATTTTATCAGGGGTTTGCCTTATTTACATTATGACAAATGCCAGATAACACCACAGAGCTGCACAATCGCTGTGTAGAAGTGCTACAAACTGCTCCCACATGCAGCACACTCCCTCCTTCTCTCACACAAGGCACATTTTTGCAGGATCAGACCCTCATTCAGTTTTTTCAATGCTTTTTCACTATTTTTTTTCCAATTTAGGGAGGAAAAGTTTTATTTAATTATCATCCTTTCTTTTTTTTACTTTTTTTGTGGTTTGAATTGACCAACTGCATATCTTCCCCTGGCTTTATCAAAGAAGCCACCAGTACCAGAGCACATCTAATTTTAAGAGGGCTTTAGTAGACAGACTTAAAATTGATCATGCATTTTAGTTTCAGTAACTTGCAATTTCTGCACGCTTTGATAGTGCACTTTAAAGAACAAGTCTTTAATGACAAAGGCTTAAAGGAAATGACCTTTCTGAAGAAAATATCAAAGCTTGGAGAAGATAGCTCCTTGGGAAAAAAAAGGCTGAATTAAAATGACCTTGTGTTCTGAAACTTCTTCATACAATATCTGACGTCTTACTTTGCCTTTGTACCCTCCAAATGGGACCAAGTATAATTTAGCAGTGTGGTGCCTCCAGTCCATTCTGTGATGTGGGGAGGACTTGCAGTGCATGAAGAGAACTAAAAAAAAAAAAAAAAAAATCAGATCCTATAGAGATTCTCTATCAAGACCTCTCGGCATCAGGATCATAGCTTTGCGTGTTTTCCAGAAAATTCAATAAATATTTTCTTCTAACCATTGTAAAATATTTTTCTGTGCAGCAAAATCATTTCTCAGTTTGAAACCACCACAGTCAGGAGAGATTTGGGCAAGTACCAGGAGTATCTGCTGTCCCCAGCACAATTAAAGCTCTGTTGCAGACGCAAGCAGAAGGAGGGACCTTGTATCCCTTTTCTTCCAGCTGGGCCAAAAAGGAGCATTTTTGTTCCATGTAACACAAGAACTGTGAGTGGCACTGAAATAAAGTGTCACCTTGATAAGGGTCACCTCCCTTGGTACTGGTGAAAAACGTTAACGGTGGCGTTTTCTTGGGGGGTTTTATAGAGGGTGAAACAATCTTCTCTCACAGGGCAAAATGGGTGAATTAAATCAATGTAAAATAGAAACAAGGCTGTAACCACACTCCAGCTGGTTTGGCCAGAGCTCGTTCAGGGACAATGAAGCCAACTCCTGGCAGCTGGCAATTCCTTACCAAGTGGGGGAAAGAGAGGCAGAGAGCAAGCAAGAACTACGGAAATCTTTCTAATCCTTCAGTCTGGACTCTAACTCTCACTTGTTACAAAAATGATCAAAGCAATGTTAACAGCTACAAGAGTATCCCACCCAAACTTACATTTAAGTTCTTACGGGGTTCATAAGCACCTTCAAAGTGGTCCTCAAGCTGTAGTTGATGCTGGAGAGAGTTTCACAGAGTTTTGAACCCCCCTGATTGACCAACATCTACTTTTCTCAAACTGCTTTATGACCATCAGTGACATCAGCAACCCAATTCCATCAAAAAGAAGGAAACTCAGGAATTCAAGTAGCTAGAAGAGGGCCCATGCATTTCTTTATGGATGCACACCCCTCCCTGCTGTCAAATGCATTAAAACCACACAGATATCACGGAAAAACACAGGCAGAGAAGCAGAATCAAAGATGCCTCAATTCCCTCAGGCATGAGAGTTGTCACTGTCCCCACCTCTGCCATTTGGACATGGGGCCATGCCCAGTGGGTACATCCCAGTGCCCACAGCCTGTTCCTCCTGCAGAGCCCAGCCTCTTCTGCCCTGCACCTTTCAGGGTAAAAACATTTCACTGCCCACAATTAATTCATCCCAACAAATTCCTGCTCCTACATCTCCCCGTTCCCCCGGGCGAGGCTTTGTGGCACCCGCCACAGCACCTCCTCCTTTATCAAAGGAGCCGTGACAAGCCCTTATCTGTACTTAGAAGAATCACTTGTTGATTCAAGGAAGGTGGAAAACCTGCCCAGGCCCCAACTGGGCTGACAACCAGCACAGCACCCAGAGCTGGAGCTGGGGTTTGGCACGGAGCGCGCCGGCGCTGCCAGGAGGAGGGGTGGATGGAGCCAGCCTGCCAAAGCCTCTCCTCCTTGATCTCGGTGCCAGGAGCAGATAAGAGCCCAGCTGGTGAGCTGGGACTTGGCGGCACAGCTGTCTCCACCACGGGCACTCAAGGGAGCGGGACCCTCTGAATTCTGCCTGGCCACGGCACGGGAGCACCGGTGACGCTGGGGCCAGGCTGGAGAGGTGGCCATCCCCACCAGCAGGGTCTCACTGGTGCTGCCAGGGCCACAGCTGGACTTGGAATAGGAACTTCTGCCCCTCTTCAAGCACCGTGCCGTGATCCCAACACCAGCGGCAGGATGGTGCCAGGAGGAACAAAGCCATTCCTGTGTTTGGCAGATCCAAACGTTCACATTCCAAATGTACCAATGCCCACTCTGGCTCACGGATGGCCAGGAGATAACAGCGCTGTCCCATGGCTGGGAGGCAGGGCCAGCTCTGAGGGCTGACCAGGTCCTTCAGCTTTCCATTGCTCCTCAAACCTTATCCCAGAAAACCCTCTGGAATCTGCTCAGATTTCTCAGGATGGTCGCGGAGAGCCGGCACATGCCCACGTGGCACCAAGGCCACATCACTTACGATTCTTTTCCAACATCACCCATGATGGTGTTATCAGTCCACGAGGAAGGAATTCCCTGTGCCTGGAGTATCCAAACCCACTGACAGCCAGAGCTGCCTGCATTGCCACCACGGTGCTCTCATCCCTTGTGCCAAGATAATCCCTTGAAACACAGCGCATAATTCCCGCTTAACAAAGCCATACAAAACTCCCCTGGCTACGGAGGTGAGTGAGATGCTCAAGCAGGACAATAATGTCAAAACAAAAAGATAAGAAAATAATAATATTTTAATATTATGTAAACACATGGACACAGAACAATGTCAAAATATGTTAGAATATCTTGGACAATAATAATAATAATAATAGTAATAGAAAATGGGGTTTTCTTCATGTTTTAAAGTGAAAAAAATGGTATTGGGAAGGAGTAACAAAAATATTAGTAGAGCAAAGTCTACTTGCTCGGTAAGCGAGCTCAGCGTGGCGTCAAACCATGTATCAAAAGCATAAATCTGTAATAAAATAATGATAAAAAAATAATGGAAGGAAGATACAACAAAATCCATGCTGGCATGAGCTATGAACATGTTTTCATGAAGTTCATTTTTTTTGTGCTAACAAAAGAACCACTAATCTTTGCATTATAATTTACAAGAGCCAAATCTTCAAACCTATTCAAAGCAGTCCATTTGGCAATCACAGAGATCCCACCGATCCTTCAGTTACCTGCAAAGGAAGAGATTTTTGTTAGTTACACCTTATTATTCTTCTTATGAAAACACAACAGGCTGAAAGCAGGACTGGCTCCAGTGGGCAGCGGGTCTGGAGCTTTCTGTTTATCTAACAAAGTTACCTACGCTGGACTTATTACCAAGGATCTACGACATTTTCAGTTTCCAGTTAGCTTTGGCTAATTCCTGTTAACAACTAATTTAGGAACAGTATTTTCACACAACTGTCATGCTGCTAACCTTCTCACAGTCGCCTAAATGTCCCACAAATGCTGACACTATTTTTATGAGCATGCATTCTTAGTTGCAGAAACCCTCATGTGAGACACGAAATACCATCAAGGTCTATAAATACAGTAAAGATGGAGTGGCTTTCCTAGGAAGTTTCCTTGTACTCACCTCTCCACGTGAATCACTTACTCTAAAGGCACAGCCAGGCTTTTTATGGCTGCAGCAGTTGCCATAATTTATATTGGAGGGTGTAAACGCCTCAAAAAAAAAAAAAACCAACAAAAAAACTCAGGCTCGTGGAGATCCGGTGCTTTGAAGATGTGATCTGTAATATTCTGCCTTGCATCATTGTTTTCTATCTTAAAAGGAGGTGGCATCACCGCAGAGCCGCAGCTGTGCAGGAGCCACCGCCTCATCCTTGACATGCAGGCAAAGCCCAGACTTGCAAAGCACCTGCAACTTCTCCAATCTTGCTCTAGCAGTACTGACTAAGCGCTGGGGAAAAATTCTCTGATGCTTGTTTACTGAAAATAAGGAGCTTTTAAAACTGCACCCATGTTGGAGGGTTTGAATTAAGCTGTAAAACTTCAAGAACTGGGACCCACAGGTGTGAAATGGTACAAATTGATCAAAGATAATCCCGTACTTTTTGGCGTGGTAGGCGGTCAGGTCTTCCTGAAGGACTCTTTTCAGCAGAAAACTTACCTGTAAAATACATCTCACATGAAAATAGGGTACAAAATTCCAATTAATATATTTGTGCTCATTTCATAAAAGGAATTTTTCTGGTCTCTCCTGCCTAAATAAAATGCAGTAGCACTTTAGCTGTGTAGAAGAATTAATATTTAATAGAAGACTGTTCTCTTGGCTTCCCTGGCTCTGCTCTGGCTGTGCACTCTCTACTCCTTCAGGAACAGAGTCAAACCAGTTGTTAAACCCAGCTGGTGGTACCACCTGGGTTGTGCAAGGGCTTGAGAGCTCCCGTTCTCCTCGCAGCTCCCATGGGATTCCTGTGCTCTGATCCCTGCACTTTTGCTCTTGTGATTAAGGTACTCACCTGTTCTTCAATTAATGCTTACTAACACACTGCATCCCCTGTTAGCCATCTCACCAGGAGCAGACCATCAGGCAGCAATCCTTTATACTTAGCAACATGTTTAGAAAACTTCACCCAAGCCTCAAGTATTTTCTTTTCCCGCTGTTTATTTTTATCCCCACGCGGTGCTTTTACCCAGCCTATCCTCTTCATCCTCCTCCAACAATAAATAATCCTGACAGGTGCAGAGATTCCAGTGCCCTTTTTGTCTGATGTTTTCGAACAGGAATTTCAACAATTTTCAAAGAGCAGGACACCTGTGCTTCAGAGAGAGCCCAGCTCCCCGAGTGGTCTCTGACGCCAGCAGCCATGGATTTCTGGGAGAGCACCCAGGTTTTCATGTGTGCAGTTACTTTGACTCCTTTGAAATGCTGCTGCTGCTGCTTACAGAAGCCCTGCAGGTGGATATCAGATTCTACTTTTTCTTTTTTAACTCATTAAAAGGTGTGGTATTCTTGTATTAGCTCAGAGTGACGCTTCCTACCCGGCAGTGCTAAGAGTCCTCCTAGGAGTCTTTAAAAATAGCTTTTTACTATCAACTGGAAATAGATTTCCCCAATAGACCCGTAACTCTTTATCTCCCACAACTATTCAAATGAGAAAGAGCATCACCCCCACTAGGGATCCCTTGAGGTGGAAGCAGAATGTTTACAACCAGAGTGTTGAAGTTGTGTCGCCACTTGCACAGGGAAATGTTGAGTTTCCACCGTGAAAATTTCCTACTTCCATTGAAGGTGGCCTCTGCCAGGGGAATTGTCTCATGCAGAGCAAACTATGCTATAGAATAACCCTTATGCACTGCAAAGAGAAAAAAAGGGGGAAAAACCCCAAATACATTGAATTACCAATCATCTCCACAGAGAAGATAGCATAAGACAGAGAAATGAGATGTTGTAGATCAATAATTTCTAGAAAAATGGTCCTGAAAGTTGGCACAAGGATGTGATGATAATGGGCCTAAACTTGTACTCCGTGTCCTCAGGTTTCTGCTTTTCCCAGAGCTCAGGGCAGCTCTGAGTCACCAGCTTGGCACTGTCCTTGTCCCAGTTCTTCCCTTCAGCCAGGACAGATCCCAGATCCCAGTCCTTCCCAGCCTGGTTACATGCACAGTCCTGCAAACACTGATGGCATTTTCCTTGGATTCCCATTATTCCACAGCTATGATGACCCTTCCCTATGGCTATTTATCCTTCCTCACTGCAGTTCAGGCAAGGATGACATCTTGTTTTCTTCCAGCTCCCAATACATTGAATAGAAAAGCCCCTAATAACTTCTGTGGGAACCATGTGCAAGAAACACACCCAATTAATCAGAAGTTCCCTATTTCCAATGACATTTGGCTATTCCTATTAGGCAATTTAAAAGTCTAGTTCATATAAATCATACTGATTCTGCATTACTGTAGAAGAGCTGGTGGCTTGCAATATTTAAGACAAAACATTACAGAGCCTCTTTTATATAGGAAAATGTAAAAATATCACAATGATCATTTAGACAAATATCTTAAAAAAAAAATCCCATATGCTTTCTTACACAGGCTGGAAAGAAAATAAAATTATTTCTAATCCTCTTCTTCACCCTTTATAGGCAGTCTCTAAATGATCCCTTCAGGAGAAACAGGGTAAGGGAGATGAAAGACAACTGTGAGCTGTATTTGAAAGGCTGAGGAAAAAACCCTAATACTGAAAAAAGCACAGTTTTTCCTGGAAGAAAAATCTGGGACCAAAAGATACAACGTGGTAGCTCTCAAACTGGAGGAGAAAAGTTTTGTGAAATATGACTGAGTGAAAAGCATGTGAATGCTGCCATAATTTGGTGTTGAGTATTTTCAGTATTTTTGTATATTTCAGTATATTCAGTATTTTTGGCCAAATTTCAGAAGGTCATAACCTCCTGTCTAGAAGAGATGGCTTTTATCCAGCCCAAAATGCTCCAGATGAATAATAAGAATTTACCTGAGTTTTTAAAGATGAAATGGTGTCTTCAAATTCCTTTTTGGAAGATGCTGGCATCAGCCCTTTGAGTATTTTTTCATATTCTTCTCGTATAGTAATCAACTGTAACAGAAAAAAGAGAAATTTATATAGAAATGGCTGCTCTTAGATGCTGGAAAGCAAATTTTTTTGCTTCTTTTGCCCAAATTGGAGGCCAAATAAACACAGGGGTGTGCTATCAACAGGGAGAGGGAAGGAGAGAGAAGAAAGATCAGTGAAGACCTGTAAAGAGCAAAAGAGGTAAAAAAGACAAAGAAAGCAAAAGAAAAAATAAGAATAAAAAATAGATGGAGAAGGAAAAAAATGAGAAAGGAACAGTAAGGCATTTGTTTGGGCCATGGTCTGAAGAAGCAATAATCATTCTTACATCCATCTGAACTGAGCATTTATACAGACACACCTTGCAAACTGAGTGTCAGAAGTTTCCTGTCTGTCTTTGGTGGGATCCGAACCACGTCAGTGGGGTGACATTTGTCCCTTGCTCCCTTAGACAAGGTGAGCTACTGTTTCCCAAGATACATTTTACAAAATTTCTCAACTTCTAGGTGCTTTCATGGACACTTTTTAAAATTATTATTCACCATGCAACTATCTTTTATTGTACTCTGTGTCTTCCTCAGCTTCATGGAGACTACAGGACTTTCAATGAGTAGATTTGAGCATCTCAGACCTGTTCCAAGACCCCAAAACGAGGAGGTTCGAATAGGGGCAAATTTTCATCTGCAACTTTATTCAACAGATGCTGAGTAAACAGGAGTTAGAGAGCAGAGTTACATGAAGAGAGATCAGGTGGAAGGGCTGTCGTTCTTATTTCTCCAGAGTGGCTGGATTTGATGAGTTTTGACCTGGGGTAACACAGAGAGTGTGGTTCAGGTCAGCCCAGCACGTTCCTCCTTGGCTGAATCAGGGCCTCACATCTGTAGTTAACTCCCAATAGGATTAACTGCTTAATTCAAATTAAGCAAGGACTTTGGTGTTTTTCTGGATTAGCAGCTGAATATGTAAATAAAGGATCAAAGGGCTTCGATATCAGATTAACTCATAAAATATCTTGAAACTTTCAAATGGAATCTTTTTTTCCCCCCATGGGTTACACACCAACGCCATTTGGTGCTGGTTTTCCGTTCCCAAATGGCTGAAATCCACCACTGCAACCACAAATCCAACCCCCAGTCTTACACCTGAGGAAGCCACCAGTTCCAAATCCCAGCTCCCAGAGCTTCCACACGTGAGAATCCGAGACCGAGTTCATCCCGACACCATCCCATGGGAACAGCAGCTCGCCAGAATCTTCATTATGCCGTGTGCAATTATCAATACAAAAGGAATAAAACAATCTGATGAAACGTTAGGAAAATTCTCCCTCTGAGTCACCCTGACAGGCAGGAGGAATCGCCAAATCTCTATGCAAATGGGCAATTAGAGGCTTTCCTTGGGAACTGCAAGGAAGTGATGCCACTATGCAAATCTGAAGGGAAAAAAAAAGAGGTGAGACAGGAAACCTCATCTGAACTCTGCTCGTGTAAAAGCCAGCCATCAAAATTTATGTTTTTGAGGGCTACACCAATAAATTTATGCTACTATTTCTATCAAGGCTTCCAAAGTTATGCATAAGTGCTGTGCCAGGATAAATATTTTCTGAGCCAACAGCTCATTTGGGTGGGGACCTTGATAGAGCAGAAACGTGTATTTCAGTTGATTCAACATGTTCCATTTATTCTTGGTGAGACGAGACCAGAAGCAGGCAGCCAGAGCAGCAAAATGCGTTTATTTCCTGAACTTTGATTAATAAAGATCTATTTAATGGGTAAGAGGACCTGGATGATCACCTGGCCAATATGCAGATGCAACAAAAGTTTTAATATAGCTCTGTGAGGGAAATAATAATTTTCTAATTGTGCAACAGTTTTCTTGCAACCAGGTCACTGGTTTTAACAGTCTAATCTGCAGTTGTCCTCCAAATAAGTTCTTTCACAATGCTGGGGACATTTGTTGTTAACTTTGCAGAGCAGCAGAGGATCATTCCCTGCTGACACAGGTGTTTCTTGGAAAGTCAGGACGAAGAAATATTGTACTGTGCTTTAAAGTATGGAGATGTCTTACAGGGTCAGCTGAGAATGGAGAAAGAAAATGAGAAACAAGCCCTGGTAGCTGCGGTTTGGCTTGGGGCTGATCCCTTACTCTATTTCAGAGACAAGACACGCACTCTTTCTTGCAGTGAAACCTGTTCTTTTGGATACAATTCCAATTTGTTTGAGAAGACAAAACATGCTACTTTCAGCTCTGCTCGCTGGTAATTGCATCACAATACGATGAAAATAAGTACCCAGCTGTTTCCTGCCGTGTTATGGTAAACAACCTGCTGGTATTCCTGGCTGAAGTCACTAGCAAGGTTTATTGACCCAAGAGATTAAAATAGTGCATGGCAAAAATCTAAATCACTTCTCACAACTGAAAAATAACATTGAGTGGGCTAATGGATACTCATTTTAATGGCAGAAGGTTTTTATTTTTTAAGACTTATTTTTCACCAATGAAAGCTCTCTGCAGGGATAGGGTTTTTTTGTGCCTTAAAGGCTTTTTTGTTCTTTTATAGCCTCAAGCTGCCTCCCTAGGATCCACAAATACTGTGTCTCCTCTTGCACTCTTGAGGGATGTTTAAAATTGCAATTCTTCATCCCTCAGGAGGGCTTTAGTCTGCTGGATGAGGATGGCTCTATTTCATTTACTTGTGTTCTTTTTTCTTCGGTCCTGAGAAAGCTTTTTTTTTTTTGAAAATTCATTTTGGCGAGTTGATTTAATCCATGAACCCCCAGGAAGGTTTTATAGCTTTTAATATTAAGCTGCCACACTGTTCTTTGTTTATTCAGGTTGGTGGCTAATATATGAGGTTTCGAGTTGGACCATCAATCATCTTTGGTGTCAGCAGAAAGCTGAAGCTGCCACACATAGCTCATGTGTGCTTGGTCACGTGGTAAATTAGTAAAAAAAGAAGAGATAAATAGTGACACAATTACCTAAAGTGATACAAAAAGCAGGGGACTTGGCATTTCACGGGCTACACTGAAATTGTGTTGGGCACTGACCATTCTCAAAGAGAGAAAAGTTGGGTTTGATGCCTGGAACAGAAATAGCCAAACCTGACCTTTCCAAACCAAGCAGCCAGGCCTGGCCCAGTGCTTATCAGCGGAGTCACAGAATTGTTTATGTTGGAAAAAGCCTTTAAGATCAAGTCCAACCATGAACCAGCAGTGCCAGGGTCACCAGTGTCCCATGTCCCTCAGCACCGTGTCCACATGTGAACACTGCAAAGTGTTAGCAGAGAAATTTTCCAGCTTTCTGCAGCACTCTGTGAGAGCTGTTTCTCACATAAACTATGAAAAGCAGTGCTACAGTTTTGTAAGCAAACTGTCTCTATCTTACACCTGCAGTTGTTGTGTAATATTGTTATGGTATTGTCTGGGAAAAATATTCTGAAAGGTTTTAACCAACCGGTACGAGAGGCGGATGGTCGGTGACCAATGACCTCATGCCATGCTGGCGACCCAAGTTATATAAACTGATTTATAATTAAATAAACGAGTTATTATTTCTCCTGAACTTGTCGTGCCGTTCCTCGCCGTTAGCGCCGCTCACAGCGACATCCACACACCTCTGCAATCCCTCCAGGGATGGCAGCAACCACTTCCCTGGGCACTACTGCAAAATCAGCTTCAATTCTACTACTCCAAGGAGTCTTCTGGCGGCACAGCTCAGTTTTGCAGCCACTCATCTTCTCTACAAACCTCAGAGAGATGTTCTGGGGCTGGATTAGGAGCCGCTGGGAGCACAGGAACACGCTCCATCGGCTCCTCAGTGTGCTCCAGTCTCTCTCCTTCCTTTCTGAAAGAAACAACCCGAGCACATCCAGGAGGAACACAGCGTCTTCAAGGTGACCAGATGAATTTTAGCCACGTGCTACCAACAGCCTGCAAAGCACAGGGTGTTCTGTGTCTCTTCCATGCCCTCCACCAGATCCTGCTCAGGTTCCCAACACCCAACTCTTCCCTCCTTACATCCCACAACTCTGTGATGCTGAGTTCATCCCTGGTGCAAAATACCCATCTCATTAAAAAGAAAAAAGAATCCAAAATTCAAAAACCCCAAACAAACACAATCTTCTCCAGACCTTCCAGCTGTAAATGACTTTATCAGAACTAGGGGAGCATAAGGAAACTGCAGAAGAAACTCTGAAGTAAATGAAGGGACCACAGAAAGTTGTTCAAGTTCCTTTAAAAAAAAATAAATCTTGTCTCGAAGGGCATGAAGTTAACGTTGTGTTTATGTCAGATAAGAATCAAAAGACAGTTGCCTTAACCAGGGTGTTGTGGCTTTTTTAAGATCTTAATTTCTGCCTGTTTATAATATTTATGCAGGATAAGGCGTGCCAGGGAATGCTAGAATAGTGACCAAAAGGCGTAATTAGGATCTTCTAGTTGTTATCAAATTTTCTCCATGTTTCAGGCTGAATAAGATGAGAAAAGTAATTTCCTCTCTCTCCTAAATCTTTTCCTATTCAAACAATTGTGTGCTATAATGCTGTTTAAAAGAAAACTCTTTAAAAAAAGGTTATGGATCTGTTCTGCAACATCTCTGAATGGAGACAGGAACGATCTGCTGCAATAAATCTGAAGACAGGTTAGGGTTCCAAAAAGGTAAAAATAACCCCTTCAGTCTTAGGGAGATCATTTAATCTTGGAATAAAGTCTCCTCCTTCTAAATGAGGATAATAATAATAATAATAATAGTAATAATAATATTGCATAGGTCAGCTTCATTCAGGTGGTTTGAAGACTGCTGAAGGAATTTTCTGAAAGCATTTTGAGAAGGGCAAGTGAAGGACAAATTATTACCATGTCATCCCAATTAAAAAAACCTAATCAACAGAAACAAAAAACCCCCAACCCATTAAGAACCCACCGAAAAAGAAAAACCCAAATGCAACCAAAAACCCAAAGAAACATGCAAAGAATGATTAATCACTTTTTGTTTGTGTCCTCCCTAATTGCAGGGACTCCTCCCTTGCTTCTCAGCACTCCTGAAGTTTTAAGCGAGCACAGCTCCACTCCCACAAAACCTCTGTGAGTCCAGATGTGCCCCTTCCTCCCTCAGCTGGCCTGGGGGACGCTGAGCGACATCCCCAACCCAGGAACAAACCAACCAAAATTGGCTATTTCCTTAAATTTCAGATCTCTCCCGTTTCTATTGTAAGAGAACATTTAACTGCAGCTTGAAATCTTCTGAAATGATTTTTCCTAATGAAGAATCCAACGATGCATCAATGGTTTCAGTGAAGATCAAGGTCTGAACATTTGTCTTTTCAGAAAATCATCAAACATGAATATGCGCTGCTTTTGAGTCCACATTCTCTCTGGTTTCAGGCTCTGGGAATTTCAGCTCTCACTGTGCAAGGGCCACTGAAATATGGTTCTCCCAGATTTAGAGGAATAGCATGCAACTCGATACAAATGTTCTCGAGTTCTTAAGAAAAGTAATGAACGCCATAAATCCCACGAATTTGGCTCAGCTGAAAACAGCGACCGGGCGAGATCAGCTGAGCAAGTTATTTTGTCAAGTGAACACCATGTTGCTCTCCACTGAGAAAATCCTGCTGGAGCACCTCCCCTGTACTGACAGTTCCAATAAAACATAAATTGGTGGCATAGCCATCCCCTTTGTTTGTCTGTCTGTAGCCAGTAAACCATCCCAGCATCCCAGACATTTTTGCCTTGTTGTTTTACTGACCCACGGGGACCTCCAGCCCTGCCGAGCTCCTCGCTGGCCACTGAGTTTGCTGCTCCAGGTCATTTTTTTCTTCTCCCAACCTGCATCCAAGTGGCCTTGTTACTTCAGTGGCTTGTGTTTCCATCTCTCTTTTCTTAACCAAGATCTCCCACCTGGAAAATCCTCTGTTTGTAGTTAAGCAATCTGAGTCCATATAATTCATAGCTGCAAAAGCAGCTTTTTGAAAAAACCCACCACTGGGCTGCATATGGCAAGAACAGCATTCCTGGGATTACGCGACTTGGAGAGGAATAAAAGCTTTCACTGTCAACACCACGGAACAACCAGGAATGTTGTGGCTAGAAAATTCACGCTGTTCTCTCAGCCTCCCCCTCTCCAGGGCTCTGCTATTGTTCCAGCTGGGATTTGGAGGATCCCGGACTTATTTTCTTCTCCTTCCAGATGACTCATGGCAGATGCCATCTTTGTTCCCCCAGCACTCTTCCCCTCAGCTGCTGCCACTGCCATCCCTTTGCCAGCCCAGGAGGTTTGGGATTGCAGAGGAGGGTTGTCCCCTCCATGGGGTGAGGGGACATGGGAGGAAACCCCCCTGACACCCCCTGATCCAGAGGAACCAGATCCAAACCAGCCCAGCTGCTCCCCAGTGCTGCTGGGCCAAAGCCGAAAACACGGAATCACAGAATATTCTGGGCTGGAAGGGACCCACAAGGATCATCAGGTCCAACACATGGGGTTAATTTCAGGCTCTGGCCGTTCCTAATGCACTATCAGGATAATTAAGTATGAAATAAAGCTCTGAGCATCTCTGACACCACTGCTGGAACACATTTATGTGTTTGGGTTTTACATTCCAGCACGCGTTACCTTCCACACAATCTCTCCCATCCGGGGTGGCTCAGCAGGGAGAGGTTTCAGTGCCTGATTCAGGAGGTGCCAAGTGCTCCCCAACGCCAGCGAGAGCTGACAAAGCTCAGCAGCAGCAGGACCAGGCTCCGGATTTTCACACCGACTGTGTGAACAAGCAAATCTCTGTAGATAATAACCAGAAGCTACTTTTACGACCACCATTTCCAAGAACACAAATCCAACCAGCGTCTCAATGGGAAAAGCAGCTGCCAGGCTTGCAAAGCCTCAGGGTTGGGCAAGGATGGGCAGCGCAGGAGAACGACGGCTGCACTGCCTGGATGGAATTCCCACGGAGGGCATTTGGTGCTGACTATGCTGACAACAAAACAGTACCTTAGAATTTACATGAAGGTAAAGAGCACCATGAAGTTGGTCTTTTCCAGTCCTTTTTACCTCCACTGCCTAGAAAGAGAGACCGGGACAGTTCCCTAATTAAAAAGGCATTGCTGGGAGCACAACTGGAGATGAGGTGTTGCTCCTCTGCTCTTCTGTCATCCACTGGCTCCTCCAGATATTCCCATTTCTTCTTTTTAATTCCCTGCATTAAGCACCAGTATCACTGTTCCTTGCAGTCCTACTTTAACAGCTTCTGAAAGAGCCAAGTTCCCTTAATGGATAATATGCAAGCAAACCACAGATGCTCTAAAATGAGGTACTGCCCTCTTAAAAGAAAGATCTCTCTCATTCACTTTAAGACATTATTTTTTAAGACAAAGAGCAAGAAAAGTGACATTTTAAAACACTCTCTAATTCCTGCATGCTGCCATATGAGAGAATATTCTATTCTCTTTTGGTAACAATTCCCTTTTCCCTTTTAACTATTTGTCCTGTACTTTCTGTTTGCTGTCTTTCTCCAGCTGGCCACCAAGCTCCAATAATTCATCCTGTTCTATTCAGGAGGCGAATATTTGTGTATTTTCCAGTTGTGTCAGATTACCAAAGCTAACATTTGATCACTGACTTCCACACATGCACCATCATCCTCGACTCCTTTCCCTTTGACAGTTGCACAGTCGGTGAGAGCCTTCTCTCCTGCAGTTCCTGCCATATGGAGCTCCTGGGAACTTTCAACTCCATTGATTGCCAGCTCCTTTCAAATCCCACCTGCAAAGCTGTTTTTCTGTGCTTGAATCTCAGCTTCTATCTCCTCCTGCTAATCTGAAACCTCATGCTATACAGAATAATTTACTATATTCATCGCAATTCTCTTTCCTTTCATAGCTGGCCGTTAAAGAAAATGATACACAAATATAAAATGCATCAAGTGCAAAATCATGATTTATCCTAACAACCTCAGTCTTAATGAAAAACTGAGGGGTGCTGTTGTGTCAAAGTGATTAATGGATATATTAATGGATTTGAGCATAAGGTAGACATCCTACTAAGGTAAAAAGGGGTAGAATTGAGCTTCAAATAATGTCTGTGGTCATTTATGGTACCTAAGTGCACAATGCCCCATCGCTGGAAGTGTTCAAAGTTGGGCTAGATTGGGCTTGGAGCAACCTGGCCCAAGGAAGGTGTCCCTGCCCATGGCAGGGGCTGGTACGGGGTAATCTTTACGGTCCCTTCCAACCCAAACAAAATTCTGTGAAGTCAACATTGCCATACACCTATGGGGCACCTGTATCCATGAAAAGTCCCTTCCAGAGATACAACCAGGATCAGACTGATTCCTTCCTCTGCTGGGAAGGCTGGAAAGACACCCAGAACCCCCTCAGAACTGGATGCTGTGGTCTGTGTGTGCCAAACAGCCCGAGCAGTGCTCCCACTCCCACTGGATTCTTCACTGCTGCTCTGTGGCTCTCCAACATCTTCTCTTCAATAAAAGTACTTTAAATTTGAAATTTCCTCACCACAAGTAGTTAGCAAAGAAATCCCCTATTGTGCAGATGTGGAACCATCAGATGTTCAGCCTGTGGGGAGCTGTGTCCCTCTGCCTGTTGGTCTCCTGCATTTTTCACAAGGTTTTATGGGAGGAAAACAGCTGAAGCACACAGGTCCCTCCTGAGCTGGGGGTGTCAGCAGAGCAGCGGATGCAGGAGACGACACGAGGTCCCTCCTCAGCCACACAGAACTGCACAAAAACAAACGCTCTTCAAATCCATCCTCTCAGATCCGTGCTGGTCACAGACAGAAACTGCAGGAACTATTTTAATGTGACAATATTTGGTGGTGTAGCTCCTGAAAATCACACTGGAAATTTCTTTCAGGTTCTCACTCTCTTCCCCACGGCTCCAGAGGCTGCCGAGCCCCAGCAAGGGCTGCTCTCAGTGAATCACTGCTGAGGTTTAAGATCATCCACATCCAGGCTGAGCTTCCCATTTCTGTGGGAGCAGAAATGGGTCTCTGGGGGAGAAATTTTGGAAGCATTTCAGTGATGTGGGTTGAAGCAAGCAGAGCGAACAGCAGAATTTCATCACCACCTCCAGCCGTGCTGACTGGCTGGATCTCAGTTTCCAAAGTGTCCCCTGGCTCACAAAGGCTCCCTCCATCCTCCTCACCTGCAGCTGGCCACAAAGCCAACCTGGGCTTTTAAGTAACCTAACCTAGAGCTTATTTGCCTGATCCTGGGAGACTGGAACGTGTTCTGAGAAAGACAACACTTTGAGAAAGTCTGGCAATTTGAGGCAGGGACCCCAGGCTGCCATCTGATGGTATTTAAAACTCTCTGATACCTTTAAAAACCACAGAATCATGGAATGGTTGGGGCTGGAAGGGACCTTAAAGATCCTCTTGTTCCAATCCTGCTGCCATGGGCAGGGACAACTTCCACTAGGTAATTTCTAAGAAAAAAGATGGACAAAAAGCCCTAAACTAAAGGGCTAATATTACTCAAGTGTTCCAGCCATCATATTAAGAACTCCTTGGGACTCATACCATGGACATCAATGTCTATTGCCCATCTGTGTCTCACTGATTCCTTGCTCCCAGCTCCACAAATCCGCTGGCAGCAGCACTATTCCCAGCAAGGAGAAGGTGTGGCAAACCTTAGAAGTTTCTCTGTGCTACACAGCAACTGAAATTTCAGAAGGATGCATCACAGCATTCATCTGAGAACAAATATATTTAGTTGGCATGGAAACAGTAAGTTGGGCTGAATGTGGTAAATATCCAGCAGTCATAAAAACTCGAGCAAGTCAGGATAATAAACATTAGAAATGAAAACTGGCTGAATGCTTTTGAATCATGTCTCTTTTACAATTATCACTCCTGTTTTCATTTGAACATGACTGAAATCCACTTAAACTAAGCCGTTCCATTTTATGCCAAATACTTCTATAACATCCTCATTCAGATAACTCCTTTCTCCTTTTATATAATCTGTTTGAGGAAAAAGAAATTAAAGGGCTGAAAACCTCCATTGCTATTGTCCTTCATTTCCTCAGCAATATTTATGAATTGAACATAATTGATTTTCTGTCTGAGAATCTCTCTCCTTTAAGACTCTATTTATGACTTGACTGCTTGGAGGTATCCCTATGGTTTGAGTATCTATAGTGTTGCTACTTCAGTTGTTTGCAAACATGAGGAACTTTTCCCCCCTCTATTATCCCAAATTTGGTATCATACCCAATCCAAATCTATGGGCAGAAACATTAGAACAAGGAACGAAAAGAACAGGATTTTTTTCCTGAGAAATTTCTTGTGTGTAATTCCCAATCGACAGATTCTTGGAGCTTTTTAGGAAACTGTGTTGGGGTGATTACCCTTCAAAAAAGAATCTGAAATGAAATGAATGCTAAAGAAGTCTAGGTAGTACAGAAAAAAAGGGTCACTACCATGAATTTTTATACAGGCCCCAAGTCAGTAAATCTTGTTGCACATGCCTAAATTCCTGGATTCGTTCAGCTCTCAGTGATGTGTGTCATTTTTCATTACACATTCACAGGATGCAGAGACTCCTGTATGAACAATGGAGATTTTTTAACTATGACTGACAAATGCACGAAGCCACAGGACTTAAGAAATGTTTGGTAGGAAATCTTGTCTCACATTAGATCCAGGCGCACATCAGAGACAACCAAGGGATACATTCACTCCAAGAATACACGACACAGGAACACAATGGGATCACTCGACAGGAAGCTGATCCCAGAGTTATGCAGGACTGAGATATAAGAAACTTCAGTGCTGCTTTGCAAGGAAATGGTTTGGACACACCCAAATTTGCCAGAAACCTTCCCAGACTGCTTTAACAGTCTTGTGACCATATATATTTAACAACAACAATCTATATAAAACTATATATTACAGTTTTTACATTCACTTTCCATGAATACAATTATTCATGTCTCAAGAAGCTGGACATCCAATTTTTAAAGGAAGCTGGACATCCAATTTTTAAAGGAAACATCCAACATGTTGACCTGAAGAAAGATGATACAGCTCTGAGACTCCACTCTCGAAGTGCAGCATTACTGAACACTGGAAAACCGGGACAGAGACAGGACAACCTTTACGGAAAAGATAAAATTATTTAGGCCAGCACTTCTGAGAAATGTGATTGGAACCCTCATCCAGAGGTCGCTGCCATATGGCACCACTGGTGAGACAACACAGACACAACGTGATTGCACCAACCCACACTGTAAAACGGGAGAGAAAAAGCAAACAGGAGTAAACACGAGTTCATCCAAGAACACAAAGTATGGGAGTGGAAAAGCTCCATAAAAACAACACCTCCTCTCCAACTGCAGCGCCACGCTCGCCTCTAGAACAGCTCGGGGTTTGCTGACAGCCCAACATATTTTCTCCCCTTTATTTATAGGATAGTTTGTCTCTCCGGATAATTACAATAACGAAAGGTTAAGCCTGAGTGATCACCAGAGGGTCACCGTAACAAAGAGTTAAACTTTGTGGCTCTGTCAGCCACTCTTAAAGGCTGAAGAGTTATAAGGACATTGCCCTGGAAAAACGGCCAACATGGAGCACCAAGATACCACCCAACAAGCCATAACAAGAAACAGCTTTTTAGTTTTAATTAAAAGCACAACAAAATGTTTTTTCATGTCTCATTCATTTGTTTGTTGTTGTTATAGAATCAAAACACAAGATTTTTCCTCTTAATGAAAAACAGAAGCTCTTTAACCCTCTCTCCCCCTTATTTATAGACATGTAAAAGCTTGGAGAAGTGGCTTTTGTCATGGCGCCAGCACAAATCTCCATGTTTTATGCAATTCTGATTCACACAGAATTTGGTAAAAGCAGAAAGCAAGTTACTGCCCGGAATATTTCAACTCCCTGATCGGCTGATGAGTTGTTAACTACTGTTAACACTTGATGAACATGTTTACAGGTAGCCTGGCCAAACCTAGTGACTGGAAACATGTCAGAGCTGTCACTTTTGCATTTTTCTTCTGGAGAGATAAGCAGAACTAATGAATTAACCGGTCACAGAGAAGACAAATAGCAACTTCCAAAATGTCTGTCTGCTAAATAGACTGAAGCCACCTAAACCAAACCAGCTTCAGCGGCTCCAGCTGCTTCAGAAAGTCCCAATGGATGAAAGGCAGAGACAAAATCATTGACGAACTTGGATATGAGCTCTACCAAATCTGCCAACACAACCGTGCAGGAAAAGCTCAAAGATGGACAGCCCGCTGTAATTTCAGTAACATTCCTGTTCCATTATACTGGGGAACAGGATGTTACCATCTGAACTGGTCCTTCATTAATTAAGCCTGGACAGGAGAGTTCTGTAGGTTGGTTTGGAGCAGATGCTCATGTAGGAGGAAACCTTGAAGGCAGAAAGGGGGGCCCACCCTGTGAATCTGCATGTGCAGCCTTCTACCTCTGTATTTCATGAGTCCCTTTTTACTTCTCCTTCTGGATCCTTCTCAAAATGGGTAAAAAAAAAAAAAAAAAAAGGCAAAATGGCAGTGGCAGAGACTAAAGAAAAACATAAAAAATGAAGCAATTTGGAAGAGGACGTCCCTCACTGCATGCAGCCAGTGCTGTTCCCTGGGAAGGACAACCATGCCTTAAAGAGCTGATTTTCCTCCTTCTTTTCCAGGAGACTCTGAAGCCAAAGTGCAATGCTTGCAGGCCAGCTCACCCACTACACCAAACTCCTCCAGTGCTGCAGGCCCTGCAGCTAAGGATGAGCCTGGCCCAACATCTGGATTTGGGAGGCAGAGGCGGGACAGAAGGGAACAGCTCATCACCGACACTCCAGAGAGGAAATACATTAATTAAACACCAAGGGTGACAGAGGATTCCCATGTGCCAGCAGGATAACAAAAACTGAGGAAAAAATACTTGAAATTAATTATTATTAATCTTCTATAACCACCCCAACTGATTATTCCTGCAGGTATAGAGTTAGAAATGCTTCATGTAGGATACAGGCTGTTGATATTGTTTACTCAGCACCAAATAAAATTCTCAAATGCTTCAAAATTTGTTTTGTATTAGAAATATACAAATTCCTATCTGATTCAGGTATTCATCAGCTGCATATTTCCTGCATATTTCAATTTAATCTGGTTTGAATGCAGATCATTGACCTTCTGTTCCAATACTGCCTGTAAACAACACACTCTATTTTGCTCAAAGCACACTAAATAATCTCTGGCTTCACTGGAAGTGTCCAGAAAAATTTTAGCACTATTAATCATCTGAAACTGTTTACAGACATGTTTGGACAATGAATGCAGAAGATCAAGACTAAAGATTATTTTTAGCTGTTATTTTCCAATTCCCTTCATACAAACCATTAAAGAACAGGTTTGAATAGTCTCAGAAACCTCTATTAAAACACTACAGTCAGCTGAAAACAGTCAGTTCAAAATAAATGCATAATTTAACTGCTAGAATAGCTGAAATACCAACTTGCAATAGAGAGCAGCAGATAAGTATTTGCCTGAAGGGTTCAGACAGTTTAGTTCTCTTTTACTACCAACAAAACAGAAAAGAAAGCTAGCTGAGAATTTTGCAGGAAAATATGTGCTTTTGCTTTGAAGGAAGGTATTATTTTTAACCATTGCACCTCCTGGCTCAAGGGATGGGGACAGCACCCAGTACCTGCTCCTGGGCCTTGACCTCGTTGCGCTGGAGCCTCCTCTGAGCGTCATAAACCTGCGCGCGGTAATTCTCCACCTCGTCCTGCAAGGCCTGGAACAACACCAAGGGATGCAAAACACACGTGAGAAACATGGGAGGGATGGCAGCAAAACTTCCAGGTCACGTCTTCCAGCAGGCTGGGGAAGGAAGTGGAGCACCTGAGTCCAGCTGAACTTCGTGCTCAGATGTGACACAGGCAGTTTGGCCACTCAAAAAAGTTACTTTGCACAGGTGGGACCAGTGATTGAACAGGAGTAGTTACATCTTAAAAGTCCTATCTTATTATAGGCTACAAGTATTCCTCCTAAAAATGTACTAAATACCCTCAGAGCCTGGAAGGCAAATGGAAATGTTGCAACATTTGCATTTGCAAATGTCCCAGGTTTTTGTTGCCATCCTCTCTGTACAACCTCAGCTTCCTAGGAGCAGTTCTGCAGTGTACCAACAGTTTTTTCTTTAAGCCAGAGTAATCCTCTCTTTGGAAAACAATGTCTGGAATTTGCAGTGGAAATGTATTCCATATTACTGAAATGGGATGCTGGCCGAGATGAGGGGCTCCCCTCCTGCCCTGTAGTCAAATCTAGCATGTGATCTACAAATGAAGTATAAACAGCAATAAATAAAAGGAATATTATGATCGTGTCACTTTACCACAACTACCCAATCTTTACTTAGTTCAGAAGTAATCGCTCCTAAACCAAGCTCATAAAATGCATCGACAAATTTATTTTGTCATGATTGTTCTCCTTATATATTTATTTTTATTCCAGCAGTCACTCAGAGCCTTGATCTTTTTGTCACATGCTTAACAAAGGAACAGCGTGCCCCAAGGAACTGATAGTCTGTGTTATTTCTAACAGATACACACCAAACAAACAATAGAAAGTTTCAAAGATTTTTTTTTTTTTTTTGGAAGTTTCCTACTCATTGTTGGATGTTTGAATACACGCTTAACATTTACTTACACATTTACTAACAGCTTAGGGATGTTGTCAGCTTGAATAAAGGCATTGTTAACTGCAAGTGCTGACTCCAAGCAAAGTGCACAATGTGGATGGGGGATTGACACCAACACAGAGGCGGCTCTGCCTGCAGAAAGGGAATATTTTGAGTTATCTTTTGTATGGCAGGAAATCGGGGCATTGATACCCATCAGTGAAAAGCAGCACAGGGCTGGACCCGGGAATGGGCTCGTGCTGCAAATGCCACTGAAGGAACCTCCAATGGTGCTTTTAAAAAAGCTGAGCTGCACAGAGACCTTGTGCAGAGTCCCCTGGAATCACGGAATCATTAAGGCTGGAAAAGACCTCCAAGACCATCAAGTCCAACCTTTGACCAACCCTACAACGATCACTAAACCGTATCGCAAAGTGCCGCGCTCACTTGTTTTTCGAACGCTTCAAGGATGGTGACTCCACCACTTCCCTGGGCAGCCTGTTCCAGTTCTTGACCACTCTTTCAGTGAAGAAATTTTTCCTAATATCCAACCTAAACCTCCCCTGGTGCCCCTGCCTTTCCCTTGAGAGGAGAGACAAAGAACCCCACAGACTCGGGGTGCTTTGCAGGACCTGCCATACGGTTAATGTTTGCTTCCTCCCAGCAGCCAGGATACCTGTGCACACCTCAGGGGCATTACAAGTCCTCGTGGTGCAAAGATTTCACAGAAGAAATGCCTTGCTCTTTTCCACAGCACCGAAATACTGTACTCTCCAATAATTTACAGGATAAAATTGCTATTGAGATAAGATAAGAGGACTACTTATGATAGATCTTGCACGCTGTTTTGAAGTGATGCCAGGCATTAACTTTAAAGTCTTAGAGCTGTAAGACTGTTACATGTTCTGATGCCAAAAATTGTAACCAGACCCAAGCATGAACTTTTATGCTATCACAGCTTCTGAGAAATGTTGAAATCCAGGCTTTGAATACATAACCCATCTTCAATACTCAACAAGTCTTGCAGTACCAGGAATTTGCATTAATATAATGAAATATATGTGGGAATTACGTGTGAATTGTAGGCTTTTTGTTTTCTTTTTGTACATCTATCTTGTGAGGTAAAAAACAAGCATAAAAGCTAAAATGAGCAACGTAGAAATGCAATAAGAAGCAGGGTCATTCCGTGTATCAGGAAGATCACCAAAAACCCAATTAATCTGACAAAAATCCTGCCATAACCCCAAAGTGTCCATTCATAACCAGCCCAGGATCATTCCTGGAGCACATTTTGGATAAACTACAAAGTATCACCCATCCTCTCCTGCTCTTTCAGGATCAGCTTTTCCAGCCCAAATGGTTTGGCATGGTAAAAAACAAGGAGGGAGGAAACCTCATCACACAACACTTGTCCTTCCCTTGTGCTCAAGAGCAAGTTTGACCCTTCACAGGACTTTGAAGCTGGCCAAGAGATAGCAATTAAATGTACAAATACATGTGAGTACACAGATAATGTGGTTTTGTCAGAGAACAGATTTGTATCATCTCCATCTGCAGGTCCTGGAGCTCAAATTGTTCCTGCCAAAGACAGCAACCACACGGTGCCAAAGAGAACTGGTGCCCTGCTCCTTCCTTCCTTCACTTCTCCGTTTTTATTTCTCTTACTTACGACAAACTTCTTCTGCACAGGATAAAACAAGAGATTCCCTTAAATCTGAGGGTTTGCAATGCATCTGAAAGTCATTTAATTTGGGAAACTCAGATAACACAGCCTCTGTCAGGTTCACCTACTCTAGACAGTGTTTGCCAGCACGGAGCACACGTTTTATTTCATTAGGAGAGCAGAAAATGTCTTAAATTTAAATTTAGAAAGAAGGTATTTTTACTACAGCATGTAAGTACAGCAAACTAACAACTCTTCCAGTTATCCATTCAACATTTGTCCAAACCAGAATTTACTGCATGAACTCACAGACTTTTCCAATCACATCAGAACTGGCTGTTGGCAGGTTTTGTATTGGGATGGCAAAAAAACCTCAACTAACTCCTTGGATCAATCGCAAATACCTTTAACTGGACCCTTTTTGGACTATTTCTGTGCTGCATAAATTCCATGAGCAATTAATGTTCATTTGAGTATTCCAGCTATTCTATCAGCACAATGGTAAAAAAAGTAAAACCAAAAGTTCAGCATTTGATCAAAGCTGTACCAAAATGGAAAAGCAACATCAAAATCTCACGGTTGCTGTAGTTTCCTGCCTGTGATTAACTCTGAAAACAGCAATTAGAAGTAAGCAAATTTGTTGCCCATGATTTTAATTTTCTAGGAGGGATCATGACAGATGTCATGAATAATGCACCTTTTTGAAGATCACACTGAAAATTCCCTCTGTAGTCAAAAAGCCTCATATGCAGTGGCCAGAGCCTGAATGCTGATGGCAATTCCTGAAGCTACCAGAGCCCTCAAATCTTTCTCTGAATCAGACAGGGAAGCTTTTGCCATGTAGAATACTCTTAAAAACAGCAGAGGACTTAGCCCAGGTACACCGCAGAACATCTCTTTTGTAAAACTGAACAATGTTTTGTTTTGTTTTGTTTTGTTTTGTTTTGTTTTGAAATGCAGTTTTTACTCTACGGCTTCAAAGTGTCCCATTTTGCCCAAAGTGCAGCAGAGCTTTTGATGAATAACTGCTGAGATGAAGAAAAATGGATTAAAAAATAAAAATCCAGGCCAATTTTTAAGCGTCAGAGCCTTTTTTCCCCCCCCCGAGCAGAAAACAAAACTTAACTTATTTAGTTAAATTTTTCCAGGTTCAGAATGAATCCCCGTCCGTCAGCTGTGCTAAGTGGACTTGCATCACTCCTATAAAGACAATATTATTTTTTTTTTCAGTTAAACGGGCTTTCAAATGCCATGTAAACATGTTTGCTGTGGAACGTCTACACCGTACCTGACCTTGGAAGTGCTTTGTGTTGGCCAGAGAACAAAGAAATCAAATGTTTTGCTTTCCAGCCCAGATATCCTACACTTTGAAAAGCTCTTAAAAATGTAAATGAGATAATAAGCTCCACTTCAACAATGTGGGTGAATTACAGCTGGAGAAAGGGAAAACTCATTTGATTTATTTCTAAAAATGGAAAGGATCCTAAAATAAAATCGTATTGTTTGGGTCGCACACAGCATCCAGAGGCACAGGAAGGATGGAAGGGAAAAGGAACGGCTTTGAGAAGGCACTGCTGGAATATTCCGGGCAGATTTCGGGACCTGGAGTGGAGTTTGTGGATGAGTCCATCCCAGTCACTGTGATCCAGAGCCGTTGGACACTGATGTGGAAGGAGAAAGGAACCTCTGAACTGCATTTCTGGGTAGGCACCTCTTATTCCCCCTATTATCCCACCGTGGATTGATTATCTCCAGCAGAACTTTTAATGAGGTTTATTTCAGACCCAAGGGAGCAGCACACGTGGGGTTGGTGCCTGTGGAGTTGGGCCTGGGCGGCTCCAGAAAAGCTGGGACGATGCTCGGGATCAGAGGACTTCCGTGGGACACCTGAGGGGCAGACTGAGGCTCTGAAAAAAGGTGGTTTTAAAAAAAAAAAACCCGACTTGTAAAGCCCAGAGTTTTGACAAGGAGCCCTAAAGAGACAAAAAGGTGCAATGCCAGCATTCCAAAATCCCTTGTCAAGGCAGGAATTAATTTTTGGCGTTAGTTACAGGGCTTAATCTAAATCAACTAAAAGCTGGTAAGAGAAAGAGTTCAAAGAATCCCAGGAACAAGTATGGAACGGGAATGTATGAAGGATTTAGTATTTTATATATGAAAACTGATTTGATTATCCTTTAACCACAGGATATTTTTGAAAAGTGTTGGATTCCCTGAGAGAAAGTTCAGTTCTGAAGAATTACATCAACAGAAACAATTCCTATTCTTAATTTCTTTGTATTGATTACAGCTGTGAAGAAACTATTTACAAAGCTGTGATGTTTTGCGTCTTTAAACTGAAATAATTTCCTATTTTTCGTATGTTCCTGAGAGCAGACAAGGCTTGATTCCTGATCCCATCCCATCGATGGGAAGTCACGGATCACAACCATTTATCTCTCTGGTTTGAGGGTTGAATAAGTAAGTGACACCTTCAAGAAAAGGAAAAATTTCTAAAAAACGTTAAATACTAATGTATTTTCACTTTGAAACAGAAAGTGCCAGCAGAAAAGTTGCTGCTCATCCTGATCAGATTATGCCAGGTAAGGGCAGAGCCTTTTTTTAATAGAAATATGTAATTTTTATTAGCTGTACCAGGAACTCTGCACACATGGATGTGCATCTGTATCAGGAAAAGCCCTCGATATTTATGACCAGTGCAGAGTACAGCTACCACTAAAGGTAGTGAGAGTTAGCACTTTTCATCTTCAAAGAATTTTTCAAATGTTACCAAATTAATATAATTAGTTAATGAAAGATGCAGTAATAAAAGCTAACCTAATTACCTACTGTAGTCTTAATTATCTCCTTACTAATGCCCACAGAAGAAGGCTTCCACTTTACATCCTCAAAACATGTGCCAACAATAATTCTGAATACAGGCTTCTCTTTAAGTGCCTTCTAAATTCAAATTACATCCATTGATGTGCTTTCTCTCCCCGTTCATGAGAAGAAAATCTCTGGAACTTTGAGAAAAAAAAACCATCCATGTGAATGTTAATAAAAATTAAAGTGAATTTTCTTCCAGAAATACACATGGAGATGCTTTAAAATTTTGTCATTAAAACATTTAATTTTAAAAATCTTTATCTCTCCATGAAGCCAGAATTAGGGGCTGTCTGGGCAAAAACTTCTTTACATTAAGTGGTCTCATAATTTAGAGTCAAATACAATTCTATCCAAAGGAAGCAGCCAAGAATCCCATCCAAATTTATCACAGATTTTTAAAAACAATCATTAATTTTGCTAAAATATTTCACAGAGATAAATAAATTTATCTGGGTTTATTACTACTATAAATAAATTGGGCAAATATATCTGTGAAGACCACTGATGTAATGCCATGAGTCAGAGCAAAGCAAGGGTGTTTTAAAAAGTGAAATAATGATGCTTGAGCCAAATTGTTGGGGCATCCTCAACACTTTCGGGTTTTCACTGAGCTCTTGCCCATGACACTGCAAACAAAAACCTCTGTACTTGGAGTTCTCTCTTGGTTTTGGTGCAAAGCAAAGGAAATCTTCTGGTTTTAACCTAACACATATGTTTGCTGCTCACATATGGCAAAATTCCTTTCTGGTGGGAACTTTTTTGCTGTTGTTGCAACACACTATATATCCAAGAAGTCTCCTTTGATGTTGAACTATTGCTCCACTACTCATTATGCTACTGATTCAATATGAAAGGCAAAATTTCTGTGGTTTCTGTTAAAACAATGGCTTTGTTTTTGCAAACAAAGTTTTCCACAACCTATATGCAGGGGCCAACATTACTGCAAGAGAAAAGAAAATCTATTATTTTACACAGAAAATAGTCCTGGTGTTTAATAACACAAATTACTTCTCTATCCTATAGGTACACTACAATTGCTATGATGACTGTACAGAAAATTTAGGCTTTATTGCTCCTCAGGAACAGAAATTAAAATGCCTTAAGTGATATTTGACATCTCTCTTTCCTATTTTACTTTCCTTTCACTGACTTCCCAGCCTGTTGCCAGCAGTCCAACTCCAGGATCTGGTTGGGATCAGCTTAGATGGGTGGGGGAAAGGGGAAGACCTGGCAAAAGCTGCTTTTCAGAGTGTCCTACTATGCAATGACAGCAAATCTGTGACTCTTCCTGCCTAATATTTAATGTTAACCACTAAACACCATTTCATGAAGAGTGAACATGAATTACAGCACAGAATGAAAACGCAAATCGGTAATACCTTTGTAAATGTGTCCCTACAAGAGTTGGTTGCCCATTTTCTGCTGCCATTATGGAAAAAAAAAAGAAGGTTTCCTTGGTCAGGAATCAGATAAAAGGCATAACTTCCAAAGGCACAGAATTCATCAACTCCCACTTGGAATAACATGAGCTCCCATCTACACCATGGCACGTTTGGAAGTTTGGCTCATTTTGCTGACATTTCAACATGGGAATGGAGATCTTGCAGAATTCTCCAGGCTGGGGCCTTTGCCCATCCCCACCCGTCAAGCAGCTCCCTGTTGCACCAGGCTATGGCTTCGGAGACGCGCCAGAAGGAGATGCCCTCGGGAAGCCTGACAAATCCTTCCCTTGAGGGACTGTGGGAAGAAAGAAAGGGGTTCAGGAAGAAAAGGAATAATTTGACTCTAGGAACAGAACCAAGCCTCTCCAGCAGTAGGGGAAAAAAAACTGAAGTAGGTCATTTAACATAAAAGAAAAATATATGCAAACGTTTTGCAGTGTGGCAGGCTCTAACATAAGCTATTTTCATTTCTGACAATTTATGGGCAAGAGACTGACTGGCAGTACATTATAAACTTGGGATCATCAGCATTAGCTCCTGAGCAGTCCCACAGCACTTCCACATCAGACTTCATCTGGATTCTTGGTGTCTTTAGGAGATTCCCTGAGCACTACTGGAATTGTCAATATGCCTATTTTTCCTGCTTTGCTCCTGTAAGATATTGATGTGCTTTCAGCGTTTTCTGTACATTCCTAGATGAGCTGACCGCAGTTTTAAGATAATTTTCCTGCAAAGTCTTTAGCTCTATTAGAAATTCTTCCCTGTGAGGGTGGGGAGGCCCTGGCACAGGGTGCCCAGAGAAGCTGTGGCTGCCCCTGGACCCCTGGAAGAGTCCCAAGGCCAGGTTGGATGGGGCTTGGAGCAGCCTGGGACAGTGGAAGGTGTCCCTGCCCATGGCAGGGGGGGGAATGAGATGGGCTTTAAGGTCTTTTCCAACCCAAATCAGTTCAAGATTCTATGATTCTAAGATATATCCCTAAAACACCTTGATGGCACCAGCACGGCTATTTGTAGACTCAAAGTTAGGCAGGGGCTTAAGCATTTTGCTGAGTCAGGGCTTCACTGCAGGACATTATAAACTCAATTCTTTTGAAAGGCAAAGGATGCCATAAGGTCCTGCAGAGATAACAGTTCAAAGAAAACAGCAGCATAATTGTAAAGTCGGGCATTTTTTGTTAAGGGGGGCCAAGGAGGGAATTGTTTTCGCTTTGTTTTAGTGGCTCAGGTGACAGGAGGGAAAGGGAGGCAAGGTTCAAAGGCTGTCATAAACCGGCTTTCATCTGCTTTTCTCAATGGGCCACAAAACCCAACAAGCAGTTGCTGTGTCCAAGCACTGCTTTGTGCATGACCACGACACTTTGGGGCTGTTGTGATGAAGTCAATCAAAAGCCTGTCAGCTGGAAGACTTACTGCAATATTTACCTGGAGTATTTTCTAGCTTGCTTTAACACTGCTTCCCCTTCTTTCCAGCCTGCACCGGTGTCATGGTCAAGAGCAGAGCAGAGGCTGCCAAAAGGAGAAAAGCACTGAACTGTTTCCCCCTTGCGCTCGCCGAGGTTTAGGCAGAAACACCAATGGTGCACATTTACCAGATAAAATGAATCCTTTAAACCCAAAGATACCATGACATCTTAAGCATACACTTATGAAGGGAAAGTTCAGAACTCCATTTTAAACCACTTATGAGAGGATTTACCAAGATTCTGCCTAATGTTCAGCTGACGCTTTGTCAAAAACATTTATCACGAAGCTTTTGAAGTTTCTTAGCTCCCCCTGAGTTATTAAAACTTGAACTGCAGAGTTTGTTATCAGCCTCAGAGCACACACAAAATACATCAGGTATTTTTTCAGTCAACCTTTCAGTCTGATTTGGAGACTATTATACAAAATACAACATTCCCAATCAGGTTAATGTCTGACAGATAATGCTGAGCGGGCGGAACTGCTGCGCCTGATTGATCCGTGAGACAATTTTCATTACCTAATTTGCTTTTTATTAAACACTTTGCAATCAAAGGGAACAGTGAGGAGTCTGCCATTCTCTGAGCAGGTTTCCTGTGAAGACCTGATGTCGGCTTCAACATTTTCAGGCAACTTCTTGAATTTTTGATGCTCTGTCGCAAGAATGTCTAAAACGTCGCGTCAATGCCGTGCTAGTGAAAAACTGCTATTGTGAATACAAATTAAGCAGCAAAACATCTGGTTCTGCTGCTTGCTGTACTCCTAACAACACTTCTGCAAAAACAAACATCAAGGGTTCAGGCAGAATTTCCTGCAATGACTTGGAGAACGCCTGAGTAGTGATAAAGCAGATTTATCAATCACTTGCTGAACAAGGCAATCTTCCACTGCCTGGGGCTTCATTCCCAACCAAGTTTATCACCAAACTGCCACTTTAAGTGGGTGTTCGGACGCTTCACACCTGGAGCCAGGCCAGAGGTTTCAGCAGACCCCTGGTGCTCTACAGATCTCTTTAAAATGCATTGCTCGCCACAGATACATGAAGACCTGGAAATATAAACATTTCTAACAGGCCTTACAAAGCCTCTTATTTTGTTATGCTCTTTTAAAACAGAAATATGAAAGGCTCAGATATTTCTAATCAATAGGCCAACCTGATTCCCAATAAGAATGAAAGAAAAGCTATTTATTTTGTGCAATCAAGTGCTCGGTATTGCTGCAATTCTCCCATTACATAAAATAACACCCATTTTCTTGCACACAGGCACACACAAAGAAATCTAATAATGTCTTTTTACCTTTCAAAGTAACCTTAATCAACAAAATTAACTCACAAGGCAAACCACTGCTTTTTGAACTGAACAAGAGCGAGCTTGACTCAACACATGTGAGATGTGAGAGGCAGCAAAGTAATATCTGCTAAAATTATGTCTGGAAGCCAAAAATGGGGTGATTCTCGACAGGAGAGGATGCACACTTGGAAACTTGGAAATTCTTTTATTCAAAGTCTTTAATGACCTCCAACCCAATTACATTTGCAACAAGACATGACAATGCAGTTGCTCCTATTTAAAAGTATGTGTGAAAACGGAGCATTTTTGAAGCCTGAATCTTTTTTTTGCTTTTTAATCATGTTGAGATGAAGCTCATTTACTTAAAAAGAAAAAATGAAACAGAACGTCCTCTGCAGCTGGTCAAACAGATTACAAAACTCTAATCTCAGTAGCCTGAGGAAAACCGAAACTGTTTTTCAAGTATCCATTTTATAGAGCATTAGCTTTATACTTTTTAAAAGAGGCATTAACATAACTGATCAGAACACCCCAGAACGTTTCTGATCTAGTTAATCATATGACATTATGACAGAGATTCTTGCTGTCATAATGCCAATGTTTCTAAACACTTCTAAAATCCTTTAAGTTCTTCTTTTTTTTTTTTTTCCAAATTAGACATGGGTAAGATCTATTTCAGTTTCTTCAGCAGTTTTTCCTTCCATTTTAGAGCTCTACAAAACTAGTGCAGAGTATTTTAGATAGACAGACACATACACACATAGCAAGGAACAATGTCAGGCTCCATGACCCATTTAAATGTTTCTGTTAGCTTTTTATACAAAACATTTTACTCTAATTCCTGCATAACTCGTTTCTGGGAGTCCTCACCACCTTATTACTTTAACTTTGCTGTATTCTTTACAGCTAAACTGGAACCATCAATAAAAAAAATCAGAATTTGTCTAGTTTAAATTTATTGGGTTTATTTCCCCTTAACAGCAATTATTTAAACATTCAAGCCACACTTGTTGCAGCTCTGAGGACCGACGCTTATTGGACAAACTTCCAGCAGGTCTGAGCCCCTCTAAGCCAGCCCTGGTAGGATCAGAGTGAGGATTCCTGGGAGAGATTCCTGACACGAGCACCTCTGCAACAGGAACTGCCTGCACTGGAAACAAACAGCCTGTGCTGGACCTTTTGGTGCGGACAGTTTCTCCAGGACAGGTAAGAATAAGGCGTAATTTATACACAGGCAAGCCAGGAAGAGGATGAGAGGAGAGAAACACTCGCCAAAGCCATGGCTGTGCCTCAGATACTGCTTTAGTGGGGTGTCAAGAGCTCTTATCACAGTTGTGACAAAGCAGATCTGATTTCCATTGAGTGCTGCTTTTGGGGTTGGTTTGTTTGTTTGTGGGGGTTTTTTAAGTCTGTTTCAATTCAGTTTTGAGCTGAAGACTCAGCTGTCTCAGTGTGAAGATCTTTCTGGCAGAAAAGTCTTACACACAGGCAGGAGAGGACCTCAGTCCCGCACAGCACGAATTCTGCTGGGTTACTTGTGAATCTAACAAGCATCCATAAGATATCCTCCTGCTTTTGCTTCCCAGCAACACCCACAGGGTCCTGACAAGGCAGCTGAAATACCCCCAAAAAGCACACAAAGCTTTTTAAAAAAAATATGTAAATAGTTACAAATATTCCTATGTGGATGACATTTTTAAAATGCAAAAGCATTAAAAATAACAGAAAACAGATCAGGTTCTGAAGTGCCATGAGTTTCTCATTTGTGCAGCTACACATTAACGTCTCTCAGCCGACCTGCACAGCTACTTCATGCATCCAAAAACCTTCCCCTTATCACAACTGAGACAAACACTGCAGGAAGAACATTATATGGCACAGTGTGAAAGAATTCCTGTATTGGTAAAGCTGCATAAACCTCGATCTAGTTCAGGATCTGACAGGGAAGCACAAATGAGCTTGGCTTCTGCTGGGATGGAGAAGGGACATCAGCTCTTCACTCCCACCATGAAAGCTGAGTTAGAAACACAAATGAGTGCTCAGTAACACCAAACTGGATTTGCAAATGCACATTTCCATACAATGATTATGAATTGACACAAACATTGAGTAGAAGCAGTTTGTTATTCTGGTAGGAGGAAGAAAACAATACTTCAGGTAGGAGTCCCTCCTTGGGGCTCAGAGCACCGCTGTGGTCAAAGCTGTTTCCAGGCAGACAATTAAAATCCACTGATAATATCCAAATTGTTAAATAGTCTTCAGCAACTGCTGTTCTACCTTGCTGAATTACAAGTGCAAAACTGGGAAGGACATGAATGATACTGACAGCAGAAACAAAAGTAAGAGAAATTTGAATACAGCACATACAGCTGTTTTCTGGAGCCAGAGAGTGTCAACACACATCTTGGATTTCTCCTTCCAGCTGCCTGCAGAGTCCTGGCTTGGTCCAGCGGTGCAGGTGTTCCTGCAGGTACCTAACAGTTGTCAGCCTGAGTTTTTATTTATACAGTTCCATTCTGCTCCTCCCAGGCTTCTCAGCAAGCAAACAAATTCGCTTTTCATGTTCAGTGTTCTTGTTTGTACTTTTACCCTTTCTTACACAACGAACCTGGCAGAGAGCAGAGCAGGGAGAGCGCCCGGGGCTCCCGCTGTGGGTGCAGGGGGTTGGACACTCATTGTGGGCATCATCCCTCCCTGAGGGAGCACATTCTCCTCCTGGGTCTCCTCCAGGTGAGATCCTGGTGTGGAAAGGTGGGTGCAGGGTGACGAGGGAGTCACGCTGGCGACAGGAATGAGAAGGCCAAGGCAAACCATGGTACCACGGCTGGGAGCTCACGGCAGTCCCTGGGCACTCACGTGGAAAATGGAAAGGAAAACATGACAGCACTTCAGGATTTAACACCTTTTCAACAATTTTAGTACAGACAGATAGCACAACCTTCTATTGAAATGAAAATGTGCCCCTGAGACAGAGACTCTCGGGAGCCTGGAGGGACTCAGTGATCTCAGAGATTTTTTCCAACCTTAGTGATTGTGTGAGTCTGTGAGTCTGGACCAGCACCACTGCCCACTTGGCAAGTGCACAAATGGTGTGTTTTCCTAAACCACAGGATATCTGCATGAAGTTTCAGTGCTGCCATGTCCTAACTAATTATTTCCCTAGAAAAGGGACTGGCTTGTTTTCCCTTGATCTGGTTCTAGAAGAACTTGGCATCCACTCCTTTTTGTATCACAAATGATCTGATCTGTTTTCAGGATATGATGAGTGATGCTCTCCTTCCTCCCCACACCAGGCTTTATTCCTCTGGGATGGTCTGAACCGTCAGACAGCAAACCCCAGGGCAAAACTGAGCTGGGACTTCCTGGCAAATCTCAAGAGGGAAGTGAACAGGGCATTGCATGTTTTGTCTTCTAAGGCCAACATGGCCTGGTTTGAAATCCATGATCTCATGCCATTCTGGGCCAGGAAAATGGCATATCCAGGGCATGGGTTTCCAGCAGAAAATACAAGTGAGGTGATCTGATGTGACTCTATTCACCTGCCAACAGCCCTGGCAGAAAAATAAACAGGTTCTGGGGATGAGCTGCTGCTGGAGGCAAAGCAGGAACCATTAGAAGAGCTGCCCTGACCTGTGAGGAACTGGTGTTTTTGCTTTGAACTTCAGCAAATCTTAATGAATTCTTCATAACTGGCAACCCGGGGTTTTCACTGAGGATTTATTTCTCTGGAGGTGCCAAATGCAGGAGACAAATTCAACACTGGAAATACAAATTTTGGGTCTCACAGTTGGCTGTCCAGGCTGGTGAAGGCAGTTCCAATACCACTGCAGGTCACTCTTTGTGTATCAGGAATTAGATTGATAGGTGAATATGCATCAGTGCTGAAGAATTTGATTTCCTAATTATTAAAACATGCTGATTTAATGGAAGTTACTGACTTCAGTGCAGTGAAAGCTTAAAGTAAAAGTAAAAAGAGACAGTTTTAGTAGCAGAAGAAGTTAAAAAGTGGTTGTGTCCTCCTTACTCGCAGGAGTAAGGTTTTGGTTGTGCTTGACTCACCCCTGCTTTACTGCTCCTCCACTCCTCTGTTATCTGGCAGTTTTGAAGGGGATGCTGCCAAGAAGTTCATTTAAAGGCCTAAATTTTATCCTGTAGGCAGCTCTTATTTCAGTTTCCTGAGAATAAATTTCACAGATAGACCCCTGAAGAAGAAAACAGGTGAGCTCTCTTTGCCTCATAAATCAGTCAGGCTTCCTGAAGAGGCCAAAGACACAAAACTACAGATGCCTGCGCAGAAACACTTCAGAAAAAGCTTCAGCCTTGAGGTTCAGAGTCTTCTCCAAAAGCCTCAACTCCTCAGTCTTCCTCATGCATGTTTTCACGGGTCAACAAATCAAATATTTACTGTCTCAGATCCTGTTCATCAGTGAATCAAGACATGATGGTGCAAGATTCAGCAACAATGAACTACTCCCAGGAAAGGCATCCCACGCTCCAGTGCAGGATGGAGTATGGACAGGAAATGCATATCCACATGCAACAGGCTTGAAGAATAAAGTGCATTTTCAATAAAACTGATCTATTTTTCCATCTTACACACATGTGCTGTATGAACACACAGAGGCAGTTCCTCGGGCTGCAAGGCAACAAGGTGTATGACCAGAAAATATTCACTGTACAAATTTTAGTGGGAAAAGGAGCAGAGAATAACACACAGAATAGACTTTTTCCTGTTTCTGGACTCCAGTGCTATTTTGGCTGCCAACAGTACACAAAATTTCCACTGAAGGGCAAGTCAAACCAATTTCCCTGAGGATGGAGGCATCCGAAAACTCGCTGAGGTTATTCCATTAATGCCTACGCATTCTCTAAGCGGATGAGCAGCTTCACTTTGAATCCATGTCAAACCACAAGGACTGGCTGATAATAACATTCAATTAAAATGATCTCGTCCTTCTAGAAAGAACTGGCTAACAGCTCCACCTCACCTCTTCTAGCTGGGCACAATGGGACGACTGATGCTGCAAGGAAACAGGATAGGTTTGTACCGAGGAGCCGACGCGTCAGGTTTGGTGACGGTGTTTGTAGGTTTAACCTCTTACACAAATCTCTGAGATGAAAAAGCCACTTCTGCTGAGCACACAACAGTGAGAAAGAGTTAGAGCTGGCAAACACCAAGCTGAGCTAATTAGACAGGTCTATTGAAAAACCCCAAACTTTACACTCGACGCATATTTGGACCTTTTGATGTCGTACTTGGTGCTGCTTCACACCACTTGGGGCTCCAGAGAAAGGCAGGAGCTGCTCCCCTGCTCGGCTCTGGGGGTGAGTTTGCCATCTGATCTACTGAGTACACAGATAAAAGTCGCCGCAGACTTTTTTCCCTTTTCAAGTGCAGTACTGTAACTTGGAAAGTTCTTTTATTCTCAACTCCACTGACGCAAGAAAGTGGCAGGAATATCGCAGCTTTGGCTGCTTTCCTTTGGTAGCTCTTTGTAAGTAATCCTTTAATGCTAAGAAAACAATAGGTATTTTCATTTTGGATGGAAAAAACACTCCAGTTATAGAAAATTAAGGCAATGCCTTTCAAAAAGTCTAAGAGTGCTACTGACCACTTGATTCTTCTCCTACCCTGCCTTTAAATATTGGTAAATAGTTACCATGCCCAGCTACCAGATTCTCCAGGTTTCTCTTGTTACGCTTAAGAAAAGCCCAACTATTATGAAAATGGTTAAGTTTAACAAAGATATTTCTATTTCCCTGTGATCTGCCATTCAGAAGTGTTAGCCAGTCATTTTTAAAAAAAAACTCTTGATATTTGATCTTCTTGAGTTTCAGTTACATATAAAGCTGGAGAGCCAGCAGAAAATTCTAAGTGGAATCTGAAGATTTCTAAAGTCAACACTCATTTTGGCAGGAGCATTTTAATGCATAAAGCTGAAATCCTCAGTGACTCTCTCCTGCTGATATCCCTCGAGCAGCCAGCACCACGATTAGCACAAAACCAAAAGCAACCTACAGCAGAACATATAGCTCTGCAAAAAAAGGATGTTGGCACAAACGCTGGAAGTGGTGTAGGCACAATGGGATCAGCCTGGGCAACCTGGTGCTGCTCCAGCTCGCTCCTGGGACGAGCCACGCCGTAAGAAAGACATCCCAGGGAAAAGAGATGTTGATAACAAAGCGGGTCCACATCCCCGAATCCCTGCTTGCCAAACCCTGCAACCTGCCTTGCTGTGCCAGGCTCGAAAAACCTTCACTGCAGAGTTATAAATGTTTGTGGCCCGCGGAAGGTTTGCTTTGAAGACGTCGCTTTCCCCGGCACTCTTTTGTTGGTGGAATCCATGGTTCCCACAGATTGTGTTTCCACCTCCACGGCTGGAGAAGCCCTGCAGTCAAGGCTGTTCCAGGAGCAGGGAAGGAGGCTGTGTTCCAGGAACTCACTGGAACTGGAACAAAGCACAGCCCTTGGAAAGCCTACACAGCCCTGTGCACACTGTTTTACAGATGCCCTGTCTTTGGACGGCATTAGACACTTGTTTTTATCTTTATCTTTTTTTTTTTTTTCCCTCTCCAGTAAAGCCTCAGACTTTGGAGCACAGGCTCTTCCTCCCAGGCATTCTGCCTCTTAACTCCTGGGTATCTCCCCAGTTCTGTCTTTTTTAAGCACCACTTTCTCCTCCACATAAAAGTCCTTCTGCTCTTTGGAGAGAAAAACGTCTTTGAAATGTAGCAGTAAACTCTGCATTTCTGTGAGCATCACAGCTTAAAAAAGCTGATTTCCATTTTCTTATAACAGTTCTAAACACTGTCTGCCCTTCTTCACAAACTGTGTGGGCTTATATCAATATTACTTAACACTTAAGAATAAGAGTGTTTTGTCTGCACCTTTTTGATTACCCAGGACCCCTCTCAGTGTTATTACTCCTGTCTTGTCAATTGAAAGCAGTGAATTTTATGGCTGGTTTTGAATGTTATGGCTGGTTTTGAATTTTTTCCCCCATTTTTCCAGTGCAAAATTAGCATAGTCCACATTATTAAAAGAAAGATAGTTTAGCCGTATATGACTTTATATTTTATTATGTATTTATAGAACTTTTAACTCCATAATTTGGAGACAAGTGGCATCCCTTCTGGGGCTAACAAGGAATAAAAAGAATTTCATACAGCAAAATGCCTTCTGGAGGGGAAATATAACACTGAGGACAACAATGATAATGTAGGAAAAAGTAAAAATACCAACTTTTAAACCTGTCAGATAAATCTGGACTGCAGTTCAGAGGAAAAGGCAGGCACTAGCTCTAGTCTTTTATAAAACTTGTAAGTCTGATTTTGCTGTTGGCCATGGTAAGTTCTTCAATGTGTTGAGACATGAAAAGTCAAGAAAAATGCCAGAGTGCAAAGCTTGCTGCAGGAAAAAAAAAGATGACTCAATTCTTTGTCTCAAAAAGCATGTCAAAGATATTATAAAGTACTTACAGATGCTCAGCCACTCGGATTGCCTGGCCGGCCAAACATCTGAAACCCTGTAATTTTGAAGAGAAGGTACTATGCTTCAGACAATGAAATAATTTCTGTGGCAGCAGAAAAAGAGATGATTTTGAAAGGAAGTGTTTTTTAAAACCAGCATTTCAGTTGTGATCAGTAACTATCTAAGCTTAACACGAAAGTCAGCCTATTTTAATTATCATTTATAACGAATGTGACAATACAGGCTCTTAAAGATAACCATGGAATGGAATCATGAGACAGAGCAGAAGCAAGAGCTGAAAACCTTCGGGCTAAACCCTTCATTTCTCTAAGAGACAGAATTTGGGTGAAACTACTATTTACATCAACAAAGACTGTGAAAAACAGGTGCCTCAGAGTTTGGACCCCAGGAAACAGAGAAAGCAAAGCCACAGAAGACCTGCAGATTTCATCTCCCCATCTTTTGGAAGACATGACCTCCTCTGCTGATCAAACAGAACATAGGAAGTTATGAGCAAGAGAAAGTCATTTGCCTGGTAAATTTTAAGCTCTGCTTTACAATGCTAAAGCACCAGTGCTGGTGCCTTGTAATTCCCTGCTAATAAAAGGCACTGCAGAGTTATGAGTGTTATTACAGGCTAAAGTCAGTGACAAAGAAATAAAGATCCATGAAAAAGCGCTCCATGTATTTAACATCAAGATGGTCCCTTACAAGTCTTTCTTTCACCATGCCAAATGGTTTATCATGGTAATGTTCAGCCACAAAGGCAATTAGAAGGATTTGAAGTCCCTCTGGAGAACTTTGTGACACGCACATCTCCGAGGCTCTGCGGTGACTGACAGAATTTGGCACGGCTGTGGCCACAGAACCACCACCAACAGTGGGGCATGTTCTGACCAGATGTCTTACAAGACATGAGCCAGTGCCAACAGTGACATGCTGACCTTCTTTTTACAGGCACTGCTGGTTAAAAAAAAAGCAAACAAAAAAGACCAAAAGACCTTCATCCAAGTTAAAATAGAAAATGCAACAACATACTTTAAAAATCTTATCAATAACGTGGGTCTGTCGACAAGAGTTTGTTCTGAGCTAGTGGCTGAGGTTGTAGGAGTTAATTCTGCCACCTCAGTGTATCCTGGGGAATAAAACAAGTCAAGACTCCCTTACCAAAAGACACAAGGAATGTCTTTACCCTAAGTTTTAGATTTTCATTCAGAGTTTACACTAAGCTTTCAGGGTTTTTTTCCCCTAATTAATGCCCTCTGTGCTATCACTTACACAAGGTCACAGCCTTCTGAACCACCAGTCATTACAGGCTTAATTTCCACCTTTGCCACAAACCGTGGGTGAAGTCAAGGCTCTGCCCTCCTCTGTCTCACTTTTAAAACAGGACCAAAAAAGCTTCTTCTCCAGCTCAGGGCAGCTTAGGTTCTGTGCTCTCAGATGCCTCTCCTCCCTTAATAAGCACTAATTAAGGGCATTTAAACCACTTAGATTTACCTTTGCTTGGGACTTTTAAACCAATAAATTAGAATTATTTATTTCTTATCAACTCCAACCCTGGCTCTCACAGAGTGCAATGCTGGTGTTCCAAAAGGTGTTTTGAGGACAAAAACCAAATATCTCTGCAGGGCTGCAGTCACACAGTTCACGTTCCCAGAGATCTAAAGTGCTTTTCCTTTTAATAAAGAATATTATTCGTAGTTACAAGTGGAATGTGCTAACAAACGTGGCTGATAATGAAACAGAACTACAAGCAAAATTAGCTCGTGCATCAAATTTTTAAAACAACCACAGGTTTTTTGATAGAGAAATTTGCTGTTTTACAGTTGCATGGATGATATTCACTGTGTTGATAAAACCCTCAGTACTTAGCAGAAGAAATGATCCTTTGGCTCCAAGACACAACAGCATCTAACAAATATAGAGGATGTCAGGAATGCTCAATGCCCACAAAGGCCCAGACAATTTAAACCCAGAAGTTTTCCCCTTTGTTCTGCTATGGCTATAAAACACTTCGACTTTTTTTCCCCTCTCAACATTTTTAAACAAAACAATGAGAAAACAACTGTTTCAAAATTTTTCACATGAAGGGGAACATTATTATAGGCCATTCTTTCCTAGAAATCTTTTAAGTCTTATTTATTAACGGAATTAATCTGATCATAAGCTGGCTGACATACAAAGTGTTGAAATATGTCATCTTCCAACCATGCTTTGCTAATGAAATTTTGGTGTTAATTCAGGGATATAACAGAATCCTGGAATCTGTAACAGGAATCAAACAACAATTGTGGTTCATCTGGCAACAAAAGCATAATTTTCCCCTTTTTCTGTTGTGGGTTTGTTGCTGTATGCTCTCCATCATCCATTTCTTTCCAGAATCTACTTTTTGATGTGGAGTCCCCACTTGGCCATCAACTTCAGCATGAAAATGCTCTGAACATGTTCTGCAGTTCCAATCCCAGGAAATGTTTTGTACTTTCAATCCCAGAATCCAAAAGGATTTCATAAAAAGTGAACAACTAAGCCTAAACAACTAAAGCTGGGATTTCATAAACAACCTCAAGGTATCTTTATGATGCCACCAACTTCTTGTTCTGCCCCGTCCAGTAACCAAAAGCAGCAGAGAAGTTTGGTAAACGCTCTGACCATTGGAATTATCAAGCTCCAGGCTGCTGTGGGTAGATCCCTACATGGATGCAAGAAACATAATTTAAAAAAAAAAAGTTCACTCCACACTTGAGTGCCCAGGGAAGCTCCTGCACAGACATTCCCAGGAGCTCAGAGCCCAGCCCCTCACCGGAGGGTGCCTGCTGCAACCCCAGCCTGCAGCATCACAAAGGGCTAAGAGATGTGCAGTTCAGGCAGCTTTTCCAAACATCTGCAGGGCATTAGCACAGCTCTGATCCCAGCTGCTCCTGGGGCCCAAGGCAGTGGTTCCTGGTCTCTGGGGTGAGCACAGGTGAGGCACAGCTCAGTGACCAGGGGAGCTCTGCTCATTCGTCCCCTCAGCCCCAGCTCGGCGTCCCTGGGCTCTGCTCCAAAGAATTTAAGTCCTGCTAAGCTCAAAGCACAGACATCTCCATGGCACTGAAGGGTGAGCTGGGTTTTTGGGGCCAGACCTCAGCTGCTTTGGGCTCTGCCACGAGACACTGCTACTCCATGGCACCCAGAGTGGTCACCCCACAAGCCAAAAAAGAGGAATGTGATGAGCCCAAGTTTTATCCTGATTTTACAAGTGATAACAAGTCTGGCTTGCCCTTAGGTCAGACCAACCACAGCCTAACACAGAGCGCCAAGGCCTTCAAGCATTTGTCTCAAACTGACCCAAACTGAGGCCACCGAAGCCAAAAGTGTTGTTCAAATTGGGTTTTTAGGTCAGCAAAAGAAGCAAAATGTTCTTGAAAGTTTCATTTCTTCTTTTTGACTAATATTTAAGATACTACCTTAAAAAATACTGAGTTGAAGGAGATGGATGCAATTGTGCAATAATAACAAATCAGAAATCTTTTACTAGCAAAGAGAGTCAGGAATTTGAATTAACATCAAAATCATGTATTATGGCATCCACATCTGGATATCACTTTACTGCCTAAATCCAAAACTTCTCTGAGAGCCAGTTGGTTTTCTGTAAAAATGTATTTCTCCCTTTGAAAGGAAATAATAATTGGAAGGTCTTACAGGAAGCCACCCAATACCAATAGAGGAAATTGCAATCTGTTCCTCAATGTTAGTTTAAATCAATGTTATATTTAGCAAAGGCTGTTTTTTAATGATAGTATTTTCAATAGCTTTTACTACACTGAATCTCCTCAAAGGCTTACATTATATTAAGAATTGCTTTGTTTGTAGAATGTTTCTTTACTCATCCCTCGAGGTCTTCAGCTTACCCTGGGTTAGATGTTGTTCCCCATCTCCAGGACATCCAGAATTCCACTTTCACCAAAACCCTTTTTTTTTTGCCCCAGGCTAATAAAAAGCAAAGTATTTCTGCATATGCTTGCCTAGAAATATGTGTGGTTCTTAAAAATACTAAGTGATCAAATATTAAAACCACCTTTTTCTGTTTCCAGAAGTATACACAGCATTTTAGCTTCCTAGGAATTTTCTGCTTGGGTATCTGGATTTCAGTAGATTTCCATTAAATCAGTGGTTTCAAAGGAAGATTTTTTTTAAAAAAAGTACAGTATTAATGATACTAAACAAAATTCAAGAACTCCAAGCAAAACAGCTCCTCCAATTTCTTCTCCAAGTTGACAAAATCTTTTAAAACATACTCCCAGCACCAGTGCTAGAAACTCTCTGGGACACTGCTCAGAAACCCTGTGCAGAATTTCCCTGTGGTTTTTATGGATTTCATTATATTGTGAGGTAATAACATCAAAATTAAGTTTATAATAGCTGAACATAGATTTACATGCAGAAGGGTTTCATACCACCTATAATAATCATTATTGTTCAAAACCTGGTGTTGCCAACAGCTGAATTATTCCACTGAATGTACCTTAAGTGAATCCAGAAATTCAACAGCAGAATTTGCACCAGAAGAAAAAAGCTGCTGAAGAGTCTAAACCATGTTTTTCCAACATGTAACTCCAGAAGGTACCATGATTACTTGAATTACAGTGTGTTTCTGACTCTGTGGAAGATGATTCCACTGTCACAGGGTTTCTGCAGATCTTGGTGGCCACTGGAAAAGTGAACTACCAACAGTCCATGTTCCTAAGTGGCAAAAATTCACGTGGACCTGAAAAGAATGTGATTTACCTGTGTTCTATCTGCAGAGCCTGGGGATAAAATAACCTACCTGTGGTGATTCCATTTGGGTAACAGATTAGAGCCAACGTTTTTATAGTTGCACCTTTCACAGAATGATCAGAAAGAAAATTCTTTTCCTCAACAAACACACAAATACAGGCAGACTTTTTCCTTAAGGAAAAAACTATCATTAAAAAATTGATGAAAGAAAGGAAAAAGCACAGTGCAGATGATGAGACAGAAATGACAACCTAATGCAAGTCATTCCAATATAGAGAGCAGCATTAACTGTACCGTAATCCAACAGATTTCCAACATTTACAAACTTCCATGGTATCTTTTAGGCACAAAAAATTAGGTAAACTGTAGGAGTTGATTTTTTAAAGAGTTTTTACATTTAATAATGTAATTCTTTGGTACGAGTAAATGTCTTTACAAAGGAAAAGGAATTTCCTTCACCTATACAACTTTTCATGAGGCATTTTCATTGCCAACATGAGCAGATTATATGACTTTCAAAATTTTTCCATTGCTCTTTACCACTCTGAGGAGAAAAAATGTTTACAAACGAATTCTGCTCACTTCCACAGGTGGGATTCTCTGCAGCCACTCTGAGTCAATGTGTCAAAGCAGCAAAAAGAGATTCTGGCTACTCAGTCTTAATGAAAAAGGCCAAAGAATGCAATTCTAATGCAAAGTATGTCTAAATCTAACAAACAAAACTACAGACAACAAACACTTCATTCCATTAACATTCAGCACAGACTTTGCTTATATTTTTCAATGGAAGCTAAGGACAAACTTTCCTTCAATGCAGCCTTCAACATGAAAGTTGGGAAGGTTTGTGGAAACCAAGCTGCAGCCCAGGCCATGCCGCTGGCTGGACTTTCCTCCTTTCCTCTCTTTCAAGCCCTGAAAGCACAGCATAAAGGTGCTGAAAATACACTAAAACATCAGGGCCAGTACAAAAAGAAAGAGAACAGGAAAGATTCAAGTATTTGACTGATGTGGATGGATTAGATTTGCCAAATCCAGGCGTTTTATGCAGGCATAGGATCAGCTAGAGGAAAGGGAGCCTGAGTCATCAGCTCCATCAAAGCCAAGGTCTGGGGACGTCTGGGTGAGCGCTGTGTGAACAGGAACCATCCCTGCATTCAGAACTTTTAATTACCCTCACCCCGGCAGCAGCATCAGCGACCGAAATCCCCAGATTACCTTGATTGCTCTGTCATTATCTGTCATCAGCTGCTGCTTCTCATCTTCCAACTTCTGTGCAACTTCCTGGAGCCGCTGCTCCGCCGCAAGCTGCTGCCGGCTGCTCTCCTCTGTCAGGGAGGAAATGGTTGTCTTCAGTTCAGCTATCTCCTGAAAAGAAAGCAGCATGTTAAAGCTCCCCTCAGTAAAAGACATGTATTTTGCATGGTTTTTTATATAAACATGGCAATGCAAGCTCTGCTGTGCAAGCTGGGTGTTAGAAATTAGCATACTGCACACTAGCAGGGCATGGAATTCCACGCCGAGAAAAGGAATAGAGCAAGACTCTAAATGACAAGAGTCGCTGAACACAAAATATTTGGAAGTGTTTTCCACCATGAGGTTCCAAAATATTTACTCGTGAGAACAAAGCACATCTGTGATCTTCAAACTCAAGCCTGCTCCCCGTCTCCCACCGCTCTGAAAGCAGGAGTGTGAGTTTACATCGGGCTGGTGGTGCTCCTTGTCCAGGAGGAAATTTTACAGCTTGATACTGCTGAGAAGAAAAACCCCCCCATTCACACACTGGCCCGAAATTTAAACTTGACAGTGAAATTTCTGAGCTGCTGAAAGGAGCAAATTTTGCTGAGCAATACAGTGGGGACCTGACTCCACATCTGGGACCTTCACCCAGACCTTTCAGGTGATTCGCTCGTGATTTGTTGAATTGTATTTGTTTTACCTTTTTCATCACTAGGGAAAGTCATAACTAACCTTGATCCTTCAGGCATATTTACAGAATTTTATACTGACATGTCATCACCCAGCAAAGCACTTAAACATGTGGGAGAGTCACTGACTTTAATGTATATATTCAAGCTTAAGGTTAAGCTGCTGTAGCAGCGTATTATAGTCTAATTCTAAAAGCACTTTAGCACACAGGCAGTCCAGTATTTGCCAGGCCTCCTCATTGGCAGAGAAACATTTAACTACATTAATTACATGGTTATTTAGTAAAAAGAAATAGTTAAAAAAACCCTAATAATAGGCCAGGACTAGTGTAAGAAAAAATGTGCTACGAATGAAAGTACTAAAAGCAGTGAGAAAGGGGGAAAGGCCTGATTAAAACCCTGTAGTGAACTTATTTCTCTACCTACCTGAAAATCCCAGGAAGTAACACAGATTATGTGTAAAACCTGTCTTTGTATTTCTGTATTGCTTTTCTAAAAAGAAATACATATTTTAAAAGATAATACCCATTAAAAGGAAGGGTTTTTGAGACCACTATGCCAAAGTTTAGAGATTATCTGGACAGGGTGCAACTCTTTAGCCAGAATTAAGCAGTGTCTCTGGGTTTGCAGTTTAGGTCATTGTTTAGAAGACAAATAATTTGCAGAAATGTGGTTTTACCAGATGTGTAAGGTGCAGGAGAAAGCGAAGAAAGCAACGGATCATATAAATTGTTGAGATAACAACTTGAAGCCATGCAAACCTATAGAATTTTGAGTTCCATTTTGTCACCTTAAAAGCAAACAAAGTAACAAACTCCTCAATATAACACAAACCTGAGATTTAAAGCCTCTATTGGGTTAAGACCCTGGTCTAGCACAAGAGTTCTGCAATGCATGCAAGGAAATTTCAGCAGGAATTGATGAAGAAAGATCTGCTTTGTGCAGTACTTTTCAGAGCAAAAATTGCTATTTACTTTGTATAAACTTCAGACAAAATTTCTTGAAATATCTTCTCTGTGTGGGTGTTAAAAGTGAATGTTCCAAGAGGCCACAGAGAGTAAGATTAGACAGATGTTGTCAGCAACGCGACCACAAGAAAAGTTGTGTTCGACCAATTATTAATAGGGAGCTACAAAAAAACCCCAAACCCAGCTATGTCCAAGTAACTTGGGGGATTTGATTTAAACCCACACAAGTAAAGAAATTCAGACATCAGGGTGAAACTGCTTTATTGAGCCAAACAGCCCTGACAGATGATGGATGTGTTGTGTCTGCCCCAGAAAGTGCCGAGGAACTGGGCCCAGCTCTCCCCAGTAAAATGTCCCAGCTACAGCAAAGCCACCTGAATACAAAACACATCCCCAGATTTTTCCATCTTGAGACTATTCTGCAGGCCAATAAATGTCAGGCTGACAAAATTTATTATGACATTTAGGTTAAAGAGTTCTTACCTTGCCCTACACTACCTACGTGTTCCCGCTGCAACAATTAAAGCAATTTCCCTCTTCCCTTGCTTAAAAATTCAGAAATGCTTCAATTATTCCAACTGTCTTTAACAAATGGACCAAGAACCCTTTTTGTATTGACACTGGATTGTGTCTGGCGTGGAGAGGCTGCCTTGATTCCACTCACATGTGGGTGACAATGACAACAGGTAAAATAGAGGTAGCAATGGAAGGTGTGTCTTCCTTCAGGTCTGACACAGATCAAATGTTACTTTCTGAGCTTTAACCATTTCCTGCTTTTCAGGTTCATATGGAAAGATAAAAAATAAGAAGATTTTTCTTTGTTGTCTCTTTTTTTCTTTCTTTATAAATAAGGCTCTCAAAAATGACTAAATTACTAATTTAAAGTTACTGAAAAGGTATTTAGGAAACAGAACATTCTCTCTGATTTACCACAGAATCGTGGAATTGGTGAGGGTGGAACGGACCAGTTTAAAGAAGCATCACTGAGAGCTGGTTGTTCAGGATCAGCCCAGTCAGGTTTTAAGTATCTCCAAGGATGGAGACTCTACAGCCTCTCTGTATGCAAATAAATGTGTAAGAGTACACATTAGATTTTAGAAATAGAATATAAAGACATATTTACCAATGATTCTGATAAATGCAGTGGGAAAAAGTGACAACCAATAAATGTCACCAAAACAAGTGAAGTCACAATTTTGGACAAGTGTTACAGAAAATGAGACTCAAAGGAGCTGAAAAGCTGAAACCAAGAGTTTTAAATATTTTGAAGTGTTGGTAAAACAGTAAAGTTTGCAGTTTCTTGTTATTGTCTCACTGATCACTTCTGTCTAGTTTAGAGGCTGCTAAACCCTTCTTTGTAGTGTTTTTATTGATTTTACAAGACTATTATTGGACTATTGGCTGCAAACATACTTTGCAATGCAAGGCAGACATTCTGCTGTGGCTGGGAGCAATGAGGAGAATGACACTTCCACACAAATCCTCGTGGCAATTTTCTTCTGATTAAAAGCTTAACTTCTGGTTGCATCTCCATCATTTTTCACACTTCAGTACTACCTGTCAGTCAAACTGAAAGCTGAAGTATGTAAAAATCATCCTGTCTTACCATTTTTAAGTCTATATGTAAATTCAACATTCATTTTCATCTTCTGAGCTCTCTGAAGAACAAAAACTCAAGTCAAAACCAGTCTGCCTCCAGGACACTGACATTCCTCAAGGTGGTGTTTTGGGCAGAAATGCAGAACTGGTGGGGATCAATGATAAAGATGAAGAAACCTTGGGTGACACCACCTTTAACACGAAATGCAAGTCCTGACTGTGCAACTGCCTCTGATTCTACGAGATGTGCTGGCTGCTGGAGTACCTCACCTTCCTTCCCACGGGCTGAAGGAGGACTCGGTCCTTGTGGGTCCTCGAGAGATGACAATGTAGATGAAAGAGATGACATTCAGAACTCAAATAAACTCACCTGTATTTTCCAGCCAGCTAAAAGCTCTGTGGTTTTTTGGTTAAAATCTGCGAGAAGACACTGGGTGTTTGATTTGGTAACATTTGGGTTATGACTTCTCTCGGTTGTCAAGACTTAAGAGCAGAAACAACTCCACCTTCCATCAAGTCTCCAAGCGGAACAGGTTCACCTGAGCTCCCTGTCCTCCTGGCCACCTACCTGCGAGGACTTGGCCAGCTTCTGGCTGTACTCCTCCTCCGTCTGCTTCAGCCGGCTGCTGGCCTGGAACACACACAAAAGACAACCCCGTTAGCTCAGACAGAGGACGTGCACAGACACTTTGCCACCGGGCCCTGGGCTTGGCACCTCCTCCACATGCCTATCACCGAGCGCCGGCCCCGCGCCAGCCCCAACGCCCTTTTGTGGCAGCCAAAAAACCGCCAGGGCTGGGCTTTGATCTCGGGCCAACTATTCATCACTTAAAAGAGGGGAGAAATTGTACCTCTGCTGCCAATTATTAGAAAAACATAAAGAGTTCTGCAGATTAAAAAAAAAGAAAAAAAAAAAGGAGAGAACGAGTGTGTGTGTGTGTGTCTATGTGGCAGCGGAAGGAGGCAACACACACAAATGAGTTTATCAGGATGAATTTGTTTCTGAACAGAGGGGAAAAAACGAGGAGAAAGTCCCAGGCAGAGGCTGCCAGGGTACAGTGTGACATGGGGGACACAGCTTCACCTCTCAGTTCTGTGTCTGCAACTGTCCTTTGTCCCATTGTTCATCCCTTCCTAGGGAAAGGTGGGGATTACACTGAAAATCCACACAAGATGCAGCTGAACCAGCTTGGACATACAGCTCTTTCCTCACCCCACCTTTTTTTTTGCACAACTCAAAGCTAAAGAATGAACCAAACTGAAAAAAAGGCTGCTTGGTCATATCAGAGTCCAACAAGCAAATATTTCTATAACCCCAGGAAAAATAGCTCTTAAGGTTTTTTTCCCTCAAATAATTTAAGTTCAGAAATAATTTGATAATAGTGGTATTAATAAAAAATAAATGCAATTTCATTTCAGGAGAGAAACTGGATTTGTATTTTTCTTGCAGAAACCAGCCCAGCCCAGCCCCACCACGCTGTCCTCAGGTGAACTGCTCGGCGCTCTCGTCTTCTTGGCTCTCAAACTTGAGGACAGGTGTCTAAGACAAACATTTTCTTAGGGGGGACAGAATATCACACAGCTGAGTTCTGAAGCAAATTTAAGCTGATTAAGTTTTCAAAATCTATCTGACCTCCTGCTCAAACCTTTGATTTGTCGTCGTGAGTTTTACGGCACCGCATCCAGCGCCCAAACACCGGCTCCCGCCAGCACCTCTTTGGGGGGACCACAGAAACCACAGGGGCCCCCACGGCCTCTGAACCCTGCGTGGATCCAGCTGCAAGGCTCAGACTCCATCTCCGCAAACACCAGGGATTTCAGGCAGGCAAAGAGCCTTATTGATTTCACTGGGCTATAAATCGAGGAGCTTAGAGCCGCAGAGCGTTTGCGGATCGTCATGGTAGGGCTGGAATCATCCTCGGCAATCCGGGCAGCTCTGTAAGGTGCAGCTCAGGGTAAGAACATTACAGCCAGTTCAAAGTAATCCTAAATTTTACATGAAATTGCAATTTCAGATCATGAAGCTCTTCAAACTCCAAAATTATGAAACATATGGATGTCTCCATCTGTTTGTTGGTATTAAGGAATCTACTATAAAAGTTAATCGAAACCAATTACGAAATTTGTGCATCATTTTTGAGATAACATTATGGTTTAGTAATAAACAGAGATAATGGCAATACACACTGGTTTAAAACAGCATCTAGAAGAATTCTGGAGCACCAGACAAATTAAATTTCACTTTTTCTCCATTTATCACTCAAAAGTGAACCACAAACACTGTAAGGGCCCGTGGTGGGGTGCATAAATAAAAGGAGTGGTGACACAGCACCAGTTATCCCAGAGAGCTCTGTCCATGCTCTCTGTTTCTCCTTGTACTCGGGCTGACCCACGTTAACACTCGTTCCATTGTACTGCAGCCTAGTTTCAGATGATGTTTTACCACCCCTGCATGCCATAAAGTGACTGAAACTGCCAGTTTATCTTTAGAGAAAAAAAGTAAAAAATAAATTACAGCAACAGCATAAATTACTGTTACTCCCAGAAAGGGAGAGGGACTCGTCAGCAAGGCACTGCACAGATCACGTTACAGCTGCTTTCGCTCAACTTGCCTGGGGTAAAACCCCTCATCTTTCATAGAAGCAGCTTTATAAACTCCTGAACCCACAGAAGAAATCCCAATAAATAATAAAAAACCACTCACGAGTTCCATAAACAAATTAGAATTTGTTTGTTCACACTGAGTGGAATCAGACTGACCTCTGAGAGATAGGACAGAGGTGATCCAAAAGAAAGATGCGCCGGATTTCAGTGTTTTATTCCTAACTAAAGGCAAAGAACGAACATCCTACCAGTTTACTTAAAAGGAATGGCAACATTTTATTTTATAATGGCTTTAACAACTTCCAGTTAGCAAAATATTTATAAGCTTTGTCTCCCGGTCACCAACAAACCATAAACTCTTGCATTTACTTCCAGTCCCAAACATCCCTAATGGAGGGGTCTGAATTTCAGAGTACTGAGATGGCACGAGCACATCTAGAGGGGCTCGGGTTGTCTAAAACTGGTTGTATCGGCCCTGTGACACTAAAAACTATGGACACTCCTGCCAGTACCTCAGAGAGTCTTACAGGAAGGCTGGAGAGGGACTTTTCACAAGGGCATGTAGTGATAGGAAAAGGGGGAACGGCTTCCCACTGCCAGAGGGCAGGGCTGGATGGGATATTGGGAAGGAATTGAGGGTGGGAGGCCCTGGCACAGGGTGCCCAGAGCAGCTGTGGCTGCCCCTGGATCCCTGGAAGTGTCCAAGGCCAGGTTGGACGGGGCTTGGAGCAACCTGGGATAGTGGAAGGTCCCTGCCCGTGGCAGGGGTGGGACTGGATGGGTTTTAAGGTCCCTTCCAACCCAAACCATTCCATGATTCTGTGGCTCCTGCTGACTTCAGCTTTTCCCTGAGGTCTGTAACACCCAACAGCTCTTGCATCATCACAAACCACACGAGCAGCTCTGATGAAGGCAGAGACCACAATTTACAGCACTGCTCAGCTGAAAAGATCCAACTCACGGGGCTGCCTGGGCATCCTCTTTTCCACTGCCATCTTTTAACTGCAGAAATATGAAGCTTCTCCTTTCTTAAAACCTGCAACTAAAGCTAATTTAATACCTCTTTATACAGGCTGTTGCTTTGCAACCAAGGGAGACACAAACCACCTTCCCCGGGGCAGAGGTAGCACTGCTACGCACAAAAAATGCCTTTTTACTCTTTTTTGTTTTAAGGAATGAGTAAATGCACACCGAGCTGTGTACAGGGAACATCAGGGGGGGATTTATGTCACATTTATGTCGACAAGCAAAAGGTTCACACTGGCCTGGTGCACACACACAGCAGTTTCCTGGGCTCCTTCTTTTCCACCTGGCTGCTGGGTTCATGTGCTGGAGGAAGCACGAGCTGTTTCTGAATTATTTTAAGGGCATTCCCTCCCTTTCAGGGTTACGTGCTATGTCAGAAACATAATGAATAAGAATCCAAGTGGAAGGTGAACATTTGGAGGGTCAGCCAGTGTTCATTAAAGTCGAGCTCTTTTTATAGCAATGGGCAGCACTGCAAATAGAGTTAATGGCCTGAAACCAGTTTTCCGTGTGCAAGAGGTGGCTGCTGAAATTCCCACTTGGCAGAAGCTTGTCAGAAATATCAAGCGGAATATCCATTTCTATAATGAAAAAGGTTTAAATTGGATAAGCTGCAGAGGAATTCCACTGATTCAAAAACTAACTCCTGTTTAGTTTCACACAGTTAATACATATTTTAGCTAAAATTACCTGATTATGATGAGTTTACATGCAGTTATTTTATATTACAGAGCGAGGACTTTTCCATTAGAAAGATTATGTCCTTGTTGCAGTTAATTGGTTTTAAAAACCAACTATAATTCTTTCACAATCCTTCAAGCATCATATTGTGGTTGCCGAGCAAAACTGCATCGACTTCAACAAAACATTTCACGTAAAAATTAAAGCTGTTATTAGCACTACAGATGTGGTGTCTGAATTAATGGCTGCTCTTCTAACACAGCCCCATTTTCACTTGCTCCTTTCCTGGAACAGAACAGCATCAGTAAGAGAGCACAGGATCTATGACAGGACCACGCCACAAAAGCACACCGTGTCCTACCCTAATTACAAAGTGTTTATAAGCTGTTTTTAAGGTATGAGGTGAATCAGAGGGAACTTTTAGTTCCAGTTCCACTCAATGGAGCACAGGCCCTAAACAGCCCCGAGGTCACTCCCAGGTCCAGCTGCTCCAGCTGCACTCTGGGGTTGGCAGCCACGAGGACAATTCAATCCTCCAGCAACATCCGTGGAGGCACTTGGGATGTCTTGGACGTTTATCAAAAATGAAGCTGTTCAGAACCTTTGGAGCATTACAAATCTGTGCACAGGGTTAGATATTGGGAAGAAATCCTTCCCTGGGAGGGTGGGAGGCCCTGGCACAGGTACCCAGAGCAGCTGTGGCTGCCCCTGGATCCCTGGCAGTGTCCAAGGCCAGGCTGGACGGGGCTTGGAGCAGCCTGGGACAGTGGGAGGTGTCCCTGCCCATGGCAGGGGTGGCACTGGATGGGCTAAAGGGACCCTTCCAACACAACCAACCATGGTTTAGTGATGGGCTTGGCAATGTTGGGTTTATGGTTGGACTCGATGACCTAAGAGGTCCTTTCCAACCTAAATAATTCCATGTTGCTCTATCTTCCAGCTTTGGACACAGCTCTCATAACTAGAGTTTTACATATACACACACCCCCCACCATATTCACTGCTAGATTTAACAACTGTTCTGCTTAGGGTACTAGGTATGAAAGAATCATTTTTCAGAATGCCTGCAACTAGCTAAAAGTGGCCATCCATAAGCTGATCCTCCATAATTAGTTAGATAAAAGTGTAAGCAAACTTAAGAAGAAAAAAAAAAAAAAGAAGAAGAAGAAGAAAAAAAGGAGGAAAAAATCAAAGGGTGGGGGAAGAAGAAGAAAGAAAACTTGCTCCAGGGAAGAAGCAACTGCTCTCTGATGTGCAGCAAGGAATTTAACATCAAAGAACTAATGTAAATGGGGCCCATTTACCTCAAAAAACAACACACCACTCCACATTCTGGAATATTTCTATTTTAAGTTTGACAGCATTATGCTTTGTACCAAAATTCAAGATTGTGTAATTTGATAGATGTCAGAAGAAAATGACCTTCAGAACGACTAACGGTGGCAATCTTTGTTATTAAGTATTTTAAAACCCTCTGTACAATATCTGTTTAAACTTCAGAGATCAGCAGATTGCCTTTAAAGTTCATCTGATTGTACATAAAAATTCCATTTGGACTCAAAGCCTGAAACATGCATTTTCCTTATGTGCTTCTAATACTGACAGTGGGTGACTTCCTACACCAATACTCCTGTTCTTTCTCCTGCTCTCCCCACCAATCAGACAAAAATGAAAGCTGGATCTCTGTTCAGCAGTGAAAATAGCACTCCAGTTCAAATATGTAATCTGAACCACCCAAAAGACCATTAAAAATAGTTGAATACCCAAAATGATGTTAACAGAATAATTAGTCAAGTACCAAATGACTTCAAGGGTTTTGAAAATGAATGATAGAAATCCCAAAATCCTATTAATATTCTATTTTACATTTCACTTTTCGAGGTCTACAAATCTTTTCCTTTTTATTTTTTTTTCATTAAACATACATCTTTAGGAGAAAAAACCCTCTCATTCATGTGTGAAGTACTTTTCATTGGGAAAAACCCAGGAATGAATAGAAATGACTTTGACAGTACCTGCACAGAGAATTGCCTTTCTGCAGCACATTGCAATTCTGTGCTTAATGGGGGCCCACTGAGAAACTGCTTCTGCAAACTGTGCCTTAGGAAAACTCCAAATTCTAGACTTTTCCTTTAAACCAACAGAGTATTTCTAATAGTTCTGAAATTATGCAGAGGAATAAAATACAGGCATTTACCTCTCCAGCTGCAGGGTGGCTGATGCCCAAGTCACACCAGCCTTACACCAGGACACCATTATTCCCTTCCTGGATTTACTGAGCATCTCAATATTCCCCAGCATCACTGATGTTGATTTCCAGTCAATATTGCTGTCAGCCAGGAGCATTATTTTAAAACAAACCGGCCTAAAATACAAGCCTTGCATACAAGACAAGGATTTAAAACCAGATTAACAGCCTGGGTTTACCACACGTAATTGTCTAATGCTTGAACTACGCTTTACAGAAGACAATACTGGTGAGGGCATCAGGCACTCAAAAGGACTGGCAGAGAATTGTGGTTTAATCTGAAGCTGTTCTGGGACATTTTGCCAAAAGATTGCTGGGTGTGATAAGCTCTGGGCTGGGATCATGGGCAGCACAGGCAAAAACGGCTGATGTTCGTTTGATTTACTCTCATCAGTCATCTGTGAGATGACTATTGGCAAAACCAGTGCTGTGTTTTGTGGTGACAGAGATTCCTGCAAATGAAGAGATTCAAATGATCATCACAGATGTCCCTGCTTCTCATCTGCCATCCATCACACCGGGCAGCTGGCTTCGAGATTCCTCAGTAACTTCCTATTCACACCAGCTTTTGGGTCAGGTTTTATGTCATGGCATCGTTCTTCCTACAGCTCAGCACTCAAATGAGACAGAACAAACCTGGCCAAGATGGGAGACTGCAACACTCTCCACTTCAGGGTCCCCTCAACCACAAATACATTCCTGGATTACCATTTTAATATTTCCTGGTTTTCTTCTGTTCCGTCCAACTAAACAAAGATGATGATTTAAATTGGGTTTCAGACATTGTATCAAAAGTGGTGGCATGTTCTTTTTCAGAGCTTTAACAAAGAAAACATGCACCCAACAGGAATTAGCTGAGCTTTGACAAGCTGCCTTCATCCCTGAGAAATACCGGGCACTCTGCTACGCAGGCACCTCACCCCTCTCCCCAAGTGTGGCATAAAGAAGTTTCCTGAATCACTCAGGCCCAGATGTTTCTGGTACCCACACAGCTGACACCCAGCGAGACCACGAGGCTGTGAAACACCTCTGAAGATGCAAGTCAAAGCTAAAGCTTCCTCCACAAACAGAAGGCAACAGTCCCGAGATGTGACACTGATCCTATGACTATTTAATCTGAGCTTTACAAAACACAATTCTTTCCGAAATCGCAGATTTCTGAGACCCAGGCACTTTATCATTATTTATCAGCTAAATTCACACGCCTTGATTTTTGCCAAGGAGAGACTTTAAGGTTCCTGAAAGAATTACAAAGGGATAAGAATGAGATTTTTGGATTTTAGATTCTGAATTGCTGTTTTAAGTTGAATTTTGAGGCAATAACGAGCATTTATTAATAAGACAATGAGCAGAAAAACATTCTGTGCATGTATCTTTTTAACACAGAATCTTTGCTAGCAAATAGAAGAAAAACTGGGAACAAAAGGACTCTGTACCCCCGAATTAACTCAGTACCACTAAATTAACTCGGTATCACAAACTTAGCTCAGTAAGTTACATCATTAGACGAGAGCCCAACAAAAGTTAAGCTTCTACAGTTGGAAAGACAGACACGGAAAACACGACCAAATCCCCCAACAAATCTATGATCTGAAGCCATCAGTGCTCCTTAGCAAGATTACGCTGGATTACTTTTTGTAGTTTTAAATACGACAAAGCTTCCCCAAAAGAGCGACAGCTTCCCAGAGCCAGAACGCACCGAGGAGAAACTTCCCAAGTCCAGCAAAGGCCCAATTAAAAAGAAAATGAATATATTGCTTGATCATCAAAGCGATTAAAAACATAAATAAGGCATTGCAGACTCTTAACATTCCCAATGTTTAATTATTTATCTGTTTTCCATCCTGCAGCTGTAGGTCAGAATTAACTCCTCTGAACTAAATACAGGAGAACTCTTTTGGGGATTTGCACCTTATTCATTTTCAAGCAAACATTCAAATTCATTTCAAATTCACACAAGAACTGCAACAGTTTCACCTAAATCAGATTTTCTACAAGTTAAACACCCCTCCTACACTCAGATGTGATTGTGAAACTACTTTGATCTCTGTTCCCAAATTTATTGCTCTGTGTAATCCATGACAAAATATAATGTGATTTACTGTATCTCTATATGACAGCCCAGCAGCTGACAGAACTTAATAATTTAGCATAAGAAAAAAACCCTTCTGGCACCAAAATATACAAATCATAATTGAGGCACTTTAGTATCACGTTACAATGAAGCACATGCAGACTGATCATAAGAACTTCAAAACAATTAGAATTCTTTCTCACCCATTTAATGAAGGTGGGTTTTACTCCGTGGCATGTTCTGCAGCTGTAAGCAAGTCCTTTTGGAGCACTTTTCTTTCTTCATATTAATGACTCTGAAGGACTAATAACATTGTTTTACCCCTTCCCTATTTCCCAAACACCACTCCTCCAAAAAGAAGAAGAAAAAAGCCACCTGCAGCTTTTCTCTATTGTAATGATATGAAGAAAGAGCAAATGAGTGTAAACAGTGGCTTCAAATCGTGCCAGAATTTAAATACTCAATTATTATGTTTTATATTGGTTTGGTCTTGATCACTGAGCATTTTTTCTAAATAAAGCTATTTGGAAATCTCGTTTTTTACAGTGCTGGCCTAAGCAGGGATGTGATGGACACGTTCCATGGGGCACCTTTTGCAGTGGCTTGTGCCAACTCCGGGGTTTGGGGGACTCGAGAAAGTCTTTGTGCAAAGGATGCATCACCCCAGAAACTCCCAAGCAAAGTAAGAACGTGGAGCTCGTGGATACAGGAGAAATTCCTGCTTCTAATCCCAAGGAACAAACACCAGTTACCGTTGTTTGCACAACCAAAGCCACGGAGGAGCCCCAGTGAAACCAGCAGTGATGGCTGCAGGGACTGGGACCCAGGAGCAGGGAATCCTTCCTGTCACACCTGACCAGGAACTCAGACCTCCCTCAGTAATTCTGAACAAATCTAAGACTGAATTGGCCGAGCTGTTAAAACAAAAAATTCCACCAGTAATCTCACACTACAGTCAGCTCCACACTGGAAAACAGCCAATGTTTTCCAAATATTATCTCGTACCCAGGAATGTAAGGATAAGTAAAATTGGTAAATTAGAGAAAACTGTACCTACAAGCAATCGGCCTTTTCCAAGACACAAGGTACTGGCAAAAAAGGGAGAGAGTGAGGTCATGATTCAACTGGGCTTTTAAAAATATTTAATAAAGCTGAAATAATAAGCAATTGTGTATTACAAGATAAAGCCAGTGTGTTACAGGTTGTTTGGAGAGTAAAGAAAGGCTCGGGAAACGATTGAAAAAATAACTACAACAGCTGCTCTGCCACTGGCAAAACCTCAGCGTTCACCTTATCCACCATCCCCGTGACTTTGTGAGCCTCGATCTTATGAACACACTCCAAAGGATAAAACCTGGCAGTTAGGGAACTGAGAAGAGGCAGTGTGTGCCCAGGTGCTGCAGAACGAGGAGGGGTGTTTGGACAAACACTTGAAAAAGAAAGCGGAGACAGACAACAAAAAAACCCCACCTGTGAATGCTTCTTCAACAGAGATTTTAGATTAATACCAGTTGGTTAAAAACCCACCAAACCCTAAAAAACTCAGGCAAACTTTTCCAGCAACTACCCAGCTTTAATTGATATGACAGGACATGAGTAGAGTGTGCTGAAAGATGGGCCATGTGACCGAGCCCTAATTTTAATCATATCAGCCCTTGCCCTGCTGAAAGCCATCTTTTCAATTCCATATTTTGTCATAATTTATCATTTAGCTCTTGTCTGGTTCTCATTTCTTAACAGCATTGCTTCAATCACTTTCATTTTTAACCCTGTGGTGCTATTAGTGAATGCAAATAATGGTGCTTGATCTCCCTTCAGACATTAATGAAGATATTCTAAAGCGAGCCTGTTGCTCATGGGTGCACAGTTTTTCCCCACAGTGACAGTGACAGTTATACCAACTTCTCCTGGCTCCCAACTCTGGAATGAGATTTATAAATACAGCTGATGAGCAGACATCTGACCTGTTGATTTCTGGTTTGTTTTTTTCTGAGTTTTTATTATTTTTTTTTTTTTTAAGGAGATAAGAGCAGAGTAACTCTGTGAATAACTGCAGCTCTTGCTTTGAAACATCTCCAGTAGGGAGAGGGCCATAAATTCTATTTAGTCTTATTTGAGTGAAATATCCCTGAGATGATTCTACCATCTTTCTCTTCACGTTTGGCTCTGTTGATTGAAGACTCTTCCAAATGGCTCCCCTGAGGGATGATGCAATTCCTGTGACCATGTTCCTGGTCCACCATCATCCTGCTTTTTCTTTGGAGGAATCAGAAGGAGCAGTGCAAAAAGGGACACAATACAGAAGAAACTGGTTTTTAAAAGATTTGTTGAAAGGTACCATGAAGGCAGATTAAATAATCTGCGGCTGTTGTGCTAATATACATTAAAAATATTTTCTCTTTGTGAAATACATTTCTTCTTGATCTTTTGGCATCACGTTTTGCTTTTACGTGATCTTTTGGCATCACATTTCTGGTTTTGCTAGATTTTCTCCAACAAAGCCAAAGTACTACGCTCATTTTTATTAATATTAGTTGGTGAATCACTATCGCTGTGTCAGAAACGTTCAAGAACCAAATGTAATTTAACGCACACAGGCTCTACAAAACAAAAACAATAAAAATATTACTACTCTGGAACAGAGAGATAGTATCGTAGACAATAGTTCTTGGATTATAATGAAAAAAAAATTAAGAGACTTGGGAAACATCCAACTCTTCTTGGTAAGAATTGGAGGCTCTTTAAGTTATTCATAGCTGGGGCCTAAGCTAAATAATTGATGTAATAGACTCAAAACAAGTTTAAGAAAATGGCACATCTACAACTGGTAGAGATCCTGACTGCATTCAGCAAGGACACAAACATAGGTCTGCATTACAATTAGACACAATTTAATGAGATCATTACACTGGGGAAGAATACACATCCACATTTTATGGTTGACCTATCTGCCCCCATGTAAATAACCAGGGAATCACTGCAGTGAGTGTGAAAACAGCTCCTCTGAGTGCTCCCACAAACAAAGTTATCTGCAAGAGTGGCTTCAGACTTCAAGTTAATGAAGTGAAAGGTGTCAGATCAAAGATTCCATCGCATCCAGTTCTCAGAAGGTCTTAGGGACAAAGATGGAACCATGTCTGGTGGTAATAAAATGTGGAGTTGGCAGAGAGGAACCAGAGCTGGAGAGATAGGACTGAGAAATGTGAACTCATGGAAGGCACAGAACGCTTGCACTTAAGGAGCAGAAGTAACTGCTTTGGGGAAACTCAATACTTTTAACCAAGTATCTCCTGGAGTATCTCTCATCTCAGAAGATGTCATATTCTTTCCCTTCATCTTCTATTTCTTTGCCAGTGCTGAACAGTGTGACATCATCTGCAACAGTGCCAGAACAGATACTGTGAATCACAGATATTCCTGCATATGCAGCATGAAAATATGCCCAAGGAGTTACATCCAACTGGGCTGAGTGAGGAATGAATGCAGCATCACAGAGCCTGATGCTGAAGGAGGGACTGAAATGCTCCCTAGGGCACATTATCAGTCCCTTATTTGCAAATTATATGCAAGAAGTCGCTCAGAAAATAAGTATCCAACTACAGGACAGTGTCTGAAAAGTTTTGAAAAGGGCCCCGTTACAAAAACATTAAATTGCAACAAAACTGTTGTATAGAATAATAATTCCTGATTAGGGAAGTGGTCACTTACAGAGTGACCTGAACTTTAAGGTCCCCAGGTATCTCAGTTTTGTGTGGACTTCACACCAGACAGAGATGGAGTGACTGTTACAGGTAAAAACTGTAAATATCAGATTTGATTTAAAACCAGAGAAATCTCAGAGTACAACTAACATCAACACCATTAAAACCTACAAGCAGGAGCTGCATGGCTCTGGCCAGGTTTTATGCCACCTTAGAGTCCCATCTCTCCAGAGGGAACCACTTCACAGCTTACTTCCATCAGAACAATTGCAGTCCCAAAACTAAAGTGTTTAACTCATTTTTGTTTTTTTTTTTTTTTTTGACTACAGCTTTGTCCTGTAATCAAATATCATGTGTGTTCAGTACAGTCAATACACAAAAAATTAAATTACTTCTCCACAAGAAAAGCAGCACTGAAAGAGAATTAGATGTTCCTGGAACCTGCATAAACCTTCAACAGAATGAGTCAAAATATCTATTTAAATACAGAAAAGAAGTCAATAAAAAGCTAAATGTTGAAAATTATTTAGAGAGGAAAAAAAAACCCCATCATCATCTTCTCCCACTCCAATTTACTCATGTGTGCTGCTCAAAGGGAGCTTTTTTACGAGATATTTTCAGTGTTCCAAGGTTGCTTCCTTTGAGCATTGTTAGCCTGTCCACTGCTCTGCTCAGGCCGTGCTGAATGCTCATTTCCTCTGCCAAGAAAATCCCACAGAACGTTACAAACAACGGCGGCGGCCAAGCCCCACATCTGCACACACTCAGACTTTGTCTCCTGCTCTCAGCCATTCCTGGCAAACCTGGAAATGCTCGAGGTTTGTGCAGTCCACTGCACCTGGCTGAGGAGTGCCCATGCCCCAAGTGCTGCTGATGCAAGCTGGGACACACCAGGCCCTGCCCAAATCAGGCAGCAGTAGAGCCCAGCTCCAGGTCGGTGTGTTCCCAAATATCCAACAATCCTGGAATGGTTTGGGTTGGAAGAGGCCTTAAGATCATCTCATCCCACCCCTGCCATGGGCAGGGACCTTCCACTGTCCCAGGCTGCTCCAAGCCCCAATGTCCAGCCTGGCCTTGGGCACTGCCAGGGATCCAGGGGCAGCCACAGCTGCTCTGGGCACCCTGTGCCAGGGCCTTCCACCCTCACAGGGAAGGATTTCCTCCCAATAGGGCGAAACACTGCAGAGAAATGATCCGAAAACTTTGGTCAGCTCAACTAGGTATGTAGAGAAAATGATGAAAACACATCCATATCTTACGGGAGCAAAGCAGGAAAAAACATGCACAATCCTGAAAATGTCCCAGGAATCTCCAAAAGACACCAATCCTGACGAACCCTGAAGTGTGAAGGGGATGCTCAGGAACTAACATTACAATAAAGAATGTCCCAGCTTTAAAGCTGTGATGTTTAAGCAGCAGAAAATTACAGACCTCAATAAATCATGCGTCCCTAAACATTGAAAAGCTGTCTACAAACACCAACAAATATTTAAATGTTCAGTGTGCCTGTAATGAAGACTCTTGCTCCCCCTGTCTCTGCCCCTCACTCTCCTCCTTCCCATCCCCATGGCAGCAGGACTATGGGGAGGGCAGAGCCAGAGGAGTCCTGGATCTTCTTCTACCCATTTGTACTTTTGTTTTCCTTGTCGCTGAAGTATGAATGATTTCTTTTGTATTTCCTCATGTTCACGTTAACAACAGTCCACAATGACACAAAGCAATCCGCACAGAAATCAACATTATTCACAGAGCAGATCACAGAGGAATGAGATCCCTCACTTGAGAATGGACTGACCTTCAGAAAATCTGGACAGTCAGATGTTCCATGCCTAAACTGTGAAATTCAGCTTCCCATTGGATTTTTAAGCAGTCTTCACAAATTGGCACCAAAAGAAGGAACTTTAGAGAACAAATTTTTCTCCCACATTGTCCTAAATTTCAAGGTAAAAAGATCTGGTAGAAAATATTTTCAAAACAAAGTTTCAAGGCTCATGCTGTAATTAAAAGGATTTTTCCCCCTCTTGGATAAAATCATCAAAGTTCTGTGGACTGTAATAGGATCAAGATTTGAGCTAAATTAGCTGAAACTGTTACTTTTGAGCTTTAAATGGAGTTGGCCCTCTAAGCTACTTTGAGCTTTGGATTTTGTGGCCAATTGCCACAGTTCTACAATTGCAAGAGAGACATGAAACAGAATGGGGAAATGGAGATTTGAAGGTAATGCCAGGTATTTTCACATGCCTGTGAAAGACTTACAACAGAGATACTTTCTTCTTTTCCCCTCCTATCTTTTACTCAATATGTGCTCTTCTGATTAGGGTAAAATAGGGAAGTAAGTTAAAGAAAAAAAAATACAATAGCAGTTAATATAGCTTAAAATTAGCAAATTTTTTGAAAAATAGAAAAAAATCCAACAAATTAAAGAAAACCAGTATTTCTGACAGAAATGACAATTCAAGACTATTAAAGATACTGCCCTATGAAGGATTATTTGTAACTTTAATTTGAGGATGTAAAGAAGTTAACTTTTCTTTTGCTATACTACACATGTAAAAAAAGATCAAAGAAAGAAAAGAATTGAGATTCAAATTCCATTTTTAAGCAAAAATGACAATGTCTTCCTGAGTTAAAATTAATCCTTTAATGATGAATTTCAAAGGTTTAAATACTTTCTGTGACCTTGGCTTTAAATAATTATGCCAAGCGGAGCTTTCCTTACATTCAGAAAAGATTCTGAATTGTTGATCACAGCCATTTTAATGGCTTCAGGCTGGCTGATTTCCAACATAATCCTCCGAATGCTCTTTAAAATTACAGACCAAGAACCTGACGCAGGTAAATGAAATGTCACTTGCACAAAGGCTGCTCAAACACTCCATGCAGATTGTTAATTTGTGCCACTGCACATCCCCTTGCAAGAAAATGTGTGATTTAGTGCCTTAATGCAACGTATAAAAGATACTTCAACAACTATCTGCTTACACACACACACAGAGTCTACCACAAATATTAAGTAGGGTTTTTTTAGTTTAGCTTTTGAAATACAACTTGCATGTTTTAGCTCCCCATGGCGGGGGAATATCTGAATTCAAGACACGGGTCCAAGGGATGCTCAGCAAGCAGGGATGTGGGCAGTGACCCCACGGAACAGAACGGGAGGGAAGCCTTGATCAGTCTGAAACATTAATTTCTATTTTCAAATCTTACCCAGAGTCCTCACTCACTTGATGTACACAGGTAAAATCAGACCAGCCATTGTGGTAACCAGACACAATTCCCTTGCACTCTGAGCCTGAGTTTTTTCCTCCTTCAGAGCTCACCCTCTTTTTAAGGGAGAAAAAGCTTGGCTAGGCAGAGCCACCCTTTCTACTGGCTCCATTCCAGCAAAGGAAGGTTAGCCTGGTCCTGGCTGGCTTTACCTGTGAAATCACCTTTTAAAGTCCTGCTGGCTCCTGAGTACCTCATGGCACCTTCCAGCCCCGCTGGAGGTGCTGCCCAGCCCTGGCATGTCCAGAGCAAAGGCTTCCATCACAGAACCACAGAACACCCCACACTCATGCTGTGACTCTGGCATCTCATGGTCTGCACCTGTTTTTTCAACTCAAGTGACCCCTGAACATTTTTCCTTAGGAAAACGTTGCTCAGCTGATCTTTGGGGTGATCGCTGCCCTTCTGCCCCGCGGAGCTGCTCTTTGTGAACCCCTCACCTTGTCCAAGGCCGCCTCTGTCTCCGCCGTGTGCTTCTTTTTCAGGTCTGCTATCACTTTTTCCATCTCCACCTTCACGCTGCTCAGTGTTGCCTCCATGTCTCGAGCTGCCTTCAGCTTCTCCTCGTCCCGCTGGAGGCTCAGGTCCAGCAGCTGCTGGTTCCGCAGAGCGTTCGCCTGAATCAGCTCTTCCCTCAGCTTGCGGATTTGGCTCTCCAACCCAGAGATCACCTGAGAGAAAGAGCAAACAAAGTGACAAAACCCAAACCCTCAACACAAAACCCACTTGGTTTTCTCTGACGGGCTGTTAGCTGGGGTAGGAGCAGGCTCAGAGGATGCTCTGTGCCTTTTCCTGGCCTTTCTTCTTACTCTTCCCTTCCTCTTCATGCACCCGGATAAATACAGCTCCTCCTGCCCAAAGCATTGGTAAGATGGACATTTTTGGAGGAGAAATTGAGTTTGTGGCATGTAATCAATACATATCCTATCCATGCCTGTTTTTTTATCCTTCAGAAATGACCTGCTGCCTTCCAATGAGCCATCAGAGTGTCACCAATCATTTATCAATCACTGCCAGCCCCCGATGGGGGGACACCAAGGCGGAGGGATCGAAGTGACAAGGATAAAGCTGTGTCCTAATCCTGCAGAATTCACTCTGCTACTTTACAACAGGAGGAGACACACACCTATTACTTCAGATCACACCTGCACGTCACTCTCACTGGTTACTTTTCTAACTCCCATTTCTTCTGTGGGTTCTCCACTGAAGTACAGGAGCACCACACCTGGGACATAAAGCACTGTCCTCACAGCTAAGTGTGATGCGTGACACTGAAAGCACACGTATGTTTTCATTCATAAACGTAATTCTGAAAACGAGCACTTTGACTAGAAAACTCACACAGGGTTTCCCCCTCCGTCCTCCCTGTTTCACAAGAAACTTTGCAGTTCCCTGGAATTCTTTCACAGAGGATGTGACAATTCTGAGAGCAGAAAAGTACACGTGACTCAGCTCAACTTACTGAAGGTTTTGCAAGAAAATCCGAGGAAAAGCAGTGTATATTTAAAGTTCCCATTGTCCTGGAATGCCAGTTACTGATTCTAGAGCTCTGAACTGCTCTTTCTCTCCAGCTACTATTTTTCTTCTGCAGACATTTTTAATACACTGTCTGTACTCAGCTAAACCATCTATTTGCAGCCTCTGAGAACCACATTACTACAAAACTTTGAAAAGGAAACATTTGTTTCTGACCAAAGTTGGGACATGAATGACTATCAGATCTATTGCCTTGTACATTAATCTCCCAAGACAGATTCCTATAAATACTGTGATCTGAGAGAGGAAAAAAATCAAGGCTTGAAAGTTTGCCTATTTTTCAAGCTATTTGAACTATATGGTGTAATAAAAGACGTCTTCTCCCTTCAAACCTTCAGTTTGTCCTTCAGCTATCACAGCTGTAACATGTATTAAATAATATTAACCATCTCAGAAACTTATTTTGCTTCCATGCTTTCTTAATTACTCATTGGCATTAGGCCCTACTATGTCAAAGGTAAGGCTGTGTGTATGGTGGAGAAGGAATGAGCACGTCATTTGTGTACAGAACTCTAACACAGGCCACATATTTCAGCCCTATAAGCATTATCTCAAACATATGTTTCATATACTGTAATCTGCACTAGATCCTTTCCTTCCTTTCCTGAGCTTTTCCTCTACACATGGTTAATTTCTTATTAAATCTGTATACAGACTGGAAATGGAAAGTACGTCTCAGTATATAATTACAATCCGCAATGTACTTTTAGAATTCTTTCGGAAAATGATTTCATCTCCAGATCACAAGAACATGACAGCCTGCCTGGCTTTTCCTTACCCAAAGCAGCACTAACTCAATGAAGGTAGGAGCTGCAATTGCTGATGGATGATATGGTCTGAGTTCCAAACTGACACACGGAGAATTTGGGGTTTTTAACAGCTGCCCCAGTGCAAGTCCTGCCTGGAAAAGTCACAATTATCTTTTAATCTGTGAGAGTTCTTTTTGAAAGTTCACTCCCCCACTTTCCTTCTTCCTTTTTTTCCTCCTTTCTATTTTAAAATATAAAGCTTCCTTTAATTACACCCCCAACACACAGACATAAGTGAAACTAAGGAATTACACTGCTCGGAAGCTCCCTAAAAGGTTTGTTAAAATATTTAGGATAAGAAATCAAGGCTAACTTTTTATAATACAAGGAAAATTCATTCATAAATGACATTACAAGCCAAAATAAAGACTGAGTGAATTCCTGACTCAATTGTTACGCCTTTTAAGCTTTACTTCATTCTTTATTCGATGGTTCTTATACAAAGTCATCAGAAAATGAAACACAATCCAGCATTTTCTGGAAGGAGGAAGTAACAGCTCCCGGCCTTCAGAGCCAAAACTGGGGCCAGCTGATAGTGAGCTGCATGTTATAGGTAAAGTAACAGTAATTAATATGCAAAGGAGCATTAATGTTGGACCTAATAGATGGCAAAAGCAGATTTGGTTCTATTAGGGAAGAAGAAAGACTCTGAAGACGGGCTGATGGCAGCGAAACTAATATGATTAAAGGAGTCCCTTTGGAGCAACTTCACTGCGAGTAAGATGATGTTAAGAGACATCTAATCTCTCCAAAGTGACTGGAAAAAGCTTATATTGGGGATCACAGACACAGTTCTTGTCAATTACTTTCAAATAAGTCCAGTTCTCACAGCCAGATTAGTTTTTCCCATAAACAAAGTCAGTGGCAGAAGCAGCTTACGCCCGAACTCGGTGCCTGAGACAACTTTGTGTGACACGGATATCTCCCGACTGCTGCAGGAAATGAATCCCAAACTTTCCAGCGCTAAGACTCTGCTATTCCATATGCCAGGTTTAATAAGCTATTATTAGACTTAAATGTAGGCAAATTGGGAAAAAAAAGCCCCAAGATGACTTAATTCTCAGTTGCGAAAAATCTCTGAAATATAAAACTTACGAGCAACTGTCTTTTCCTAACGATTCTGTGGGAAAAGAAAAGCTGCAGTTACAAAATCTCACTTCTCAGGCTCCAGATCCGAGGGCAGCATGGTTTCTTTGCAACACTGAGTCCTCTTTCTCACTATTGGTTTCTCAAATTCTCCTCTGGCTGCCCAAATCTCCGTTTGGGAACCAAATTGTTTATATGCTCCAAACAACTGCCTGAGTACAAGAGCTGCTGTGAGAAAAACACACCTTAAACACCCCATCTAAGCCAATTATTATTGTGCTAAACAGGGATTAAACATAAGAAAGAAAGGCTGACAGTATGTAATAGGGCCAAAATATTACTGCCACTTGCTGCCTTTTCTGGATCAAAGTGTTGTAGTCTCTATTTTCGTTGTGTGGCTACGAGCACATGAAATAAGAGAGATCTGTATCTATTTTAGAAAGGATGCAGAAGTCTGTAGCAATTCCCAGGATGGCAATGCCACAGGAACATGGCCCAAACAAGGAGGCATTTTGTAAAATGACCATCAATCCACATACAGGACGACAAATAGAAAGACAACACCAGCTTACACAGTATCCCAAATGGAACAAAAATACAAACACATGAACTGTGTGACAGAGTAGAGATTTCATATGAGTTTATATGACATACTTGTATGTCCCTTAGATGAAGAAACTGCTGGCCAAGGTGGTGATTTCTATTTCTGTTTCAAAGAAATAACTTAGAATTCTAACTAAGAATATCTGTGCTGAAACAGTGTCATGAAAAGGGTGGGTCATAAGCCCACAGCAATTTGCCTGCAGGGAAAAAATAGACTTGAAAGAAAAAGAAGAAGGTTGGTCACTCACTTTGGCCTATTTAAAATGCCAATAAATGTACTGCGTGTTATTTGGAAGGAAAACATGTGCTCTTAATTTTAAAAAGTAAATTGCATAAGAAAATATGAAGTTGGCAAAAAGTTTAAATTAAAATCTGTTGCTGATGTCTGAAACTCTGCTCCACTTACAGGCAACAGGGATGAGAAATGGACCGAATGACTACGGACTAATTAAAAACAATAATAACACAAATTCCCTTTATTTTTCAGGAGCTCCTAATTCACCCCCATGAAGCATTTCCTTGGAGCAGTCTCTGAGGAATGGAGCGTGACGGCATCTTCACACTCATGGGGATGGAACACACGGAGCTCACTGTCTCCCCCCTCTCAGTGCATTACACAGCAAACCACATCCACCCATCACCACCCTCAGCTCCAGGGTCCAGGGCATTTGAAAGTCACAAAAACAAGGCAGTGGAGAGTTAAGATGAAATGCACTCCTAATTTACTCCCCAAGGCGCAGATCTGGAGTCACTGAGGTGTTGCTTCAGCAGATTTACAGTAAGTGACTAAGATCTCCCAGCAGATGAAGCTGCAGTAACCTCATTGCTCTGCCTTGCTGGGAGCACTCAGGCTGCTGGAACAGAGCATCACTGTTAAACACCCCTGCACTTCTCAAGGGGCTCCTGAGAACTCTTCAAACTGAGTTTCAGAAGTTTTCTGTGCTGGGCTAACTTGGCTCCAGTCAGAGATGACTGCACAGGGCTCACTTTGCTGTGTTTAATTTTGCTGGCATGTAACATTTAAAAAAAACCCTACAACAACTTCCCCCAGAACCTCCGAGCAGTAGCATGGACTAGGCTGGATGATCCCAAAGATCCTCTCTAAGATAATAACCTCAAATATCAGCGTGTAAGCCACAGCCCCATTTGACCCACAGATAAGCAGCTTCTGCCTCTGCATGCCAAGACCTTCTCAGTATTTCCTCCTCTGGAAGAACACTAAAATGAGCAGGGTGTGCTGTGAAACATCAGCTGGGCCCTTCTGAAAGGGACATTTGTCTCTCTGTGCCTTGCCACGCTGCCGTGGTGTGACAGCTATGGATGGGGTATCCATAACATTTGTTATTGGGCGCTGGATTATTTTTGAAAGGAGATCAGCCCAGTCAAGGGAAAGGCAGTCTGCAGTAAAAACAAATCTCACTTTGATGATGAAGAAGTGAAAGGAAAATAAGGACCTCAGTAGGAACACCCAGTGATTCAGGGGTGGCAATGACTCCCTTTTTACCCATGATCAGTGCAGTGTCCCAGAAGAGGGGGATGCAGTGTCCTGTCCCAGCCACGCAACAACTGGTGGCACATTTACTGTAAAACACCTCAGAGGGGATTATCTGCTGAACGTGGGAATCTGAACGGCTTCAGCTTTCTTGTGAGCAAACAAAGCTTTATCAAATGCTGGGAAACAGATCATACAAGTTTCTCTACCATCACAAAAACAACCAATGCATTTAACATAAAAGAAGTCTGAAAAATAAACAAATATTTGCAGCTCTAAGCTTAGAAAAAAGTGTAGCTGTATGAACTTCAAATGTGTGTAGGGTTGATTTGTGTTTAGAACAAAATTGGTTTAGATTAATGAGTTTTTCTACTGCAGCTTCTGCAAGGGACAACAATCCTCCTCTTAACTGATCTTACTCTGGTTTTCAGGAACTGTGCTCATGAATTTTACCCTCTGGACCCTGCCAGCCAAGGCCCACTCACAGTCCTAATGGCTCTCTGATCTTTTTGTCCACAAATCATCCTGCTGAATCTGACTCATTGGTCCCAGTATACCTGCTTTTCCCCATGCCAAAGGAATTCCAGCTGGCCAGTCCAGCCAGCTGGCAGCTCTTTGTGGCTCCTTTGCAACGAACACAATCACGTCCATTTAAACAACTATATTAAAACATATTTTCTATACCGTGGCAATTTCAATTAAAATAGGTAAAGAATTTATTATCCTTTTTCTCTCGTAAAATCAGCAATTTGTCAATGTTATGAATCGTTCAAAAGATGCGATTCCATTTGCAAAGAAAACCAGTGGCACATTATCACATGGGTAATGATGTGGCAGAGCACAAATTAGCAGGGATAAGTAATAAACAGCTCTTTAGCTTTCACAGCACAATCTATTACACTGTCAAGTTTAAATGCCTTTTGGGTAAGAACACCAGGCCCATAAATGTGGTATTTAAGGGAGCAGATAAAGGAAATGGTGTGAAATGAAGTGAAAATGAACAACAGTTCAATGACTAGTAGGTTGGGCTCGGTTCCTAAGAGCCCTGATCATTCCAAGAGCATGGGGCTGTGCAAGCCCTTCCAGGGAAAATCATGGAAATTAGCACCCCCACCATTATAAACAGCCCTGGTCAGTCGTCTAGAACTTCCTGGAAACACTAAAATATCAGCTTCAATTCAGAGATGCATTTTATTGTATGCTTACAAAGTATTTTGTGCACACTGAAGTGTTCTCGTTCTTGAGGGGGAAAAAAATTCTGTCCAGAATGTTGGTGCTATTGCACAGCTTCTTAAAAAGGAGCCATCTTCATCCTGTTTATATCTATTTCTCTATATATATCCTACCTGTGACTACATTGCAGCGACTGGGGTGAAGTTATGAATACACTCATAAGTGAAATGTTCCCAGTTTATAAATCAGGTTGGATTTGATCAAGTTTAGGTCTTGGAGGGAAACTTACACAATCCAAAGCTGCACTCACTGACCTGCACTGCACAGCACACAGGGAGGGTCAGATCTTGAGGCTCAGACAGATGAATGTCCAGTGTCAAAAAAACTTCAGTACCAGCAGTGCAGGTGGCAGCTGAGGGTGAAATGTGTGCAGTTCAGCAGGGTCAGACCTCAATCCCATATTCCAGGATTTATGCAAAGGTCTGTCGACTCCATCTCCAGACAACCTCAACTTCTCTCACCTTTGCAAATGTACCTCTGACATCTCTCTTGAAAATACCCACTGGGATTCGTAAAGGGAGGTGTTGAGCTGCTAACTTACACATTTATTTTATTAATTTTAATGGCATTAAGCTGCTTTTAAAGGTCAAACCTACTTGGTAAGATTCTTTACTTGGCTATTCCAGCACTGTGCGTGCTCTGAAAAATGCTTCTAACATTTACAAATCTGATAAAAGTTTATTCCTACTAACCCTGCTTATCCTGCAGCTACCAGGGTCTCAGTTTGGGGTGGGGACTGTACAGTGATGCTGGAGGGTAAACACCACCCACCTCTGGTATCCAAACCATGGCCAACACCCCCCTCACCACAAATCCTGCACTGCACATCATCCCAAGGAAGCTCCAGCACCCTTCAAGACTCGATTCTACTTTTTAGCAATGTATTTGCTCTGTCTTGTCTAATCCTGTTAAGCATTTCCTGAAACACAGTGGAAGTGTTGACTCATGAAGAACAATAGTTACCTTCTGCTCAGCTCCATTTCCAATAAAATTAATGAAAAATGAGTCTACCTGTGTCATTCCTATAATAAATAAACTCAGGCAACAATTAACAGGTAATTTAACCCCCAAACTGTTCACTAACTTTGCCACGTATTTCTGAAGACTAAAAAGGAACAAGCAACACACAGGTATCAAAAAGCCAGTAGGAAAAGTTACACTGAAAATATTGGCTCCACTCTGGTTTCTACATCTTAGTACATTTTTGGGATCTGCTGTGACATGGCATTAAGGAAAACACAAATTCTGATCATTTTTTTCCCAGAAGAAGTGCACTGAAATAGATCTGGACTTCTACAGAAGCCAGTCAGCTGCCTAAATCCCAGCTAATGTAAATGGCACTTAAGCTACAAACTGGGCTTAAAAAAAAAGGAGAGGAGGGGAAGAAAGAAAGAAAATCAGACATCCATTTGAACAGCTCCACAAAGAGCTTAAAATTAACAGAGCTTATTTCGATTTCTTAATTTACATAAGTACATTTGATTCCAATTTAGTTAACAGCAGCTAGAAAGCAGAACTTCATCTAGGTTGGTCATTGTCACTGCCTTCCTCACGAAATGAGTTTTAGTCAAAGGGAAGAACCTCGAGCTTACACATGTAACAAAACAATGCAGAGAACTGATGAGCCAAAGGATTACTCACCAAGTTGAAACTGAGATAAATGTAAATACATTTTCCATTTAACTGTTCTAAGACCTGTAACAGACTTGGCCCTCTTGCCTGGGAGACTGATCCAGAGCAGTTTCTTCTTCCCTGATTTATTGTATTTGCTTTGAAACAGATTAGCGAGACAAAAATTAAAAATTCCGCTTTCTGTCTCCTCTCCTTTTATCTGATGAAAGGAATGTTTACCTTTGTATTCTTCTTTGTACAAACAAAATGATTCAAATAAAACTGCTAAGGGACCTGCCAGGAAAGGACTCATTTCCTTCTGTCTTTCCACACAGAATTTTAATGGAGACTCTCAAATGGGCACATCACAATCTACATAAGTGCATTAATGGAACTTAAATATGATGGTGACAAGAAAATAAATCATAAACCATGATTTTATGGCCTGTGATCATAAATCACAGGCCATAAAGACCTGTTTAACGCAGTGATCCCCTAAAATAACTTGTGAGAGCAAAATAGAAATAAAATGAAGAGTGGCTAAAAAATAAATGAAAATCTACATGTAATAGCAGCTTTTCTGCATCATACAAACCATAACAATCCATCCTTGAATGATAACTGATGAAAATCACACCAAACACCTTCCCCGTTTTCCTTTATGAAGAACTCTAAAGCTTTAATTTCTGCATTTCAGGATGTGAAAGGAAAATATTCCTCTCAGATGAATGTTAAAGATAAGTTCAGTTCTGAAATAACATTGGAGTAAAGCTTGTTCTGAAAGTGAGGGAAAGCTACTGATATTTAAGGAAGAATAGGAATTTCCTGCAATGGCATCCAGAAATGGAGCCTAAGGATCTCTGCAGTGGACTGGGAAGAACTACCTGTCAATCTCAGAGCATTTTGTGTCCAGCATCCCCTAAGTCAAAGCTTTTAAAAAACATTTGCATTTAAATTTTCCACACATTAAATTTAAAAGCATTAACATTTCCTGAACAATGTGTAATTCTGATTTAAATGCAGACACGATGTGTTGCAGATTTAAGGATTACTGCAGACATTCATCTGTATGAGGCAGCAAAATTAAATGTATTATAATTCCCAATTTGTCCCCAGAAGAGGAACACACTGCATTGTCCATGAGAATGTCTTTGCCTGTCAACTAGAGAAAAGATTTCACTGTAAGTAAAAAAGCCAAAACAGCCCCATGCCTCCAAAAACACCTAGAAAAGCATCACACACTTCTATTTTGGATGCATTTGTTGCTCAAAACACACATTTTTTGAATATTCCCAAGTTTTACCCCACGCATCCCGCGAGGGTTTTACGATGACTTCAATGGAAAAGGCATCGAACGCAGAACCTGACAGGACAAACCAAAACCAAGCTGCAGGTACAAAGCCTCAGCAATCAGCTGTTCATGCATAAAATATCTCCCATCTTCAATTTCTGAAGTTCACACTTGTAGCAAAGCCCACTTTGGACAGTTGGTCTGCCATGACCAACTCAACAGGCACCTGAGGAACACCCCCAGTTCCCACCTCTGTCCAAGCTCTGCCCTGACTGTTACCGAGGTGAAAAAGAGAAATTTTTCAAAACCCCAGCATAATCATAGGAAGCCAAATAAGGAGCCCAATGCTGTCATTCTCTGAGCCAGCAACAGAAGACTTCAATGCACCACCTGCCCTATTCTGCTCTGCCTAAGAACGCCGAGCAGCAGGAACCTCTCTCATTTCTGATGCTGCACTGCTGCAGTGAAGGTGACAGTCTTTAACCAAACATGAGGTCCTTGTTCTTGGGCTCATGACTGGCAACATGTGTGGGCAGAAATGCTGAAATCCAGCAGCTCCAGAAATAAAAGTTGTGCCACTCACAGGTTTAGACTTGAAAGAAATAATCAGCTTCCAACTGTACAGATCCCTCGTTTCTGCACAGCAGCAACAACGGCCGCAGTACTTCTGTTAATCAGTTGTGGCAAATTCTCGTTCTCACATTAGCTGCTCACACAAATAAGATGAAGAACTACACACACAGGTCCAACTTTCAGCTTTCCCCTTTTCAAATCAATTTTCCATTGGAAGAAGCACATTCTAGCAGACTATGTTTAGTGTCAAGCCTGATAGCAGAGAAATATGTCATCTCCACCTGAGGAGGAAAATCCTGGAGAAGGTGATCTTTAACCAACTCAGGTGTCAGGTTGGAACTGAGGGCATCAGGTGATGGTACCTATTGCCACACACCCCCAGCTGATGCTGGTTCAAGTCTCCCTCTCTGCAGCTTCACCCTCGAGTGCTGGTTGCACTCTTCCCATCATCTCGACAGTGGCTCTCCTGAGTTCAGAGACCTTTTGGAAGCCTCCTGCTCCACAGCTACCAGTTCAGAAAGATGAGATCAATCACAAGATGATCTGTCCAAAATGCATGAAAACTGTGCTTAACATTGCTTCCCTTGAAATCGAGAGGGTTTCAGTATCTTCCTCTGGCACCTTTCTGTTGATCTCTGTCCTTTTCATCCTCGGTTTGTCCTTGAATTCAGCTGATGCCACTTCGTTTTCTGAATGACAAATAGGCCACTGCATCCTGGGGCAGGAATTTCTTCAGATTTATTTATGCAACTGTTTTGGATCTACTGTACTCTGAATAAATATTAATACACAGTTTAAATATAAAAATCTAAATACATACTAAACATGCAGACTCTACGAAATAGCAGTAAAATAAACTAACCCATTTATAATCCATTTATACAGGTCCATGTTTATATTTACTGCTCTCTCCTCTCACAAAAACCAAACCCAAAACACAACCTCAAAATTGCATTAAGAAATCAGGGAAAATGTACTACTCCAAAACTGCATATTTTGGCAGGGAACAACAGCTGTGGGAAGTGTTTGAAGGAGGAACTGTTGACTGAGGCAGAGCACCAAATGGAGCCGTCTCCTTTCTGTACAACAGTGAGGCACAGCCTTCTAAGGGGCCATAATTTGCAGACTCTTGAAATCTGCTGCTTTCCTTCTCTGGAAAGCATCACTGTTTTGAAGGACACAATCTTACTCTGTGAAAATAAGAAATCATGACTTTGTAGCACGTTTTTACTAACACAAAGATCAGGGAACTAGCAGAGAGATTGTTTCTTAGATACCTTGAGGTGGTAGTTTTGACAAATGGCTTCTGATGCACTTGTGAGACAGAGATTTCAGTTTTCCCCACACATAGGCCTAATTACCACATTAATGAAGGCTATGGCTATAAAGGAATAGCAGGGCTGTCTCTGCTAAACCTCCTTGAAACTCGGGCACAGAAAAACAAACATTGCCTTCCATATAAATGGCTGCTTTAGGAGCCATTCCTGATTAATCCTGCGTATTCCCTCGCAGCTTCTGATGCCAAAGATGCCAAAGAAACGTTATCACAAGGGTTTGTTTGCACAGCTTCAGCAACGAGAGTAATCCACCAAGTATCCCACACAATACTCAGGTAGAGCAGGTAAGAATTAATTGGTACCTTTCCCACCCACCCCCCCAGAATTTCTGATGCTGAAACTGTTTTTCCCTTCATTGAACCAGCTCGGCCTAGACTGGCTTGTCCCGCAGTGACATGTATATTGAATACAAATCAGACAGCAGAGCTTTAAATCTGTGTTGCAGCTCTCATTTCCAATTCGAGAACTGTACTATAATCATAAGCTTCTGGTGGATGAAAGGAAATCAGCTCTCTGAATATTAGCTAATGCCACATTTGCAAGTCCTGAAGAGATCTGTGCTGTTTAAAAAAAAAAAAAAAAAAAAAAA
>VZTI01005332.1:1236641-1322896 GCA_013397865.1 Struthidea cinerea | reverse complement strand
TCGTGAACCTATATATATGAATCGCTTTGTACTGCTCGACTGATAGAAGCGATGCCTGTGCTGGGATTAAACCCTTTTCATCATAAAACCTCATCTGGTTCGGAGTCCAAGTCCATCAAACCTTTTCCCTTTAAAGTCCCGCCTTTGATTCTACATCAATTTATTCAAACCGCAGCTGGGTGGCTGAAAACGAAAGGACAGCATCATTTAAACCAACCATGTTCCTAACTTGAAAGAAGGACTATAATTAAAAAAATGGGCATAAAAGAATGGAAATGGGATAATATTTTTTAATGGTAGTTCAAAGGCCGACAGATGTCAGAGCCTTTGAAGATGTCAGTACACTGAGCAAGGAGTTGCCATTAAATAGTTTGCCTGAGAGGTGAAGCAGCTTTTTAATGACTGAAAAAGCCCTTGCAGACACATCCTTGTGTTTTTAATTTGTCAGAGTTTCTGCAGTATTTTCTGATTAATGACACATGATTATAACTGCATAGCACACATTTTTATACTTTGTTAAATGAATACTTTATTCCACATTCCTTCAGTGCCAGATAAAAACAGGAAAGCTTTACTACGGAGTCCAAAACTATTCAGATTGCTCAAATATTTATGGTAATTTGAGGGGATTGGCCAGATCCAGAGCTTCTATGTGTTGCTACCTTTTGTTCTTTAATGGAGCTATTACTACTGCCACCACAATGTGCATGCATTAAGTGAGCATGTGACCCAGTAATGCATTGTGCCCTTCTTGTGCCCCAAACAATCAGAGCTTTCATAATTCACTGATGAACAGAGCCATCAAATCAAAATAACATTTAGAAAAATCCCAAGGCTGATCCTGCACAATACAAACAATGGCTGCCAATGTATTGTAAGTGGAAAATAACTTTTCCACGGAAAAAAGCATATTGCTAGGAAACATCATGTTCAGAAGAAAAACATCAATATTTAGAAATGCAGATAAAGTCCCCATCTTGGGCTGAGAAGATGCTCCTGCAACATCCTTCATCTCTCTCTTAACATATGCAATTTTTTTCTATTTTCCCCGTGAATGGAAAATGTAGTAGCCTGAAACACAGGGACAATTTCTTTTGCTGCCAGGAAGAAGCTCTCCCATCACTACAAGAGCCTTTTGTGGACGCTTGCCAAGCTGAGCAGGTACAGCCCAGGGACAGCCCAGCCCTGGGCAGGGACAGGAAAAGCCAGCACTGTGTGCCCTGCCTTGTATCACACCTCAGAGCCTCACCCGCATGAGAACACAGTCATTACAAGGGAATTTGATTAATGTGCTGCTCCTTCTGCTCTTCCAGCCTACATTCAGCTTGTAATTGGATCATAAATAGAAATGTGATGGACTCAGCTAAAAGCGTGCAGAGATTGGAGGTGCTGCAGCAGAGCTTTGTGAAATGAGTTGCTGTTCTGCCCTGAACATTGCCATGATTTCGTAAGTAGGAATATTTGGCTTGTTGCAATCCGTATCCATCAGGAATCTCTCTAACACCCCCAGCAGGAACCTCCTGGAGGGCAGGGAGGTGACTCTGGACACTCACTGCTCCATGGATCTGCAGCGGGAGATGAAGGAAGCCGTGAGCCAGGGGCGTTCTGCTGTGTGTCCCAAACACTGCACAGTTATCCCACTGCAAAAGCAAGCACTGGAAAGTTTGAAAAGGAAAAGAACATGGCTGCAGAGAGAAAAACATAATTCTGAAATGGAATTCTCCCACATGTATTTATTGAATGAAAGCAGAGCCCTGCTAGGAAGAAACATGGCTGTGTTAGGATTGCACTATAAAGAACACAGAGAATTGCACCACTCTCAGTACAAACAATTGTAATCCCATTCCCAACCAACCTGCAGCCTTCCTTCTGGAGTCATTCCAAAGTTACCTTCAAAGACAGCTCTATTTTAAAAGCAAAACAAACCCTAACCTACCACACATCCTTAGACCACTTGACTTCATCACAAATCTCATGTAGATTTGAAAACTCAGTCTGAATTAATGCTACATTACACACTTTTGCCACTTTTCCTAGAAAACAAATGACACGTGGGAGCAGTCAGGAAGCTGCTCAGCAGGATGGGGTGGAGCAGCCACTGGGAACACCCATCAACCAGAGAGGAGCTCATTCCCTCTTCCATTCCCATCTCAGGAGTTGGGCAGGTCCTGGATACCCGGGGTGCTCAGCAGGGGTGCTGGGACAGGGGCAAGCTCTGGATGGAATAAAGTAAAGGAGCAAGATCTACACATCCAAAAGGCCCTTGATGTCATCACTGTACAGAAATCTGTTCAAAATTCAGTTATTATTCTGGCACTGTGGTAAAAATAGCAGAATAAAATGTTGAATTTCAAGCAGTTACAGCTGAGCTGAAATAAACCTTCAGAGAACAAAGAAAAGGCACTTCTCTAAGCCGCGGGACTTCCTACAGAATTCCAAATTAATTACACAAACTAAAGGAACATTACTCACAAAAGATGCATCAGAATTCTGAATAAACATTATAAAATTCTTCTAAAATGGGAAATATCAGATGTCCTGAAAACATTGTTTTGCTGCAAGCCCCATGTAAGCAGACAAAGCCGAGCCATTCAGACTCTATCCATTAGAGGGCAATAATACATATACACACACTCATACACATATATACACACAAACACACTCCCTCACGCATCCCAAACTGATTTTAGCCAGAAAAAAGTAATATTTTCTCTCTAATATTACCAATGGTATATTGACAGCTTGGGTCCTGTTCCCTCCACTCCCCCTGCACTCCCCAACAACAGCATCCAACAGATAAAAGGTACAATAACAAATTATTCTTTAAATTTGCTTTCCCATGAGGAAACCCGTGCAATTCACAGCTTCAGAAGGCTTTCAGATAGTTATTATTAAACTTGAGTAGGCTGAACAACCAGCATGTCTGTAAGCATGGAAATCATTACAGGGGTTCCCCAACTTTGAACAGACAGAAATGTTCTTCACGTGCTCATCTCCCTCCTCAGTCAAACACTTTTCCTTTTCCGTACGGTCACCTTTGATAACAGCAGCCACTGCAGACATGGCAAGGGGCCAGCACACTTCAGATGTCTCTTAGAGCTACAGACAAATCATGGAAGGGCATTTTTTGATGTTATTAGAGCCACTCAAAGGAGGCAGCTCATGTGCTGTGTCTTCTGCTTCCCTGCTCCAACCATGCCAACCTGCAGAGAAACCAGCTGATAAACCCTGTTTATCTGAGGTCCCCAAGCTTCTGCTGCCCCCACTTCCAGTATCCCACAAGCACAATTATGGTATCAGCTCGCTGGGACAGGAACTGTCTGTTGTTCCATGTTTTCACTAACACAACATAGACTCCGACCCCCGAGAGGATTCCAGCAATACAAATAATTACCAGCAGCCCCTAAACTACTGCTTGTCAACATCTCATTAGCTACAGGACTGCTGGAGTTCACAGGGACACACAGGCAGCTGGATCAGTCACTTAATGACCAATAATTCCTGTGAGCATCCACACTCCATTGGTTTGTGTTTGGGGTGGCATTTTTCCTTTTGTTTGTGGGCTTTTTGCTTGTTTCTGTTTTGTTTGGGTTTTTAAAAAACATATTACTCTGCAATTACCAACCCCTACTCCCTTAAAAACAGAAATTCACATAACAATTTCGTCTACCAGCTTACTGTTTTCATCCGCTGCTGAATAAATATTCATTTTATATTAAACCAGAGGTTTAATTGAAGATCTGAATCCAACTTCATAAGGTCCAAGATGAAGATGCAGAGTAACACACCGCTCCTGTTGCTATCCCAGACAGGACACAGGTGCCCTCCAGAAATCCCTAAGGGTACCAAATACAGCAGGAGAACACGCAGCTTCCTTCAAATCTTCCAGTGCACTCTCTGTTTGCAGCAGCTGCCTTTCCAAAAATCACTTTCTCCGCTACTTCTCTTTTCTAAATTCATTTTACAGATGCCAATACAGCAGAAAGCACAGACTACAAAAGAACCCAAGCTGTCAGAGACAACTTTAGAAGAATTGTATCACCCGTGTGGAAGATGGAGTTCACTCTTCATGCGATTTTCAGATCTGTTTCAAGTGAAAACACTGTGTCAGGGGGTTTTGTCCTTTTTTTATCCCTTTTTTTTTTTTATATGAACTCTGAAGAACAACTCTAAAACCTGAAAATGGAATATTCACGATCAGGCCAGTATTTTAGGGGTCAAAAGTAAAGTTTTCTTATTTGCGGTATTTTAGGAGGACTTTCAGACACATGAATACAAATTACTCGGAGATATGTAATTGCAGTTTGAAATATATTGTTTTCTCCATGAAACAGAAATCTACAGCACCCCTGACATCGATTTCTGTCATTTTGTCATGATAAACACTCAGGTATTAAGTACCTTCCACATCATGCACCCAGGCATGATTCCAATTAGTGCTGAATAGAAGACAAAATGTCAGCTTAATAAGCTTCAATTTGCAGAGCCTTTGAACATGCAATGATATCATCACTTTGCCAATCATTTCTTGTACTTTGGCTTCCTTTTTTCCATCTCACCCTCCCTGTCAAAAGGAAGTCTTTCAAATCCACAGAAAGGGAAGACATGAACAACGTCAGTCATTGGTCTGAGTGAGCTAAAAGATCCAAAACTGACTCCCCAGTACATCAACAGAGAACTATGATGTGCACAATATTCCCTCAAAGCTAATTTGCTGCCAACATGTAGAGTAATTGGGGGAAAAAACTCTACTTTAAAGTCATACTGTGAAAAATATTTTCTTGCATGAAATCAACACTGAAGACCTTAAATCACTGTCACAGTCTGTGCCACTTGTTCAAATGAGGAAACAGTTTTTGTTCAGGTAAGGTGACAATCATTTCTTCAAAGGTGACTGGGCCAAGGAACAGCTCTGCTGTCTGACTCCATACTGAAAATTATCACTGTATTTTAAATTAATGGATTTTCTTTTTAATTTGTTTCTTAAGAAGAAAGGGAAAGTTTTCCAAGAAGAAAAAGACAAACTGCAGAGAAAGCATTCACAGTTCTGTGAGCTCAAATGTCCGAGGCCAGCACAAGCCCACAGCCCTCAGCTGAGGACTCACGATGTTTTCTCTATCTGGAATATCCCCAAATGCAGAACCTAAAATCCCCGCTCTTATCTGGGTGTGAGGGAAAACAGAAACACCAAATGGCAGCAGAAAAGACAAGAGATAATGAATCAGGATGGGAAGTGTGGAGCGATACCAAGGACCACGTGGGCTCTGCAGGGCTGTGCCAGGGCAGCTGCTCCTGCCTGAGAGCGCACAGCAGAGCCCCAGTTCTGAGAAGGGGATGGGAAATGGGATCTCCTGAGCTGAATCCCTGAGGATGTGGTCACAGAGCACACAGCCAGTGCCCCATGGGCTGTGCCACCCAGGTCCAACACAGTTCTTGGCACTGCACTGCGCTGCCCCATCTCCCTGGCTCGCACATCCCGCAGAACCCAGTCAGGAGCCCTTTGCCAGCACCTCTTTGCTACTCCCGGCTCAGAACCGGCAGGGGACAAACCCCAGCCCACCCTGTGTGGGGTGTGGCATGCCCAGAGTCAGTGCTCTGGTGGGAAAGGGGCTGGAGCAGCTCAGAAGGGCAGGATCTGAGTTTCCTGGAGCTGAGAGCACCCACCGGGCATGGCACTGGTGTGGGAGCAGGGCTGAAAGAGTGCAGAGCATTTGGCTGCCCCTCCATGGGATGGGATAGCAAATTCCATACTTCTGAGGCAGCAAAGACTTTGAGGAGTTGCTACAGACGCCGGGGTTGGGCCAGTGGGGAAACAGCTGCAGAGATTTTACTGGTGAAATACTCAACCCTGTGTCTGTGCCAGCAACATCATCCCAGACCCACAGAGAACCCCCACCATGGGGGCCTGGGGCTTCTCCCCCTCGCAGCTCCTGTCTGTGAAACAGAGGAAAACCAGAGGAGTCTCCCATTTTTCTTCCTGGCTAAAGCAGCATGTGGAGGAACAGGCAGAGCAGTGGTGGGGCGCGCAGGGCAGTGCAATTTGCCATAAGCATCTCAGCTGCAATTTGTTACTGGTTTTCCACTCGAAGGTTCCTTTATAACACTTTAATGTGGGAGCGTGCGGAGCTGTATGGATGGGCTCATATTTCTCAGCTGACATATCTTCAGCCAAAGCATGTCAGCTACAGGAGAGGGCAAGGCTTTGCACCGGCTCTGGGATTTCTTCTTCCCCCATCAGAAACCACATAAAAGAAAAACACAAATAAATCAGCTCTCCAAAATCACTATTTATTACCTCATCATGAAACCGTCTACTGGACCCTGCAGTGGTATTGAGTAATATCATTACTTAAACCATAAAGAGGCTGTATTTATTGCTCGAAATTGGGGAAATTAGCATCCATATGGATCTTATTGTTTTACGAGCAGTATCGCTGCCAAAACAAGTGGTGTTAACATTCCAAACTACAGATTGTCACCATTTCTCGCCCAGTGTCTCATTCTTTCACTTGGTATTTAAAATACCTTTGAATTGAGGAACTGAGCAGACCATAGAATCTCTTCTATCAAGATATGTATCACTTAACAGCCAGACTGCTGTTCAAAACTTGATTTATGGTAGCAGTGAGTGAATGGAATTAACATCTGATGACCTAAGGAAGAGAGACTAAATTGATTTTGGATAATCTTTCTGTAGAAAAGGGATGAGAGAAAAAGCACACTCTAAGAAATTTAACTACTTAATTTGCAATACATAGCAACTCAGTAGGTAATCACAGACAGGACATCCTAACCTCCATCCCTGGAAAAATGATGGTGTAAAATTCCATGAAATTAATTTCCAGGCACAGGAAGAATAAAAGGGTCACTGGGAACAGCAAGCTGGATAAACCAGGGCAAAGCAGGCTTGAATAAAGTTATTGTCTTCTGCCATGAAAGGGGAGAAGTGTCAGGGCCACTTATCTTGATTTTAGCAAGGTTTTGATACACAAACTGAAGGACATGGACTGGAGGGGTGTCCTACAGAGTGAGCAGAGAACTCACAGGACCACGGGGTTTGAAGAGGAGGAGTCAAGAGCCAGCCAACAAGCGGCACTTCTCGAAGTTCAAATGGGGCTGACACAGCTGAACACCTGCTCCAAAGCCCTGGATGACAGTGACCCATACTGTGCCATACTGTGGATGGCATTTCCTGGGGAAAGCAGTCAGTATGGAGAGCAGGGTGCCAACCACAGGCACCTCAAACCCTGCAAGCTGAGGAATGGACCACCAGGAGCTGCAGAGAGTTCATCAAACCAGGCTTATTCAGCCTGGAGAACTAAACACCAGAGAGAAATCAATTTGCTGTCTTCAACTGAGCGTAAGGAATTGTGGAGAAGACAGAGGCAGACTCTTCTTGAAGGAAGGGCAAGAACCTACAGATCCAAAGTTTAACAACAGATATTCCAGCTGGATGTAAAGGAAAAGGAATTCCACACTGGATTGGTAAAGCACTGGAGCATATGGCTCAAGAAGGCTGTGAAATCTCCACCAGTGCAGGTTTTTCAAAACTCAGCTGGACTTGGCCCTGAGCAACATGATATGATTTTGAAGTCAGACCTGCTTTGAGCAGGAGGTTGGGCACGGTGACCTCCAGAGGTCCTTCCAACCCAAATTATTCTATGATGCTGTGAAAAAACTCCAGAATGAATGCTGGTCTCCCATTAGAGGATGTCCCTTCAGCACTCAGGGCAATGTTTGAAGCTGATGGCACTGCTGTTTTCCAAATTGCTGCACTTGTTCTATGGACTAGGAGAAGTCAACTTCCTTCTATTCGACAACTGTCTCAGACAAATTATAAGGTAACACTAAAAAGCAATTTCCAAAAGAACTAAAAACCATTAATAAAGTTGTGAGCAAGCATTCCCTCCTCCGTGCAGCAGACATTTACTGAATAGGTTTAGCTGTAATATTTGGAACAAGCCAATAACACAGAAACTACACTCTGAAGATTTAGACACAACTGCAAGTAATATCATTAAGCAAATTCAGAGTCTGGCTTTGCCATACACCGATCTTCACATAGAAAGCACAAGCTTCTTCTGCTTCAAAATCAAGAGATTTTATTGTAAATCGACCATTTCTGCAGAATAACACAGCATTTTTGCCTCTCTGTTTAGAAATTACATTACACCACCTCAAATGCTGCAGCTACTACCTGTTTGTACATGTACCTGTTTGTACTTGATCGTTTCTGACTGCAGTATTCCCTTATATAACTTTACTGTGAGCAATAATTTCACACCATGGACAGCTTATTGTCTATTAGCATTAATCATTCCTTGCAGCCATCGCACACAAACCCTGCTTGCAAAGCCACGCCTAGTGGATGTGTTAAAACCTGGCATAAAGATCCTTTACACCTCACTGATGAGCAAAACTGATCTCATTTCTATTCAGAGAAATTATTCTATGTTTATTAACATCTATGCAGGGAATAATCACTTTTTCTTAATCAAGGAGTGCTGGTACAAAATAAAATTACTGCCATATGATCTACACCCTGCCCCTAGACAAGTGAAATCGTACACTCCACCTTCTCAGCTGCCAATATTTAAAATTAAACAAAAAAGAATATAAAAACGCTGACTGCAGTGTCACAATAACTACCAGATATATTCAATTTCACATTACAGAAACAGAAAGTCCATTTTGCTGTAAAGAACCCCATCTCAGATTCAGAGTTCATGTTATGTGATGAGCTAGTTTCTATGGCAACTGCTTTCTCTTTTACATACACTGTAGACAGCACAAAATGTCTGTTGTCTCCTAAGTTAACTTAACATTTTTAATCAGCAGATGACAATTTGTGCACTATTATGTATGGCTTCCAAAAATGTCTTTAAATATTTCAAGTGGTGCATGAAGTATAAAAGGAGAGAGTGAAGTCACACCTCCCGCCCCAAATTCCTCACAATCCAATTTCAGTCCTAATGAAAAGAGGGAGAGTTGAGGAAAAATGTGGGAGACACCAGAGATGATGACCCACTATGGCACAAGGACACTTTGAAGGTTGTATGACGTGAGGAAGTGGCAGATGTTTACAGCTGGATCAACAGGTGTTTGAAAGGTGTCCCAACCCGAGGCAGCAGCTCAGCCAGAGTGTGACACAGGACCACAAATGTGGCAAGGTGGGCTCACCTGAGCAGGGGAGGGGATGTGCTCAGGAGACCCAGACTCTGATGGAGAGAGCCCTAAGCCTGCACTGTCTGCTTCAGATCAGAGCAAAAGCCCATTTTTAACTCTTATCTCAAAGATTATCCCAATGCTGCAGCCCAAACTCTTCCCACAGCTCCCCTGCATTTACTCAAGTGGAAATCAGCTCTGTGGGTTACCAGTATTTGAGTATTTCCACAGGAAACTGTTGCATTTGACCATTTCCCAGCAATGCTCTCAGTGAAAGCCCAGTGTGATGTCTCCATGGGACCCATCACCAGATCCCTGATTTCAGCAGCTCTTCCCCATCAATGGGATCCATCCCTGAGTCAGCAGACTGTGAATAACAACCAAGGAAAACCACACAAGTGCTGCAACAAATATTTGGTACTTTAAATACTTTACATCAACAGTCATGTTCATTATCCTGGGCTGACTGGTGGTAAATTAAACATGCTGCAATATAGCCAAAAGCTTTTGTTTGGGAAAGGCTAAAAGGGAATAGCTGGCTGTCTGCAGGAGTCTGACTGGCAGCTCAAGAGCGACTCTCCAAGTAAAATACAACAAACAAATATATAGATTGCAACTCCAGGATTTAGACTGGGTGCAGAGAAAGCCTGCATAGCAAGCAGTGCATTTATTCTCATGCCAAAGACATCTTCTACCAAGAAAAAGAAAGGAAGTAAAAGGAAAAAAAAGAGTCATATAATTTATTTACTCCAAATTGTAAACAGAAGTGACTTCAGTAGCACCATTCAGCATCTGACTATTTCCCAGGCCACCTCTGTCTGTACCCTCCAGATACCCTCAAGCAAATTGCTTCCACTGATACTGGGAGAATAACCATGTGGGACCTGGCATTTGGAGATATTAAAACAATTACATGAAGCAGAAGATTTGATCAGTGATTTATCTGTAGGTAACAATAGGTTCTTCCAGATCGAAGTTGAAGAGAACCTCCTATTCTGAAAAAAAACGCTCCCCAAATCCTCCTTATTAATATAGTACTGAAAAGTTACTGTTGCAGCAATATTTGCATACAGAAACTGGGCACGTGTCGGGTATTTAGTTATCACTAAAAATGTAGGTAATGTCTCTATTGGGGTTTTTTTTTCCTGTATTTTCTCTTGTCAGTAGCTGACAGAGCTCTGCAGCAGACACACATCAGCACAGCCACCCTTCACACATTTATGGAGCCAAGATAAATGTCTTCTGTTTCCCCCCCTTGGTTGATACACTAATTATCTACACAGAACCATAAACATATACCAAGAATCTACTGGAATGAAAATAACTCTCATTGCTGGAATGAAAATAGTGATTGCTACCGGTTTTTTATTTTAACTCCACAGGTTCGAATTAATTCAGACAAAACCAGGTGCAAAGCAACGGTTGCAGAAAGATTGCTGATCCCAAGTGCAAAGAAGCAAATTTCCAAAGAGGAGAAGCCACAAAAGAAGTGATGGGATGTGCTGGGACACCAGGGAAGGAGCTGCTGACTTCTGAGAAGGGAAAGCGAACCAGGATGGTAAAAGCCAAGGGGATTATGGAAAGTTCAAAAAGCAAGAAAGGAGAAAGGAAACGGATACTTCAGCCACAGGATAACACCTTATTAACTCTTCTTACCACCTCCAGGCTGTTTGCTGGGGTTTTTGTAACAAGCTCTGCTCTCAATGTTTGTGTTCACACGGCTTCAGAACTACTTGAGGTTTTCCTTTCCCAACCAATAAGGGTTTCTCGAGAGCCCCAAGACATCCCAAAAGAGCAGTGATCTCCTAGAGCAGCCTCATTTTTGAGAGCTCAAACGTTGCCTGTTCAAATTAAACACCGTGACATCAGTGACACGCACGGGCAGAACGTGCCTGAGCACCCGAGCTCCTCTTGACCCAATTACGACTGGATGAACACAGTGGCCTGGCCAATTATCTCAGAACAGAACCTGGAAAGAGGATTCAGCTTCCTCATGGAAACTTTCTTTCCTCTCCTTTAGTGCCAAGCATTGTATTTGAAGTTACAGGGGTACATTTTGTTTCTTCTTCTTGCCCAAAGGTCAGCGATGGCAGAACAAGCAGGAAAATGATCCAACTCTGTTCAGCAGCTGGAACATGGAAATCTTTGAGCTGGTTGAGGGCACGTGGCAGATGCCGGGGAGAGAAGGAAATTCAGAGGATAAAGGGGAAATACGAGGGCACAACTGGCACCACAGACACCTCAGCCCCTCCGCTTCAGTTATTAAAATTTCCTAACCTTGCTATCTGATTTTGCCAAGCAGACTGGATATACTCTTCTCTGTAACCTGAAGTCTTGCTTCAGAAAATCACTGATTCTGCAGCAAGACCGCTTTTATTAAAACAAAGGAAGATCTCTATCATGCAAGAAGCTCCCTGTTTTGTGAACTAATAGATAAACTAAAATTATTTTGGGAGGTGCGGAATGAATCAGCAACCAAAGCGTAACTTAAGAATGCTCCTAAAGAAAATCCAGGTATCTAAATTAAACAGAAGTAGTGATTCAAAACTGCCCTTAAAAAAACCATAATCCCCTGTGATTAGCCACTGTTTAAAGAATAACAACATTATGGCAGTTCATAGAAAACGTGTAGGATTTAAAAGCCTACAAGAACACAGCATGGCATAAAAGCCTTTGTACTGCTTTGACTTTTATTGACCTACAAGTCAATTTACTCCTCCCCAAGCATTATAACCCCAGGTAAAAAAATCAGAGCAAGCCTCCTAGAAATGGAGAAATCCAAGTGGATTCAATTGTTACCCAGAAATTTATCAGCAACACAAAAGGTGATACGCTTCAATCAAATTCCTTTCTTGAAAATATATTAAACTTATACTTCAAGAAGCAGTAACATTGTTTTATTTAATTAAAATCTTGCAATTCTAGTTGTGATTAAAGCATTAATAAATGTATTCATACTTGAATAAAATCTAACTATTTTGTATACTGTCTTTCACAGTATCTGAAGACCTACGTGAAAGTAGAGACCATGGATATGCAATAAAAAAACGAAATTAATCTTTACAGTGTTAGTAAAATAAATTGATCTGCAGTACTCTGTCATAACTGTCTTGAGAAATATAGTGAGAAATACGTATTTTAAACACATATATTAAGAAATACGTACTCACTACTCTTTCATATGGAAAAGGATTTAAGAAAGGCTTCCCATGAGTACCTTTAATAACGGTGCTTTCACATCATTCACCCAACACCGAGCAGATAGGTCCTTCAAACCAAGCTACTCGTATGTGATTAACACTAATTATTATTTAAATTTTTTGAATAACCCAGCAAATCCACTTTTCATTTCGCGAAGCAAAATGGCCTCCGCTCCTATTTCATCTCACCTTCGCTGGGACACAAAGCACTCCTAAAAATTACTGCTGTCAAAGATGGTTCCAATTTAACAGGTTTTTAAAATGCAATGTTGTTAAATATCCATTAAATGACTGGGTTATCTTTGTTAAGAGCCTGACAAATGTTTCATAAAGGACATTGCCCATCAGTCACATCAGATGTCCAAAACACGCATTTTTAGCAAACATATGCAAAGATTAAAAGAAAATTATTAAATATATGTGCTATAATTCTATCAGAAACACCAGTATTGTCTGTTGAGCTCACTGCAAAGACAGAGGTGGATTTGAATACAAAGACCAGAGGAAGGAACGAAGAGCAATTGGAGAAAAATGGAAAAATCTGCGTCCTTGAAAGCTGGGAGAGTCTCAGCAGAATTTAAACAAACAACAGCTCTTCTAGTCAAAGCAACTGCCTTTTCGCCCCTGATTTACATGTCATTCTCATGGCAGCAATGTTCAAATGACTGTACAGAATATTCAAACTACAAAGAAAAAGCTCTGTAAAAAGGCCAAACTCTGCTTTTCAGAGTGTTCCGATTCCCCCAATAGCTGCGAAAACTCCCAGCTTTCCACAGAGCTCCTGTAGTAGCATCATCGATCCCCCTGAAAACAGAAAGCACAACCAAACTTTGGGCTCCAACCCTTGCCAGAAACGACCCCCCAGAGCACAAACCAGAGCTGGACTTACAGACACCTCCCAGTTCTCGAGATTTGCTTAAGAGAGACCCTTTCCCTTTGTATTCAGTGTTACAGAGCAATACACGAACTGGGATGAGCACAGGCGTGTAGACAGAATAATTCTATATAATTCCAAAACTGCCTTTTTTTAGCCTGAGAGTTACAGCTCTGCCTTTGTCCGCAAAAAACAAACCAACAGCAGGAATGCAGGTGAGAGGAGGCTACAACTCTGAAAAGACACTCGCAAACAGATCCACAGATGAGATGAATCTATCTTGGGCCAAAATAAAAAATACAAAGATAAAAACCAATCCCTTGAACCATTTAAGTCTTTGTTCGCTCTTACAATGCAGCGGAAAATAAAAGGCAAGGTTTAATTTCTTTTTCAGAGGCCACCTGAGTATCCCCTTCCCAAGTGCTCTCACAAAGTATATCCCGTTTTCATTGGAAAACCACAATGGTGGAAATGGAGAAAAAAGTCCTGGCTTTGCAATATATCTCTCAACCTCCTGAGAAGCCGTTTGCTTCCTAATAGACTTCCTTCAGCCAGATTTCGATAGTCTGAGCCATCCAAAGTAAAAAAAACCAACTGATTTCAAAAGTAAATCTTCAATTCAGTTTCACTTAGCTCCATTAGAGGTGTTAGTAAAAGCCACAGCCTACCAGTCTACAGGAAAGTAGAGTGAAAATGCCTCTTAGTCTGAGCCTAACATCTCATAGGGAAGGTGGTGGTACGCGGAAAACGTGTCATTAAAGATGCTTTACCAAAAAGTCCAGTTTTGGTATAAAATAATCCATGCGTGATAAGCAATTCTAACGCTGATTAGGAAAGATTATTTTCTGTAAACTCTTTAAACTAGAAAATCACCTTAGTTTTTTAAATATTGCCATTGCAGGCCTTTTTAATAAAGGCTCTTAGGAAAATATACCATGCCATCCTTACAAAATAGATTGAAAAAAAGGCAATAAGATGGTTTTTGAAGTGAAAACTCATAAAGATCATTTTCCATGCTGACAGTGTGCATTTCATCCAGAAGTTTGAAGAGTCAAATGCTACCCCAGCTGGGGGTTATTCTGCCAAATGGCTTCCAACAGTGACCACAGAGATGGAGGATGGGAGGGGTGCGTGTGTGTAGGAAAATAAACGTGATGGTAAGCGACCCCAAACCCACATCATCTTATCAAACATCCGACACACGGAACCAAACACACAATGCAAATCTAGAATACAAAAACTGAAACAAAAAAGACATGAACAAAAGGAAATAAAGCCATTTGTGAGTTACCTGCAGAGATTTAAAACAAAAAACAGCACACGAACGAAGCAGATATAATTCACATGGATTTGCCCAGGAAGAAGAAAAGGAGGGGTGAGTGTGAGGGCTGGGGGGGAAAAGGAACAGATACCTTTTTTTCTTAAACAAATCCATCATGAAAGAAAATGAGACAAGATTATAAATAGGCCGAGTTATAGCGCACCATGGGATTTTTAATCTGGCTACCTGTGGTTTTTGCAGTTAAAGCCCTATTCAGCAGTGGGAAGGGAGGGGGGAAAGCGGAAAAAGAAAAAAAGAAGAAAAAGAAAAACTAAATCACGTTTATGTGCCAGTTTCGCAAATGCTCCCCCAGCGAGCACCACCAACAATGCTGGCAAACAGGAAACACTCATTATCAGCAATTTCTAATAAGCGGACGCCTTTCAAGCGTTATTGATCGTTACCTGGCCGTCTCGTTTCCTGCTTTCTTGAGTTTGACTCTGGTGCTCTGCCATGGCAGCGCGAAGCTGTTTCTCCAGTTTCTCGATCTCCCGTTGATGGTCTCGGACCAGGCAGTCCTGCACTGCGTTGTGCTGCTGGAATAGGTGCGTCTTCTCCTGTTCATGCTCCAGCTTCAGCTCCACTATCTGATTGGACAGGGAGGAGTACAGTTCATCAATAGAACATCCTTGTCGTCATGACAACTCGTCTACAGCTTAATTTCCCCCTTAATTTCATCAAGTTGGCAATTTTATTTTTACGTCACTATTACCTCACCTCTTAAAAAGCCACCGTTAGCGTGACAGAATTCCTCCAGACAATCCCAACAATGGAGACAAGCGAGCAAATCCAGCGCATCCCTACCCAATTTGTTGGTACAGATGTCGGAAGCGTACAAAAAAATAATATAAAAAAAAAAGGGAGGCATTGTCGCATTGTGTGGCGGGTGCCCCCGTATCCCGCTGCTGCTCCTCAGCAGGGCTGAGGATCCTAAATGGTTAATAGGCAGCCTGCTCGCCCCTTCGCTTAAGTATACACACACACAACCCCCCACCCCAGCAATTAAAGCTTTGCAAGATTTCTTTATGATTTCCAAAGCGAACGCTCTTCCTGCGATATTCCTCAACGCTGGCGCATAGAGTTGTCTTTTTTTTTTTTCCCCTTAAATAAAAAAAAAAAAAAAAGCAGCAAGAAAATTATAAAAAAACAAAGCTCTATTATCCCGTTGTCAGCTACGCTATCCCAACATAAACAGATGTATGTGTTCCAGAAGGGCACCTGCTGTGCCGCAAGCTTGCACCATGATTTCATAAGAAGCCCTCTATTCTCAGGAGCCGTTCCCAGTCCGCACCACACTGGATGCTGTGACCTTGGCCACTCTTAGCCTCTCCCCGCTTGCCTGAATGGCAGCCCGAGACCAAGGGCCTGGTTGCCGCAGCTTTGATATTAATCCTCCCGCCTGCGCACAAAGGCACCCTACCTGGCCTGCACACTGGAGCGGCCAGGCCGCCTTTGAAGCAGGTGATGAATAGGGACGGCAGGAAGCCGCTTCCCCACTGAACTCCGGGCCACACAGCTGCTAAGAACAGTCACTTGGATTTTTCTTCAGTTTTGGTGGATTTCGGAGAAGGAGGAGGGGGGGAAGTAAGAAAAATAACAAAAAAAAAGAAAGAAAAAAAGAGAAATCTCTTATCGTGAACATGGTGGGGTATTTTCAGCATGAGAAAGGAAAAAAAGAGCGGACGGGAGGAGCCGCTGTGTGAGCGCCGAGAGCGCCCGGCACCTTATCTTAAAGCTGTAGCATTCAATTCTGGGATGATATCAGCTGTTTGCCCAGCTTCCGCGGGGAAAATTTGAAGCTAAGTTAAAATAAATTTTAAAAAAAAGGGCATTTTCTCAAACTGTAGATCAGCGTAGTGCAAGTTTAAAAGGGAAATATGCCACCCGTGCTGCGGTTGGGAGCATCCTTCTGCAAACGGAGCGAGGAGAACAGATGCAACATCGCATGGTTTAACGTATCTACATTATTTAATAACACTAAAGAGCTCATTAAGAGATGCCTGAAGTCCCTGCAGGGGTTAACCCCTCACATTTTCCATGCTGGGCCTGGGATCCTCACACAAAGTTCTTTACGCCAGGTTTTTGCCCAAGGTTTCTGTACAAAACTGGTTTCTCCCGGATGATTGCGGTGTCCATCCTGTGCCTAAGAGAAACAGTTGTTGCTCCCTAAAATAACTGTAGAGCCTTTGCCTGATTTAGGAGAAAAAGTGCTTCGTGTTTCATCACAAATCAAACCTGATTAAAAAGAAATCGTGTCAACAGGAGAGGCCTTTTCCTTCAAACATTTTGTTGTCTTAATTACTGGGTTTTCAGCTGGTTGTGCCATGTAGGTCTGGGGTAAGGCAGTTTGCTGTGGGGAGTTTCAATTATTGAGGTTGTCACTTTTTTAACAGAAGACAGGGCAGCAGGCAGGGAATGTGACCCAGAGGGAGCAGGGGGCAGATCCTGCTTCTCCAACCAGTTACACGTTTACCACGCTAACCAAAGTAAATAGTTTTGTTTAGTAATCTCTTCACTTAAAGCATTTATAGACACAAAGTTTTTTAATTTAAGAAGTGGAACAAGCAAAAGGTTCTTGAGCAGGAGGGGTGACCCCCAGCTGCTACGTGGGAAGAGAAAGGCTGGTACCATGAGGGGAGGTGTTTTACAAAAGGCAAATTTGTTGAAGAAAAATAAAAAAACCCTCTTCATTTAAAGCTATGTATTCCCCATGATGATTTTGGTTTGATACTTTAAGACGTTTCTGGCAGGGAGCAGAGATGGAGAAACAGGAGAGGAGAGAAAGGATGAGGACCAGACCACTTTCATCCCTCAAAGACCTCCAAACCCATCTTCCCTAATGAATATTAGCAGGTATTCCACATTCCCAACCAACAAAACAAATAACACAGTGACTGAGCAGCCATTCTGCACTGCAGAGCACTCCCTGAAGCTCCTGCTCTCCTCAGAACTGCTGCCAAGCACTACGGCTTCTCTTCCACTCCTCCCTCTCTCATTCTTGTATTGTTATTGGGTTGTTTCTTTAAAAGAAAAAAAAAATTAATGTACACCAAAAAATGGAAAGAGAAAATCCATGCTGCTTTTCAGCAACAACAGGACTTCTATATCACAGGAAACAGAATGAAAACTGTATTAATTCTTCATAAACCAGACAGATTCTGTCTCCTCTTTGAGGCAGAGAGCGCCTTTATGAATGATATAAAAAAAACACCTCCTTCAAAAATTATGTCGTGTTGAGATCTTGCTGCATCTACCCCTCGATGCTGAGCACTTCATCAGGTCACATTCAAGTGTCTGCTCCAATCCAGCATTTCAGGGTCCAGAGGACAGCCCTGGTAGGTGCTATACATTTCAGCCAGACAAGCAACACGACACTCACAATGGGCATTAGGGGCGATGCTGAAAAGAAACATTCATTAAATAATCGTGTGTGCCCTATTACCATAATCACAGGGCATTCATTGTGCCTTGGATGTTTCCTCATCTTGTCCTCCCAAAGATGAAAATCGCTTATTCCCTTCCCTGCGCATCTGTTCCTGTCTCCAGCCATGGCCTGGACACAAAACCAAGCAGGAATGTCTGTCTGACCTGAGAGAGCCTTTCTTACCACTGCTGTTATCAAGTAGCACAAATATTTGAAAATTATGATCTCTTCTTTGTTGAATTCTTCATTTTTAAATTCTTTCCACACAGTGTGATAGAACAATGTTCAAAGCAGCAGCCAACAGGTGATTTACTAAGCCATCATCAGACTTTTACACTATTTACTTTAAATTTAGCTTTTAATTACACGATTTCTTTCAAATTTAGCTTTTAACCGAAATTTAAATTCCCTTCCTCTTGCAGAAAAGAATTTTAAGAAGAAAACGAAATTCTTAACAAAGAGCTAAAAAAGATGAATGCGAGAACTGTGACAGTCTCCTGCTATTCACTCGCACACACACACACACAGAGACACAAAAGGTGCCAAACAAATCTGGCACTGTGGCTCATGCCCAGGACAGTGACAACGCAGCTGATGAACACAGGCAGATGGAACTGCACTCACACGGGGAGGTGCTTTAGGACAACTTGCTAAAACAAGAGGCAGTCTAACACAGACCCAAGGTGAAATCCTGCTGCTGATAGCACGCCTGAAGAACAAAGATCAACAATAAACAGCCTGCTGATTGCACGAGATATTTTCAGAAGCCAAAGACTTGTAATATAATCAACGCCAGCAAATACCTTCTGAAAGTCCCTAATTTAGACAAGGCCTTCTACTACCCAGTTTTGCTTTTACATCACATGCTAAGTTTAGGCTTTTCAATTTTAGAACAATTTCAGCTTGTTCTCAAGAACAAGCACGCCTTTGAAATTCTTTTTAGAGTCCCCAAAGGAGGGAAAGGAAATTAGTTAGCTCACTACCTCTTTGAAAAATGTAACTGCTACAATAAATATTTGACACCAAAGTATGAAAATTCATGCAAATTTATGTCCGCAATTCCAGAAATATTTTAAGTAACGCCTATATAAAATACAGTTTTGCAAGGCAGGATGATTTTATAAGCACTGTTTTGGCATGACTGAACTGAGGGCTGGAGAAGCCACCAATGCACTGCATGTGTCATGGCAAAGAACTGAGCTAAACTCGCTCTGCAGCACACCTACAGCACGTCTGTTTTCAGCATTTCCATCCTAAAAGCATTTAAGTATTTGTAAATCAGGTGTTTTCATGATTACCCTGCTCAAAACCAGCCCCAGCCTCTGCCCAGGTAGGGCACAGCACATGATCTGTCCCCAGTTAACAACTCCAGCAAAATCGAGCGTTTTCTGTCTCCTAAGCCGATAAATAACCGTGCATGTTCCGTGAGGATATGGGGATTACCCATCTCTACAAATACTGCTGCTAAAAGTAATCTGATCTAGCAGGCTGGAGGAGTGAGTATTAATCATGTTGGAGTCTGGTTTAGCATAACTTTGGGCAGAAAAGCAGGCTCTTCACTGCAAGGCAAGGGAGAAAACCAGACCCCTTTTACCAGAACTCCTTCGCAGCAGGTAAATTAAATTGATTTTAATTTACACTTTTTTTTTTGCGATTTTTCTGTAAGTTGAACATGAAGGTCTCCCAAGGTGTAAGGCCTGTAATGAGCCAAGGGCAAATGGGACAGTGAAAAATACATCTAGGCAGAACCCCACATTACCACTGAAGCAGCAAGTACACGTGGGATAATGTACATGACTTTCTAATTCATTGCAGGCTGCAGTAATTTAATTGGCATGACTGTGTTTTCTGTAATACTTACACGTTTTCACCAACCACTAATAATTCTATCTCAACTGCAAACTAAGAATTGCAAGAAATTCTCTAAAAGAAACAAGCTGGTCTTTAGCCAAACTGCAGTTTGATTTATCCTCCCCTAAAACAATGCACCTGAATGGTCTCACTCTCACCATATAAAATTATATTCCTGATCTGTACATTTTTACCTATAAAGGCTTTTCAGAATTTTAACACTTTTAAAGTATGGGCAGCACAAACCCCACCTCAATCCTTCCATCTTCCCAATCTTCCTGGCATGAGTAAATTTGGTTTTAAATCACAGAACCACAAAATTGTTTGGGTTTGAGGGGACCTTTAAAGCTCCCCTTGTTCCACCCCCTGCCATGGGCAGGGACACCTTCCACTATCCCAGACTGCTCCAAGCCCTGTCCAACCTGGCCTTGAACACTTCCAGGGATGGGGAGTCCACAACATCTCTGGGCAACCTGTGCCAGGGCCTCACCACTCTTACGGTAAAGAATTTCTTCCTAATATCTAATCTAAACCTGCCTCCTTCAGCTTAAGGCCGTTCCTCCTTGTGCTATCACTACATGCCCTTGCAAAAAATCCCTCTCCAGCACTGTTGTAACAGTATACTGGAAATGGAGTTGCATCCCTGTGATTAAATCCCACTCGGTCCCACAATGAACACCCGGAGGTCCCTCCCCTCCCCAGCCCACCCGCACCACTAAACCCATCACAGGCTGCAAACAGAAATATTTCTTTTTAACTAAAGGACCTTGAGTCACTGCAGATGCCGGTCTGCAGCAGGCTCTGGTGCAGAATTTACTGCACACAGGCCTTGTTTAGGGATTCAGAGTTTATCCAAGGACCTTCTCTGAACACAGAACTGCCTTCCCAGCCACTGGCCTGACTCGCTGTTTACCGCAGGCACCCGTTTGTGTTCCTGGAATCGCTTCCCACTCCCTCCTCCCCTCAAAGTGGATTCTGTTGACTACACAGGGAGCTCAGGCTTTTAACTCTGAATCACACACGAGTTAGATGCCTGAAGGAGACCGTGCAAATGCCCATCTGTCTGGTTAACAATTCTGTAAACAGCAATGGTACCATGAGAAGATTTCCACCCACTCTTCACTTGGAGGTTAAATTCGTCTCCTTTTCCCATTTGTGAGTTTTAGCTATAAAGTAAAAAGTTGATGTTGATTGAAGAAACTATTCCTCAGATATTCTGCACAAATGGTATTCATCTGTGTGTTAGGAGGGTTCAAAGGAAACGTTTATGCATCCTAGATTAATTTATTAAATGAAATTTATGCAGCTTGTTGCTGATGACATGAAAAATTTAGAGCTTCTACTAACGTGCTCATTTGGCCTCCTTGCAAGAACAGACTGTATTTCAATTATCTTAGAGTACAGACAAAGAGGAGAGGAACAAAGCTTTTCACAAAGACTCTCTCCTCGTAACTAAACCAGCATACTAAAAATGGATAGTGGATCTCTGAAAATAAATGGCCGGGTTAATGTACAGCTAAGAAAGGCTTGGGACGTTGGTCTGTCCGAGGAATAGCAGATTTCAAGCAGGGCTGTGCAAATGTTTCCTTCACCTGAGTGGGTAACAGATTGGTAAAAGAGAAGCTAGAAAGAACCAGAAAAGCAAGAACAAGGCCAGAAGGAAAGCTGGGATGGAAGTGCAGTGGCAGGAGCTCTTAAAGGAGCAAAGGTCTGGGGACAAAGCGAGCTGGAGGTTGAGCTTCTTATCTCAATTAGTGTTAATTACTAAATGAATGTTTTGCCTGAGAGAACCTCACTCTTTTCTTTAAATTAACCTCACTAGGAAGTTATAAAAGACAAAAAGTTCTACAGAATATTCTTCCTCTCCTCTCAATAACACTTTCCTCTGCTCCAGCACACTGCTAAAAAAAGAACAGTTTCCCAACACCACCTCAGACATTGTCCTTGCTGCTGGCAGGTAACATTACAAACATGCTTTTTTCACTTATAACCAGCTATTTTGCACTTCTTTACCTCCCTTTCTTTATTATAAAAGGCATATTTAAGCTCAACCACACCTTTGTCTTGCTCCCAACTTAAAGGCATTGTCTATTGACTTGTCTTTAGCATGATTTCAAAGTGATTTCATTAAATACCCAGGAAAATATTTCTGAAGGTGTCTCTTTCCTTCCTATTTGGATAAATAGGACAAGATGACAACTCTAATTTCTTCATAACTTTTACAGAAGTCAGAACCCAACAATAAATGTCACAAGAAAGGATTTCCTGAGATACAGGGAGATTCTTCAGCTATCATGTAACAACTTTCCACTCTTCCATGGAAGCATGAATAATTATTTTCAAAGGGAATAAACACAGTTAAAGATGAACCAAACCAAAAGGATTATTTATATATTTAGGTTGGCATCTCATCTCAGAGAGTATGGCCATAACTCATCAGGTAACGCCACCCTGCTCTCACAATAACTCATCAACTGTTTCATCGTGTGTTCTCTCCCTGCTAGGAAAACAAAATTTCCTAGGCTTTGGCTCTCTTACTAATCTTGCATCTCATTTATTTCACATTCACTCAGTCACTTCAGCAACTGTTTACAGCAAAAAATAGGTGTAACAGTGATCACAGCGACTATTAATGGTTTGGGGCTTTTTTGAAAGGACAAGCTAATGTCATTTAAGCATTAGGATCACATTAAATTCACTGCAAGTGTTCCATTCTTGACAATTTATCACAATCTGCTTGAAACAAAGGCATGCATGTACTTGAGTGTGCTGGGAAATGTCCCTGCATGAAGCCCTGTCCCACCTCGGCCATGGAACCACCACTCCCCACGAGAGATGTGCTCTCAGCAAGTGCTCAGCTGACACGGGTATGGGAAAAAAATCGGCAAATTCCTTAACTTTCCTGTCAAATTTGACTACAATCCACTACTGAAAAGCCTGGGCACATGCTCTTTCAAACATTTGGCCTCGTAAAAGATGAACTCCTCAGAAACACTTCCCAGGTATTTTTGAGCTAAACTGAGGATGTAATTAGAAAGTAGAGGGAAAAAAATGAAAAAAAGAAAAAAGGGAGGGGGTGCAAAAAACCAAACAATCTTTCTTCCTGTGCTGACAGTGCCATAAAGCCCAACTATAGATACTGCAACCATTTCAAAGGCAGGAAAGGCTGAGGCCTTCACTGTGCTGTCCACTGGCTTTGAAGTGCCGAAAGCAGCTGCTCCCAGCAGATAGGAACTGTGGTGCTGCTGGAGTTATTTTTTTTCTTCAAAATATACTTTCAAATCTAACAGCTGCGAGTAGAACAAAGTTGAGCTAAAGTATATTTAAAGAAGAAAAAAAAAAAGCCACCAGTTTCTGTCTAAGAGTGTTCTCAGTGGATACTTCAAAAGCAAGTGGCACTGAATCAGATGAAGCTGGAACCAGGAGGGACACGTGACAGCTGAAACCAAATACTATGAGATCCAAAAGTTCCTTTTTGCTTTATTAATCGATTTGAGTGCATATGAAAAGTTGACAAAGTGTTAACTGCAATGGTTTTGTCCAAATTCTTTTTTAAGCAAAAGACGAAGATGAAGAAATATCAAGTATCAGTATTATTTGTTGTTATAAATATCAGATAAATATCAATATGTAACGTATCAGTAGGTCTAATCTGCAGGCAGAGCAATCTTTCAGCCCCACAACCACCAGTCCATCTTCACACCAGTGATTGTTTTGAAATCAATATTCAAGGAAGAGTGCTGTGACATCAACCATTCGGATAAAGCAGGGAAGTGAAACCACTGCTCCAAGTGCCTACACTTCCAAAGTGTTTCTCGGATTGGAGAACTGGATAACACATCCGTTAATTTGGTTCTTCATCACCAATCTGATTAAAATTATGGGCAACTGAATTGTCCAGGGTGCCATCAGTGCTACCCCTCCCGCTCACCACGTCAGCCAACAAAAACAGATCCGTAGGGCAACTTCCCTTCCCTTTGTGTCTAAATTCCATCTGACAATTAAATTCAGGCACTTGAGGCAGAACATCTCAAAGCAATCACTACATTTCTCAGGTAGCTAAAATCTCCAGGTTTTTGGTTGGGTGTCTATTTCCAACTGGAAGTCTGCTGGAGCCCTGTCAAAATGTATCCCACTTCTAATTCACTGCTCTATTTAAACAGTTTAAATCAGCCTGTTCCTCGCCAAGTAACAACCAAAGAAATATGCAGTAAAACAAGGCAAGGAAAAGTCTGCTTTAAAAATGGCTTAGAAGTTCTGAAGCATAAATAGAGAGCAGTGCAGAGAAACAGAAGTTGGAAGTACTGAAAGGAAATTTTAAGAGTGGAAGAACTGAGCTCATCCTGCTCCACGGTGGGGCTGCAGGAGCTTCGTGCTGCAGGAAGGGCCTTCCAGAAGAAGGTTGTTCCCAGTGATGACCCACTGCAATCTGCAGGAAGGGGCACGTATTTTTCATGCTCACCAACCTCCACAGAACATTCCAGATGAAGAGAAATAAATTTTTTAAAAGGGCATAAACAGGATTCCACTGAAAATTCTTCTGAGGCTCTCATTGTTTAGCTGTTTAGGGCTGAAACCCTCGGGTTCCAGTGATGTTTCATAAAGCTTAGCTGTTCTTTCTTACAGTAAAAGCAGCTATCCTAAATGAAATAAACAGGAAGCAGTAAACATCTCAGTGAAAAATGCTTTCACTGATGCTTACCACAATATTAACATTGTTACAGAATAGAGTCACCAAAAATTTTGTATTCTCATATTAATTTCTTGCTTTGTGGGTTTTTTTGACACAGTCTCCAGAATGTCTGAATATAAGAAGACACATAAAACCAAACCGTGACAATATGGACATTATAATTTGCTTTTAGTGTGCAAAGTCAGCTGAGTACTTGGCAGAAAATTTTATCTATGGCTTGGTGGATCTTACCATGGTTAGTAAAAAGAAAATTACCATTTGTAGGTAGGAACAGGAATGTTGTAACTCCTGACACACTGCAGATTAGCATTTATCTCTACAGATCATGCTCCTAAACGTGGGAACAAAATCTTTGAATAAATGCTTACTTTGGACTTTAAAGATGCACTACAAATTACCAGACCTGTAAAGAAAAACGTGAGGCAACTGTATCACTTAAATGATGTGAAAATATGATTAAAAATAAAAAATTCCAGCTTAAGGCAGACACCCAACTGACCTTGACACTTCCCACTGCCCTCCTTTCAGCGTGTCCTTGACACATCCAACCTCCTCACCCTTCCTGCACAAATCCCCAGTATCTCTGACTATTCCTGAACCACTAAATACAGGAATCATCATAAATAACATCACCCAGTTAGGATGAACACCTGTGAGATGTCCCTCACCCTTCCAGAGGCCATTGCATCACCTCTGTCAGGTGGCAACGCAAGTGGTGACGTTGACAGTTCTGAGCGAGGACAGGGAAAATGCTTTGATCTGACCCAACAAATTCCCTTCTGTTCCAAGAGCCACACACAAAACACGCCATTGTTCCTCCCCAGCACAGACTAGGGTGTCTCTCAACACCTACCAAAGTGTTCTTGTTCCTTAATTCCCTGAAAAAGCCCCTTCCAGATGGACCGGAGCAGGCCTGGCTCCAAAGCCAACCGCGGCGCTTCATCCCCTCACGGCACAGAAGATAAACAGAAATGAAACCACATTTCCCTGGTGGAAACGCAAGCTTAGATCCACACAAGAACAGTGATAAGAGAGAACTTTTATGGATTAACCACCTCATTCCTACAAAGTACTGAAAAAAACCCCTTTCAATCCTTCAGCAGGTGTTACAGCAAAGGCCACTTTAATTTCGTGACCAAGCACCCCCTCGCACCGACGTCTGGTGGTGCAGCTCCTTAGCTCCCGAGTCTGTATCACACAATAATTTCTCTACTACTTTTTCCCCCTTTACACTTCACACCACTACTGAAAAAAACTTTCTTGTCTCCACCCAAATGTTCCCTGAATATTTCCCAACCCTGAAATTACATTGCAAAGAAGAAAATCACGATCAGCGGGCCAAAACAAGCATTGGTACGAACACTCCCCGTGTCAAAAATGATAAAAAGAATAAACCACTGCTTCTTGACAAGAAGGAAAACAGATGATGCATTAAATAATTTAACCTGGTGATTATGAAAATAGGTGTTGCCACCTGTAAGCCTGGGAAACAATTTGAAAGAGTCGGAGGTACAAAGGATTGTGAAGAGGAAACAAAAAGTATTTTCTGTGTAGGTTCTTCCCCCTCCATCCCCATCACAAAACTCTGCCTATCTACAAATTGTGTTTTTATAGGAAGGACAGCAGCACACAGTGACCTACAGCTGCGGGAAAGGGTGTCCCTCCTCCCCTCCACCTGGAGGAGCAAAGCAACTGACCTGTTGTTCATATCTTTTCTTGATCTCATCCAACTGCCAGGAGAATTCTTGGGCTTGCTTTTCCCGGAGCAATTTTGATCTCTTTAGATCTGCTTCAACCTCTGCCATCTACATGGGAAAAGAAAGGGAATATTTAATTTTTTTTTTAAAAAAAGGCACAGCTTGAAATGTTCTGACATTTCTACAGTTGTTTGTAAACCATCAAAGAGGCGAATATCACTTGTTGAGAATGATGACAACACCATTTGTACGTGGTGAAAATGAATATTCAGTCACTACAGGATTATTAGTCAAGGACATAGTGATCACTGTTATGCCACTCCCTAATTACAAAGGATTGGCTCACTTTTTCACTCAACCGTGGTGAATATCCCGTCGAAATTAAGCGAATTATTTCCTCTAGACATATTTAAGACTCAAATATATTTCACTTAAAAATTTCTGCCTGGAGAAATTCAAGGGAAATCATGTGCGAGTCAGAGCATAAACTACACATTTCAAGTAAGTTTACATTAAATCAGAAAATAACTTAAAATAACTTAAAAGAGAATTATTTGGCTGCAAGTTAAGTCCTCTGAAGATAGTCATCGCCTATGAATAATGAGTCCCACAGATTCCAGCACGCAGCATCAAGGAAGCAATTTCACAACTCAATTAACAAAGGCTTTTGTATCAAAAGCACAACTGTTAGCTGCACATCAGGCATGTTTCCAAGGGAATATATATATATATATGTGTAACTCTGCTGCAGTGCACACTCATCAATGACTTTTAGATCTAGATCCCAATAAAAGCAGTGAATAAACTGTGTCCCTAAAAAGAGAAAAGAGGCGGAGGGGTCTGGAGGACCAGCGCTGCCACAAGCCCATCTGCTACACAAAAAGAAGAAACCCATGAATTCCTGAACCACAAGCCAAAATCCTGCTTGGCCTAAGGGAGTGCTCAGTGTTCAACAGATGTCTGTGCCAATTGGCCTGGACACCACTCCCCAGCCAGGAAGGAGGAGAAAAGGCAGCACTCGGAGTGGGAAAAGCATTTTATTGCACAGTACTCCAGCAAGAAAGGAAGGGACTGGAGCAGGAGCAGTTGGCCAAAGAGAAAGTGGAAAAAGAGAACAGTGAGGAAGCAGCTCCTGAACCTCACTGCTACTTTCTGCCATTAAGAAAAGGGACTGCAATCAATATCTTATGAATAATTTTCTTCCGGCTCCAAACTTACTCAGTTTGCATGTCCATGGCCATGTTTTACTCAGGTCAATAAAACCCAGAAAAATAACAGATCTTGCTACTGCACTAAAGGAGTTCTTTTAAGAGAATGAAAATGTTCTAAAAAGTGAAACAGTAAAAACATATGCAAAGATGCTTTAAATCTACTGGCTTCTGCAGTTTACTTGTTATTTCACATACATCTATTTCCAACAACTGCAACAAAAGCTCTTGATCATTATTTGCCCAACCCAGGAAGCCCCAGATCTAAAATGACATAGTCTATGCATTGTTTCTCTTTTTTTGACTTGCTACTGGAAAAAATGCAGATCTTGCAGTTAAACACGTGCCACCCACCCACCAGTGGACATCAGGTGACTCTTAATAACCACAAGCTCGACAAAATAGGAAGCAGATGGCAAAAAAAATGATATTATCAGAGAGCCAAACTAATGAATCAAATATTGATTGCAGCAACTGAAAATGACCCCATCCTACTCCTCTCCGTAATTAACTTTATCTCACACCAAAAATGGGTTTAAAGCCCAGTAGTTCTAATGTAGATAAAAGGACAGTGTTGCTATGGCTACTGCAGCTGTTGTTTTGTAAGTAATGCATCCCACCTCACCACAAAACATAGAATTTTCCAGTATGTTCCAATGTACTGGGGGATTTATCTAAGGGTATGTGGATGCAGAGGAAAGAGAAAAGCCAAAGCTATGAAGAGAAAGGTTCAGCAGTGTTCCTTTGATGTATTTCCTTGGACCTTGGTTCCTGCAGAATAGATCCACTCAACTGTACAATATAATTTAATATTTCTAGATTTTATCACCCACGTAGAGACAGAGTACAGCAAAATTTATTTTCAAAATTTCCCAGAATGCAGCACTATTCTGAAAGAAATTTATTGTCATTTTAAAATTACAGTTGACTATGTTTTCCTAATTCTTTTGCACTTTCTTATATTTTGGACTGGTTTTCTTTGGTGAAGGTTTTTTATGTGAATGAAACTATTACTAGCCTTTCTAGAAATAGACAAGATCCCTTTTGGAGCAGAACTAGGATATTATTTTAAGTCCTCATGAAGAAATTGCAGGAGGGTCACACAGTACAGAAAATGTCAGATTAAAACTGTAGGATTTGTTGTACTGCCCTCATGGGTCTGGTTTGCTGAAAACATCTTGCTTTTATAAGTTTGTTCCTGCCTTTTTTTTAGTTTCCAAATTCTACTATTTGCTGTCTGCATGGGTCTTTAAAATATCAGCAGTGAAGACTTCCAAGAAACTTTGAGAACAACAGAAAGGGAATTTCCTCAATCCTAAGGCAGCATCCTCAGCCATCCATTTCAGTCTCAGCCTGCAGCACCCTCCTGTCAGCAGCAAGGTTTGGTCACGGTAGGTGAGGTTGGGACTTGTCATCCAGAATTACAAACTGGAGTTCTGTCTGGAGAGCTCAGCCACACGAGGGAGTTACGGAAATATCCCTTCTCCCTCCTTCTTTTTGATCACCTGTTGCTTGTTCCTCATTTCTCTCCTTGGGCTGCTTTTGTAAAGTCCCAGGAGAACGGTTTAACTCCTGTTTGCTTCCTAGGAAATTCAAGCCACTAAAATCCCTGATCTTTAGGGACAGAAAGAGGGATTTTGCCATCCTCTGCACATGACTGCCAGCAGCCACCACAGCTCTGCCCCTGTTTGGGCTCAAACTGATTACAGGAGCTCATTAGTGGAAGACAGAGTCGCTTGGAAAAGAGTAGGAAGAGACACGCATTTAAGTGGAAAATGACAAGCGTTGTTCCATAGGGTGTATAAACTAACACTTTATACTCTCACTCCTGAAAAATCCCTAATCAGTATCATAACTGCGGATATCTTTATAACAATGACAATTCTGGCTTTGTTAGAAAGATGAAACACCCGCCACCATCCCTTTCTGACTTGCTGCAAAGACACTACATTGTGAAAGATTTTGATGTAGCACTCTCAAGTGGAGCATGTTTCTGGCATTAGAAGATCAGAATCCGCTATCCCACTGCGCCAGAGTTTCAGAAAGGCTGGCATTGTGACCTCCTCACCCGCTGTTTCATTTCAGCAGAGTCTTTCTCTGAGTTCAGCTCCACCTGCCGCTTAAACTCCTCCAGGGCAGCGCCTGCCTGCTGGGCCTGCAGCCTCTGTACCTCCGTCACCCGCCTCAGCTGCTCCTCCTTCTCCCTAGAAAGTCACAGAAAATTTTCAGAGTTCAAGTATCAAATAAAAGAACAAGTGTGCTGGTGTAAAAGAGAGGCCTTTAACCCGATCAGTTTAAAATAGTATTCAGATTTCAATTTCCTGTCCCAGCTTCTGCCCAACTTCCCTTTGCAGGCTTTGAAGAAGGCGATGCAAGGCCGGAGTTATTTTCGCTTTCTCCGATTGAATTTCGCACGCCCAAACACGGCGTCCACAGCTCACAACAAAACCTCCACCTTCAAAGTCTGTGTTCACTTCAATGGCTCACTACCCACTGCAGAGCCCCCTTTATTAAGCTCATCCTTAAATGAGATCTAATTAATAAATTTAATAATAATAACAACAATAAACAATTAACAATAAATTAGATTTCATTAAATTAGATTTAACACCCCCCAATACTTAAACAAACTCTTTTTAGCATGATTGCCTTTTGAGATTAAAACAAACAAACAAACAAAAAAAATTATCCCAGTGCCATCTTTGCTCAGACAAGGTGCAGGATTATTCCCTGCTTGTCATATATCAAAATGCAAAGCAGGGTAATGCGTGACACGTGGTTCCTTCTTAATCTATTAGAAACCCGTAATGCTGTGATGTTTATTCAGCCTTTACAGCAATGACAGATGTTAAATCTCTGTGCAAAGATATTTCATATGAACAGCCCACACTATTTGACATATTAAACCTGATACCTCTATACAAATCAGGTTGGGTTGCTTCAGACTTGATGGTGTATCAATAGTAATGCTTCTATAATATTTTATGTACATTCACATATATACAGACACGTGAAGAGATAGAGACATTCACCATATTGACACAACACAGACCAAAATTCGGGTAACTTATAAATATTTCAGAAATTAGGATGTGAGTCCTCAACTATTACTAACTGTTATTAACTTGTCACTGATTTTGTTACTAAGGTAGCATTATTAACCTTTTGTGACATGTTTCTACTCGCACAGGTCAGCAGAGTTGCCTGACTTTGTGTTAACTGGAGAACACGATGGTGGCATCGAGGGACAAAGCTGGCTCCACCCATGGCTTGTAACAGAAGACACATTCAAACAGACCTGGGGCTGACATTTTCATTTTCCAGGCAGAGGAAGTACCTCATGATAAATTTCCCATTTTGACAGAAATTATTTCCATATAAAACAAAGAATCTGACACATAAGAGACGGAAAAGCCCAGCTAATTCATCTCGTCTGTCACCTTGCCAGCACTGGAGGAGCTGCTGCAGCACTGAGCGAGCCTTTCAGAAAGGTCAGGAAGCTGCCAAGCCCAAAGTTACAGTATTCACATCCTCTTCTGTGGTTTTCAGACCAGACTTTGACAATGGGACAAAGAACATAATCCTACATCTTCACAAAGCGGCTGCTTGCAGTGGAGGAGAGCAGGGTAATTCCATTAGCAAAGAGATCAAAGAAATGCCACAAGCCCTGAGTCAGTATATTGCTGTTTACTTTTAGAGGGTTTTTTTCATGATGCATATTTAAAAAAAAAAAGTAGATTTTATTTTGGTGCCTCACTCACAGCTGATGGAATAATTGAGAACAGGGAGATGGCTCTTTTCCTTACAGAAAAATACCTTTCTTACCAGCAGAAACTGGAGGAAAACAGAACAAAATCCAGCATCACAGTTTTGATGACAATTGTTTTGGGGTTTTGGGTTTGTGCCCTTAGAAGACCTGTGTAAATTATCTTCAAATTTGCTAGAGAACATCCATCACCCCACATAAATAAAGCACATCCAGATATGCTTTATTTCTACAGCCTCATCAATTCCATTTCCTACACTCCTTTTGGGGGGGAAGCACATCTGGGTTAATCTCAGCTACCACGTTCCCCACTCATTTATGAGACAATAAAAATTACACAGCAAAAAAATATCACCACCAAAATCAACATTTTTTTTCCCCATCTAAATTTAAGCGGCAAAATACCATTTAGGAATTCCATTTCTCCTGCAGAGGACCTAAAAGATCCAAATTGCAAGTACAAAACTCCTCCTCCATTCCTCAGAACGGGCACACCAATGGCACCTCCGGAGCTCAAAGTGATAGGAGCTGTCTGATGGGTCAGTTATCCACCAGCTCCTGCTGTTTGGCTCAGTTATCCCCCAAATCCCACTTTCCAGGGAGCTGCTGAATACAGATATTTTTAATTTTACAGCTGTTTGACACTGAATTACATTAAGCACATCACTCCCCTCTCCTACAACAAAATCTACCTCAGAAAGAAGAATATGTAAGAGCTCCATCCACATTTGTTACCTTGGAGAGACCATGGAGAGGGGAAAACCTCCACTTCTCCCCCCAAAGATCCGCAATTCAGCAATGGGCACTGGATAACAAATCTCTCTCCCTGCAAAACACATCTAATAATTCCACTCCACACTGGAAACAAAACCAAAAATCGAAGCTTGGTCAAACACATCCGCACTGCCAAGTGCCACGAGACACTGGGACAACAGCTTTGGTCCAGTCACATGGAAACACAACAAATCTAAACATAAAAGGACAAGACATCAGTCCTCGTGCTCTTAGCGAGGCTCCAAATTTATGCATCTTCTTCCTTAGGAAGATATTTTTATTTTGAAATATTATGATGTAGGCTTTCAGGAATGTGGTTTTATGCACCTTCCTTTCTTTTAAGGACTTAATCCCATGAATAAATGCAACATCTCATTATAAGCAGGAAAAAACCTTCATTTCTAAGGATGTGGGAGCCAGCACTCTCTATTTTTTGTGCCGTTCAGATTTGTACAGAAGCTTAGAAAACCTGTACAACAATGGCCCTCGGTTCACAAATATAAGAAAAGCTTCACTTTTTTTCCCAAGACAGCGAGCAATGTGCCTTGCATGAAGCACTAAAATACTCACTTTGAAGATTATTTTTTTCAGTTGGACTAGTTGTGGGGCCCAATACAATACAATTACATCACTTAAATCCCCTAAAGCTGAGTCGGCTTGAATATAAAAACAGGGTGAATTTACTCTTTGGCCCCAATTTAAAAAGCAGCAAATTCCTTTTGTTTCAGTGTATAAAGAACAAGGCAATGGAATCAGGAATCTTACGTGGCACAAACCATCTCAGGGAAAGTTGACTGTGAAGTCCAGCATTTCAATTTCAGAAATCAGCACCCTGAAGTGCACTGATAAATGGGAAATACAAACAACTTATATGCTTCCTCTTCATGTTTAATCACAAATATTTGTCTTGCTCTGTAAAATGGCTTCCAAGAGGTAACAACTAAACACAGTGAGGCTTCACAGTGCTGTGAGTCACGTTAACAAAACGGGGCAATCCAGGGGTTAACAGGAGAGGTTAATTAAACTTGGGATGTCCCAGCAAATGTCGGATGAACCAACACATTCCTGCAGGGTTCCCACCATTCCCTGAACAACTGCAAGGGCTCACCATCAGCACAAGGAGCAGGAGATGCACCTGGCTGGGTCTCAGCCTCGTCAACAAATCGAAACCCTCTAGACAAGAAGTGCCAGCACACACTGAACTCAACATGGACCTCCATGGCTGCACAGGGATGGAGTTTCACATCCCAGGAGCAAATCCACACCCAAGCTCCCTGCGTGCAGTTTAGAGAACTTTTCAGTAACATGGAAAATAATAACAGACTGTGAAACTCCTCCTGTTTTCTTATAAAATTTTACCAGCCTTTAATTCACAAATGGGCAAATTCTTCTCCAAGTTTTCAAAACCTGCTGGCAGCACAGCCCATTGAATCCCAACTATACTGGAGAACTGAAGCAGAGCAAGGAATTTCTATAAGGATACATTTTGCCACTGAATAAGCTTCTGAGACTTAGATTCTGATGGAATTCCACAAGAGGGAGAGGCTCCATCCCTTGTCTGAGTCTCTCCCAGGCTGTTACGACTCCAGGTTGATGCCTGTAGATAAACATGAATCCCAGAATCCCAGAATGTCTCGAGCTGGAAGGGACCCATAAGGATCACTGAGCCCAACTCCCTGCTTCTCACAGGGCTATTTAAAACAAAATCATATGACTAAGAGAAGGCTGAGGTATGGGAAAAGCAGAGTCATGGCTGAGCCTCCAGCCCCACTGATGACACTGAGATCCTGCTGGGAAAGGCCAGGCTGTCCTGCCATTCCCCAGAGATCCCACATTACACGGACTTTAATCCTATGTATTCAGATTTGCTGTACTCACACAAGTCTTTGCCTATTCCTTCCTCCCTCAAATATTACTACTTGTGAGGGAAAATTGCTTTGCTACCCACCAAACTGCAAACTATCCACATGCTGCAAGGCGGCTGAAGAAGGATATTGTTGTTTCCACACAGCCTTCCTTTTTATTTAATGACACAAAAAATAATTGACTGTCACTAATGTATTGAAACAAAATCAGTTATCACCATTTATATAATTCATTTAGATTCAAAAAAGCCTAAAAAAACCCCTAGATAAACACATTTCCAAAGGAGAGCACAACTTCTCACATAATACACAGTGAACTGTGTAGCTGAAAACACACCCTGCATCAAAACACACCCAAATTTCCCATGCAAACCAAAATTCAGGAATTTCATCTTAGTATCTTCAGTGTCTACAGATATGAGAACCCATCCAGTGTACAGACACATACATTTGACTTCATATAGGGAAATTTAAGCAGACCCACGATCCTGCTCCTGATCCCAGAGTCCCTCACATGGAGGTGCCCTGGTACCATCAAGACTCCACAAAACTGCAGCAGTTTAATTAATTAATGAAATTTACAGCCAAATGCAAGACCCACACTATCACTTTTTAGTGCCACGACCAGTGAAAACCACTCCCTACAACAGCCCCTCTGATTTAACGTCTAGAATGCAGACATTCCATGACATAAATAATGTATTCAGGCCTAAAGTACCACGTATCTGTAAAAAAAGGGGTTAATGGGTTAGTTAATTGTTGCAGAAGAATGCTTCAGCAGTAATGCCAGATCTCTGATACACACAAAAATCAATTTTGTTTTTCCTGCTCTCCTGTTTGCAACACACAGTGACAGCTCAGCAGCAGCTTTGGGCCCAGCTGCACCCATCTCATCTGTGCTTGGAGCATCCTTCCTCGGGATGGATGTGGGCTGTGATTCCCACAACCAACCAGGAGCAACGAGGGCTCTCCTACCATGCCAGCCCCAAACACACAGAATATGTGCAGAACACTTCTTCTTTCTGGTGTGGAGACGAAGAAAGACAGTGTGAAGTCATTCAAGCGGAATGGTAACTAAACCAAAGCCAGATCAAAGGAGTGAAGAAGAAAGACTGAAATGTGAAGCTGAAATATTTATTGCCTTCAAAACATCATCCCTATCCTGTCCCTGGGCACTTTAATATTTCGGAGTTGTTAGAAAGCATTCTAACTTGTTTCATCATTTCAAAGAAATAAAGCCAAAAATATAAAGCCAGAAATAAATATAAAGCGTTCCCCAATTTTAAGAATAAGATGAGCTTGTCTTTATGAGAAAAAGCACAAATCCACCTATAAATTGTTTACAGTTTGCATAATTTGAGATGATAACATCAAAAAGCTGGTCTGCATTCCTTCAAGTAAGCTCCAACAATGGAAGATATTTACAATACAATTATTGTTTTAAAATTTATACTCATGTTTTAAATAAATCATGAAATAACATTAACAAACTAAACCACTCCTTAAAGCCATTAATGAATTTAGAGTGAATAATACTCCACATGTGTAGCATCACACTGAAATAAGAATAATGCATTACATTCAAAATTAATGGCTCACAAATTAAGCAGACATTGGTTAAACACACTAATAATTATTATAACTATTTCTCATTACAATAATGACAGGGCACTGTTGTGCTAGGTGCTATGCAAACAGAATAAAACAGCAACTGCCAAATGATGAATGTGATGTGGGTTAAAAGGCTGGGCAAGTGCTGTAAATGTGGCTGGAAAGGAAAACGTTGTAATTTTGCTCCAGCCTGCAGAAACTGTCTCCAAGATTTAGATACACCACATATATAAAGACCACAGAGGCTCAGCTATCAAGGGAGGAGGATTAGAACAGAGATTAATAGTCACGGCTTTCCCATGCTGAGACCACGGCTAAACCTCACCAAGGACAACACGGAGGGGAGAATTAGAGAGACAGGTGTAGATAATGGCTTAGAAAAAGGGAGACAAGTCTGTAATTCAAAGGTGGACCAGAAAGTCAGCGCAGACAGCAAAGAGATTCATGAGATACCCAGAGAAGAGGTGCAAAGGAGGCAAAGATGGAGATCAGAGAACAGCGCTGTGGCACTGAGAGCTGGGGGGGCGAATAAAATAAACCATCTGGAGGACAAACTATGTGAGAAATCACCAGGCACGGGACAGAGCCAGGCAAGGAGAATCACTTAACACTAACAAAGCACAGCCCGTGGTGTGTGAAGAGTGACAGAGCCAACAGCGGTTGGCAAACCAAAGATGCCGAGGAGGAACTGCCAGGATTAAGACTGCTAAGGAGGTACAAGGGCACAGAACTCATCCTGTCATTCTACTGACTTCAGGTAACTGTTTTTATGGTTAAAATATTTGTATAGTTCGGGATTCAGAGTAATAATATTCATGTTGTAGCAGATAATAAAGATAATTAATTCTGGGGAACCATGAGTGTCTACTTGGCTCATCGGTTTCCTCTTTTGAAGAGGACATGGATTGTCACCGTTTTCTTTTCCTTAAAAGTACTGTTTATTAACTTCAGCTCCTCAGTGAAGGTTGGTTGTGTTGTTGCTGAAGCTGAAGTTGTACAAAGTACATAAAAAGTAAAAAGCAAAATTAAGATTATCAAATGTAATTGAAGTCGAGCGATCACAAACATCAAGCAACAATAAGGAACAGTTTTTCCTTGTACTGCTTTGGAGATGGTTTCTAAGTGATCCAAAGGAGGTGAAAGCCTGAAACATTTCATGCTTTTTAACAATCAGTAATTGAATTCAATCATCTGTAAGACTTTCTTTAGCCAACTGAAAGCTTTTCTCAGTTCATCAATGATTTGGGCATTGTATACTCTTGAAATACAGTCCACCAAATCTGAAAAATACACTGATGTGAGAGGGAAGCCTTTTGGAATAACAAGGGAACAATTCTGACATTAGTGGTGATTATTTGTATATACATTTAGTCAACACAACCATGATAACCCTTAACTACATTAATTAATAGAACAGCAATTTACAGCAATGAATTAAGTGCTATAGCATGATACAACAATGCTCTTCACCTCATAAGGCAATACTTTTCATTTCATAAGCTGTGGGTCATACCAAACCATTTTCATAGTTGTTATCACTCAAAAGATGTCATGTGATAGCTCTATAACCATCTTGAGGGACATAATAGTCCCAGAGCCAAGGATTAAAAATCAACTGTTACATTTTTTTTCGTACAACTGGAGCTTTCCTTTCAATACATATTTCATTATTGCCAGTAGGTCTCCAGAGAAACGGGGGGGAAAGAAAATGAAAGGCTGTAAATAGTTAATAGAACACTTTATTTTTGCTTTTAAGTGAGACTATTAAACAAAGCTACCACATTTTTGAGCCCTCTGTTCATGCTCCACGTTGTGGCCCCTAGAGCGAGGGTTAGGGAATGTTTACAATATGCTGGAAACTTTGACTGGGTTTGCTCTAAAAGGTTTCAGATGCTCCAGCACAGCACCAAGTGGAGAACAGCTGCTTGGTTTTCCACTGATTCTTAGAGGAGAAAAAAAAACAAAAACCAAACCAAAACCCACCCTACCAAAAAAACACACACAGCCCTGTTTTAAAGAGTAGAACTATATCCCAACTCCTCAGCCACATCACATTACCGCTGTTTTTAAATCACAGACTTGGCTTTTTTCATCATATTGCAACTGCTGTACCAAGACAACCCTGAACATTTTAATAAAAGATAATGATGAACACAATGAACATGGGTAAAAACTCTTAACAATGCTCTTTTATTGCAACACTTGGAATTACAGACAATGCCTGCTCATATTCCTTTAATTATTTCCGGCTTTAAATAGTAATAGCTTTTCCATTCCGACAAGAATTCTCTCCACACACAAATACTTCATTTTCAAGGAAAAATGGAATTAACTGCAGGAAAACAGCTACACTTAAGCAATTACCCTAAAAAAATTAACAACAACAACAAGCAATTACTCAGAATCTGGATTCAACTTAGAGGAGCAAGAAAGGAAAAAAGGAATAAAAAATTAACTTGTGGTTAAAGCTATCACTCCCTTTATTTATTTATCATTGCATTGATGATTCTCAGGCTGTTGTGTTTTGCTGTGTGCAGAGGCATTTCTGACGCACACCACTCCAAGAAGCCCATACAAGAGGATTTGAAGGAGCAGCTGTTTAAATATAAAGTTCTCAAAGGGCTTGGTAGAATCAAATTCTCAAGATCCACTGTAAATCACAGCTTTTTTTTCAAAATATAACTTCTGTATATTTTGAAAAGCCCAGATTTCACTTCTTTTCAAAATGTTGGGGTCTAACAATTATGCAAAAGTAAATTGCAAACAAATTAAATTATTTCCACTGCTATTTATTCTACCTCCTTCTGCCAGCTCTCTTCACATGTTTATTTTTCCTTGCCTTCATGTGTTTCCCTCTTTATTGGGTCAGCAGCAGATTGTTCACCATTTATTTCTCTCAAATCTCTGTCCCCTCACTCCTTTTACACTGTTCCTTTTGTGGTATTACAGAGAGAAGAAAAGTTAAATAAACACCATGGGAATTTTGCAAGATATAAGCAATCCTAAAGACTAGAAGACCCTTACATAAAACTTCCTGTGCTAAAGTTCGATGCATTTTAGGTACTTCTGAACAAAGCAAGAAGAGCTTTTCAGATCAAACGAAGCCAAGTCTTCTCTTAGTGTGTCAAAGAGAACCATACAATGAAAAAGGAGTCATTAGTCAGCCACAGCTGTAGGAGAAGATTCTGCAAAGGACCAGTTCAGCCGGTGCCCATTTTTGTCCTGTCACCATTTTCAGCACAGCACGTGTACTGGGAAACCCCAGGCAGAAGGAGCGGCTGCTGGAGGCGGCCAGGCAGGCCCAGAACAACAGCAAAACCTTAATAAAACACTCAGGGCAGCATGAAAACAGCATCTCACAACTCAGATCATCCAAAGCAGACAGGGCCCTTGTGGAAATAAAAGCGAGAGAAGGCAGGGATTTACTGACCCCCGGCGTCGCTGCTGTCCAGGCATTCCCCGTGTCAGAGACCCAGCCTGGGGCTCCAGGACAGTTCTAATTTCATTTTAAATTCTGCTTTTAGCAAGGGTCATATCAAAGCCACCCCCTGAAGGCTTTCCAGGTATCAATACCGAGTTTAAAACCACAAGGGAAGCCTGAGAATAGCTCCAGCTCCATGGATCTGGATCAATGTCAGGTAAGGACTGACCCAGAATAACCCAATGACTGGCAAACCACACCAGGAGATGACAGGTGAAGCCTTTTGAATAAAGAAATGACTGAGGTTTCAAGAAGAGTAACTGGTACCAATAAAAACATATTTCCTTCCCTAAAGAGCACTTTTCCCACCTTGATTTAGGAAATACGAGTGCAAACACATTTTTATCACATATTTTCTGTGAGGCAAAACCTTGTAGCAGAAATAACTGTGCTGTACACAAAAACTGAAATTTAAAAATGTAAGTTAGTACTACTGAACACCTGACAAAATCCCTACAAATAGCAGCCCAGGGGAAGCACAGAGCATTGCTCTCACACTGGAATAACGAAAACCAGTGGAAAAAGGTTTTTTTAAGTCTACAGTGAGGAAACTCCATGGCACCACCTCCAACAAGAAATCAACTTCTTCTCCTTGACTCCCATGTCAGAAACCACGTGCATGTACACAAGGATATATAAGCAAAGAAAAGCAAATTGTTTTCATGTCTGCATTTTACCGAACACCTGCAGGCACCACCTCCACACCGTGTCATGGTTGGAAAGATTTGTTCTGCCACCTAAACCAATTTCCAGAACACTGTGAGAGCTGTCTGTGAGTGCTTTAGAAACTACTGTGGAAACTATCGTGAAAATCTGCTAATAGACAGAAGTGGCTCTGCTGGTTTCTAGAAAGTTTAGCAGTTTAGCCCCTCTTTCTTCCCCAGAAGAATTTTAAACAAGTTCAGACAAGGGGTAGAGAAGCCATGGAAAAAAAGAGGTGTTGGTAGCTCCTTATGTAAACAAATAATTTTATTAAGTGACTCGGAATAAAGCAGCTGCTCAGCATTTGCTCTGTATCATCCCCACTTACGAAGTGCTGAGATTTGGCTCCACAGACAAACTTGGGAAAAAAAAAAAGGCAAAGAGAGAGAGGGAGAAGGTTGTGGAGCACTGGAGTGGAGATGTGCAGGCATCTCTCGACACTGCAGTGTTTAACTACAGCATCTGCACCTGTACAGGGGGAGTTTTGTTTCATTTCATCTCATCTCATATCTCATCTCATCTCATCTCATCTCATCTCATCTCATCTCATCTCATTTCATTTCATTTCATTTCATTTCATTTCTCCTAATGTGACCTCTTAAAATTTGTTTCCTTCAACCACACTACAGAACTGAAGAACAAGAACTCAGGAAATCTGTATTTCAGGAGCACATGAAAATGCTATTTGTGCATGAGGCAAGCGAAGCAAAAAGCATCAAACCAGATCCCATAATAATCTCCAGCACATGAGAACTGCCACAACCATTATCCTGAAGAAACCAATGTGGTCTGTACTTCCATGAAGGTGACAGATGATCACAGCCTCAAACAATTCAGTATGTTTATAAATTAGTCCAAAATCTCTCAGCCTCAAGACTGACCAACTTTATACCTCTATGCAGTCACAAAGGTTAATTAAGTTTTATTTATTCCCTGTCCCTGGAACTGCCCAAGGCCAGGCTGGACGGGGCTTGGAGCAGCCTGGGATAGTGGAAGGCGTCCCTGCCCATGGCAGGGGTGGGATGGGATGAGTTTAAGAGCCCTTCCAACCCAAACCATCCTTGGATTCTCTGATGACTCCAGAACGGAAGTGGCAAAACCAAACCACCTCTCAACTGAGCTGCTATTGTGGTTGTGGTGCTGTGTAATCTTCAATAAAATGGGGAATATTTCCCTACAGCAAATATATATTCCTCACAGTAAACTAAAAGTATGAAAGAATCTGCTACCAAAATAGTAGCAGAAGCCAAATGAATACATTGAATGAATAAGCATCCAAATTCCACAGAACAAGACACAAGAGATGACGCTGAGAGCTGTTTAACAATATTGCACAAAGCCAGCGAGACCTCTTCTTTCTCTTCCATGCAGTTTCTTCAGCAGCAAATGGGTACAGATTTTTTTTTTCTCATTTATTTTCTGTTTCATTCTACTCAAGTTTGTACTGTGACAAATTCTATACCTCTATTTCCTACTCCTCTGCTCACTGTGAGAGATAAGAACAGCAGAGATTTAGCCTATTTGCAACCCACTCTCATGACACATTTTCTGCAACCAAACCACAGGGATTAGAGAAACAACCTTTCCCCCCAAGTAATTACAGAGAAGCTTTTCAAGAAAACTTTGTTCTTACAGAAATGCCATTTAAAGGACATTCTAGAAAAGCTCTTGGAGCACTTCTTAGAGTGACTTTTGCTATTAGGCAATGCCTGTGACACACACTGCAAAAGTAAATATAAATTTTATATCCACAAGTCACCACCACGAGTCAGGAGTGTTGGAGCAATCCTTTTGCAAAAGGTTTGCTTCTGACAGATATTTCTACCATGAACTTCAGAAGAAGAAAAAAAATCTTCTGTAAACTATGTAAACTCCTATTCGGTATTGAAACTGTGGCAATACTATTTTTTTATTTATTTTTGAAGTGAAAGATACTTTCAGAAATGTGGTTTTTACTATTCCACACTATGTCTCAAATCACTTTCATTCTGCATCAGTGTGGATACGTTTGAGACAGCAGTAGCACTGTTTGCTGTCACAGCACTGGAAAAATAATGATAATAATAACAAAAATCCCCCTAAAATGCCTGCCACTTCCCTTTCCGTGTGCTTGCAGCTCACCAGCTACTCACGATATAATCCTGTGGCCATTTCAGAATCAAAGTGCATTCAGATCAAAGTAGTTTATGAGAAATCACTGATGCACCTGCTGGGTTCTGAGTTGCAATTCCACAAGGCATCGCTTCTATTGAAGATGCTGAACTGTATTTTCACCCACCTCATGCAAGACAAGGTTGTTTTCTTAAGATTTACTGTGTCTGCCTTGGTGTGGAGTTATTTAATTTCACTCAGCAAGTAGTTAAAGAAAATCACCAAAATGAAGCATTTTTACATGAGATATTAGCTCTTACGAATTCATATTAATAGCAAGGGATTGTTAAAAAGACTAATTTTTGCAGCAAAAGCCATAAGGAAGCCATCCACACTTCTGCTCCGTATCGATTACCTACATGTACATCATATAAAGGCACATATATGAAAAAATCTTAATATTGGCCAGAAACACTGGTGCTAAACCAGTGGCTTGAACTGCAGAAAGCCCTGCAGGACTGGCAGCTCCTCTGTCCTGGGCATGTGAGTCTGTTCCAACCCTGGCCAGAAAGGTCAGACCCAGAGGTGAAATCCCAACCAGCAGAGTATGAGCTGGGGCTGGACTAGGGCACTGCATTTCTGCAAATACCATCTTTTTAGGATCACCAGTCCACCCTCAGGAATCTGCCAACGTCTGTCTCCATCCAAACAAAACCACACTTGAAAGCTAATTATTATTTCTGTTCAGTTACAGAATCATTACTTATTAGCATTATTAATTCCATTATTAATCTTAAAATTAACCCCAAACCCCTGCTACAAAACAACCAAAAGAGCAGTACTGTAGAGTTTTATTAAAGAGCAAAATCTGAAAAATTAAAACATTTTCCATTTCAATTGGGAGAGTATATATGATATGTGAGAAGTACACATGACTTAACATTAGAAATCTCTACATTATTTTCAACACCCTGAACCAAAAAAATGAAATGAAAAGAAAAAGCATAAGAGAAACAGAGTGCCATAGGACATGGAAGTGACCCTGGGAAAAATATTCCACAATATCACAGATTATTCCCAGTTGGAAGGGACCCACAGGAGTGGAGAAGACACTTTGAAAACCATACAGGAACAGGTATTAATCACTTGCTGGGGGGGAAATAGCAGGTGATTTTTAGCCTTTGAGCACGCCCCGGAGGTTTTCAGTCCCAGGAGCTGAGCCATGCCCAGTTTTGGCCAAAGGATTCACTCACAGGAAACACAAGGCTGGGACTGAGCTCTGCCAACATTGTCTTCGTTTGTGGCCCCTGGAGCAGCACCAGCACTTCGGGCTCTTAAAACTTGAGTCTTTCAAATCCTTACTCCAACTCCAACCTAAACCTAAGCTTAGATACAGCCAGGGAACGTCTGAAATAACTGAGGACATCCTCAGCTCTCTGCAAGAGCTCCTCAGCCGTGCTGCTCGAGTTCCAAATCCCCAGCACCTCACAGTCCCTGCCTGGAGAGGGTTTCCTCTGCACCCACGTGGGGATCAACCCTGAGCAGCCACTGGGCTGCAAAGCCAGACTGGTTTTATTAACATAAGTGAGTGCAAACTGACACGTTATTTGAAAGATGTGGAAGAAAATTAATGCAACTTCATTATCAACAAATCAGATGTAAAATACTAAAAGATTAAGTGCAGCTGATAACAATTCAATCTCCCCAAAATTATAAATAATAGTCAGTGTAAAGAATTTGAAGATTAAAAGCTGGAGTTTTTATTAATGTCTGCAGTGATTTAAGATAGTCTCTATTTATGCCAAATACCTCAGAGATTATAGACATAAAGAAATACAGACTTCAGCCCTGTCACTTTTATGGAATAAAAGTATCTTTACTTGCCTCTCCCAGCCTAGATAAGGTACATTGTGATATTAAACTGAATACTTTTAGCAAGTAACTTCTGGTTTGTTTCAGAATAATCTGTTTTCCCTAGAAATTACTTCCACAGCTTTGAATTTAAACTGGATTAACACATGGAAATAATACTTGACATAATCAAAAATGGAAGGAGCATAGCAAGAGTTGATCTTGTCCTACGTGCATCTGCCATACATAAACTACTCCCCTGCTCAGAAAACATCAAACTTGGTTCAGTCTGATTAGCTTTCCATGGACAAAGTCAGCAAAAAACCCTGTTCCAAGTGAGTTAATGGAAACTGTTTGTTACAGAGGGCTTCTCCCAGCCCTAGATCCATGTCAAGAACAAGTATTCACACAAAAAGGTGCTGTATCAAAGAGGAAAAATCCACATTAGAGTTGTAACATGTGAATATTAAAAATAAAATATAAAATCAGAAGCATCATAGACTAAATTAAAATATAATCTCAATAAATACATCTTTCAAATTTATTCCCTTTTCTAGAAGAGCCCAAAGCAACAAGCCTTTAGTTTTATTTGCTTCCTATGAATCCACTCTGAATTGAACCTGGGCCTATTTATTTGAGAGGGCAAGGCCAGCTGACAGCATTAACCTCAATTCTATTTTATTCCCACCACTTAAAAGTCAACAAATTTGGGCGAGTTGGTTCTTGCTTTAGTTTTTATCATTTTTCTTTCTGATTAGAACCCTGAAGATGCAGCTTTAAAACAGGAAAAAAACTATAGGAGGGCAGTTAGATGAAATAAAGCATAAGTTTATTTAATAAATAAATAAATTAATATTAATAATTAAATAAATATTTTAAAATAGCTGGGATGGTTCAACAATTATTCCATATTCACTTACTTCAGAGCCTGCTCCAGGTGGCGAATTTTCTTTTGAGCATTTCCCCTTTCTTTATCCAGATCATTCTGAATGCCATGAATCTGCCATTTAAGGAAAAAACCACCATATATTTTAACCAAAACAGTGTCTGAGTTGAAAATAAATCAATGTTATTTTTAATTCTAAAAACTATTTATTTGCACATTCCTTTTCCACTGATGCAGACAACCATCCACAGATTTCCAAAATTATGTGAAATGCAAAAGTAGAAATTAACAGAGAGATGAGGCATGAGAACGCAGCCAATGAGCTATTCTCCTTCTCAAAGTGCACATTATTCTCTAGAATAAAGAAATATCAGTAATTACATAAAAAAGGAACTAGATTTTCTTTAGGTAAGTAGAGAAAAGCAGATAGGAATCTGCCTAAAATGGAGCTCTAGGGTGCAGAGCTCCTGCTCACCACTTCGTGACCACCCAAAGTGAATCACTTTCGATCCATTCTTAGAAGAAAAAATACCAAACACAAATATCTTACATAAACATCCTAAAGAATAATAATAGTAGAATAATTACTAATAATAATCCTAAAAATAGTTACAAAAACCTCTGAATTTGGCAACCTCCCAGGCATGGTCCAAAACATGAGTTTCTGTAACGTTTTTTGCCAAGAGCAGGTTAAGTACCAGGGTTTGTATATAATACAAGAGTTGTATTGCTTTAGAGCTGCTCAAGGAACAACGTGGGGATGGGACACACAGGAAATCCTTTACCCACCTACAGTCATTTGCAATGCTGCAGGCTGTTAAGACACTACAATAAAGAAAAGTGTGGTTTACTAAGTGTGTAGGCCAATGAACAAACAAATTCAGAGATTCTCTGCTGGGAGCAGTTCCATGAAGGTGTTCACTCCAGGAACACTCGGCTCCCAAGAGCCTCCAAATCCATGAGCTGTCTAGTAGAGAATAAAGAAGTTATTGCCAAACCTGGTAAAATTCTATACATTTAACAGGTGGCTTGGGAATGGCTCTCAGGAATAACCTGTCACTCTTGTGATGCTGAGCTGAATGTTTGGAAAACAAGCAGTAGATTATTTGTAAAAAGCAGGTGTTTCCTTGGCCTGTAAAGCCATTTAGCCTAACTGGTTCCTGATTCAGCAGATAAGCACATTTAATCAAACAGTGACATTTCAGGTTACTACCTATGATTTGTTTGATGTTTAAGTATCCTCAGAGGCAACAGCCACTGCAGACTCATAAAGATTATTAGATAATGGGTAGGTTTGTAGGTGAACAGATTGCAGCAGAGACTTCACGAATCCTTTACTTGTTTTAGTATTTTATGGGCCAATCCATCCTGGTTTATGGATTTATATCCAGCGATTATTCACAGGTATTTTTCTTCTCGTCCTTTCTCAAAGATTTGATTATGATAACAATTACAGCAGAATTTATGAACAAACTGCTGTCAAGTAATCCGTAAAAAGAAAGGTTCTGCTTCCTTGTTTATTGATGCAGAATTCCAGCTTCCCTCCCTGGGCTCACTGCTGTGGAGGCACTGCTGACTCGCTCTCAGCCCATGCTAAGGAGCTTTCTCCCAAAAGATCCTCAAACCTCAGTCAAATTGTGCCAATATATTTTTTATTTTGGCCTTCAAACTACTCCAATCCTGGATTTTTCTTGAGTTCAACATTCATTACATCCATGACTTGACTAAGAAGATGGATGTAGGCTTAAACTAAGGCAGATCCTGGAACAAAGAATGTTTTGACTTCAAGTCAGCAGAAGGGACTAACTCAAACCAAAACCTCACTACAATTCATGTCACAAGTGCTATTACCAAGTGACAAGTAGCTCGGATCACAATCCATTATTTTATGTTATAAATTTGCCACATTTGGAAATGACATGTTTGAGTAACACATCCTTTCAATTAAACAGGCATCTAAGGCACCCTCTGGCTGCACATGAGTTGCACATATAATGTCACTAAAATTGAAGTTTAATTTGAAGCCTATTGATGTTTCAAGTCTAAAAGAGCAGGCAGTATTTGCAAAGTGCTTTAAGATGAAGTGTTTTTGATGAAAATTACATTTTTTACTTTAGGTTTCTGATGTAAAAACAATGCATGTTGACAATATATAGAGAACACATGGAGAGGGATGGAATAGAGATATAGTGCAGGAAAAGGAGCATGGGAGAGCACATCAACACTGACAACAGGTCAGGCCAGGTTTCATTCAGTTCATCATCTTTTCAAGAACAGCAGCTGCCATCAGCTGCCACCACAAGCAGTGCACACACACACGACAGGCTTCCAGGGGCACTTCTTTGGGAATGCCTTCCCAGGCTCCATCACTCGGCAACGGGTTCCTAAAATCAGAGGTGATATCCCTCCCCTTAAACAGCTGTGCTTAAAATATTCCTTGAATTTGTCCACTTATTCTTCCAAACCTTGTGAAGTGCTTGGGTTCCCAAATTTACTGTTTTGGGGGTTTCAAAATGTAAACCTTTAAGTCCTGTACAGAACAAAATTGGAGCTGTGCAGAAGATGGTAAATTTTCCTGGAAATATTACCTGTTTCTCATACACACGCTGCAAGTGAAGCTTGTCCTGCTGAACCTTGTACTCTTGATCCTGCAGAGGAAAAGATGTGTATTCTAAATAAACGAAGTCCATTTGTCTTCCATTTCAGAGCATTCATCAAACACAGACATTTGCTATCATATAGAACAGGCCATAAAAAATAAAAACCCACTTTATATCATCATGAAAAAATTCTCTGACATACAAAAAAATTCGACCAACAGCAAATAACACAACTATCTCGAAAGTCATGATTCATGTGTTCTAAAGAGAAAAAGCAACTTGTTCTCCTGAGCTATTAAAATGCCATTCTGTCCTACATCAACTGTGAAATGAAAGACATTGGAGGAAAAGTAGATGCCAAAACTGAGCCAGGACTGATACATGATACAGATGTGGAACTCATTACCCTGAGATAGAAGGATTAATTTAAATGCCTACAGGAAGACAGAATATTGAACTGAACTATTACACAGTGAAAATTAAAAACAATTCTGAAACTTTAAAAATATTTGCAGTTTACGAGAAAGAAAAGATATTCATCATTCTTTGACAGGCTTCTTTGTAATCCACCAATACACATTTAAACTGTTTTATTTAACACGTGAACTACAAGAAACAGTCAGAAAACTTCTGTGAAAATTCTGCTCTTACCTCTCTCTCAGTGACATTATTTAAATCAATGCTTAACCAACCATATGTGACAGTTCACGTATTTCCATTAATTAAAGAGAAACAAGCAAGTGTGGTCTGTATCAGTACATTTAAGCATGGCTATCTAAACATTTAAATCACCAAAGAAAGCAAAAAGGGTTGGGCATTTTTGAGAAAGAAAGTTAGGGCTCACCCTCAGCTGTTGCTGCCTTTGATGTTCTGAGTCTTCCAATTGTTGTTTCAACAGAGCCATTCCACGCTGTAATTCTGCAATCACATCAGATGTCTGCTGGGATTTAACAGAAAAAGCAATTTTTGTATTGCATTCCTCATTAGCTCTTTTGCATTTTTAAATTGATTTCTCTAAGGTGCCCAGAAATTGGAAAAAATTATCAGCTTGGGAGAAAAAAACCTGTGTGAGTTTACAGCTCTGGATATGTCAGTTCAGGCCCTCTGGTGAACTTAGAAATAGAAACAAAAGCACAAAAAAACACCCCTAATAATAAAAAATCCCTACTAAAATCTACTAAAAATTGGTAGAAAGAAAAATACCTCGTAAATGAAATGAAGTAAAGTATCATCAAAACTCAGAATTCCAGCAAATAAACACCAAAGAACCCACTTGTCCTATGGCTCTATGGATTAATAAATGGTATTTAAAATTTGAGTCTTTTCCACAATCATTTAACTTTAAAATAATTTAAAATATGTACCATCTCTGTACCTATGCATACTGGTAGATACCAACCTGAGAGATGCTTTTCCAGAAACAAACCAGAGTTATTACATTTTGGGTGAAACCTACCCTCCCAAAATATAAAAATAATGCCTCAAATATATAAACGTTTAACACAATGTTCAATACTATGAGGCCTGCAGGACTGTTTCTTTTCTGGAAAAAATATTTTCTGTCATGGAAGAGGTCTTAGGAAAACATTAAGTGTGTTGAAATTCTCATGTACCCAGAATTTTTACAGGAGCACAAACAAAATCAGGATATTAATTGTACCTCATCTGAATCAGCTGTAGAAATACACACACAGCAGAATTATCAGCCAACTTCAGATGATTTTTGAGTCAAATTTGGGAACGACAAATTAAATCCCAATTTTATTTAAACTCACACTCACGAGTGACTTGGGGAACTGAGCAGTTCCTTGGATTTATTCGTAAGCATCGCTTTTATAGTGAGGAGAGCACTTAAGAAATAAACCCCATTTCCCTGCCTGTTATACCTGGCAGCATACCTGAGCTTGTTCCTGCTTTAGAAAATCTCTATCAACATCAAATTTACTTTGTAGCTGCTGAAGCTTCTCCTTGTATTCCTGTATAATCTGGTCCTTGTCTTTCTGAAGTAAGTTGTACCTACAAGGAGCAAGCAAACAGAATATGGAAATTGCTTTCATATTTTGGCATTTTACCTGCTCAGTATCAATTCCACAGAGTCTGCACATCTGCCACGTGCTCTTGTCACAGAAGGAGCTGCTTATAAATAATGGAAAGGTAACACACTCCTCCAGGTGGTCGTTTGGGTCACTCTAAAGTGAGTTTGACACCAATTAATACATTTTCATGAGAGTTTTCTAATGATAAATGCCATTCAGTGTGTGTTCCTGGAACAAAATGAATAATGTTTGCTTCTGGAAATTCCATATTCTTAAAAGTTACACCAGCAATTGTTATTTGGTTACCTTGCTTTCAGCTCCTGAAGTTGGGAGCAGACCTCCTGGTAACGCTGTTCTACCTCAGTCTTCTCTTGAGATAATTTCTGACGTTGCAAATGGCTATTTTCAGCCTCAACAGTCAACTGCTGCACACGAGCCCCCAGCTTTTGGACTGTCTCATTCTAAAAGAAAAGATAATTAGTGAGAAAAGCCCCGAATAAGTGAGGGAATACCCCTGTTGTTATCCAGTAGCTTAGAGCAACGAGATTCTTTGGTGATGCAGGGACACAAGAGTTACAATGGCAAAGCTGTCATCAATCGTGACAGTAAATTTGATGTATACAGAAAATAAATCAGTTTTGAAAATATGGATGTTTATCTCTCCTGCAAAGTGACATCTCTTCTCCCTTATGCAAAACAGCATATGCAACTGATTCCTAAATTACAAATCTTTCAAAATGGGAGAGAAGACAATATTTCAATGGAAAGCTGTAATCAATGATAATACACATAAAGTGTCCTTAGATTCTCCATTAATTTCATTACAGCAATTTTCTTTCAGTAAATTACAAGCATCTCTCAAAAGTTGTTTCTTCTTCCTGGAACTTCATCTCCTAATATGAACAAATTTAAAAATGAGCAGGGTAAGGACAGACAGGTAGCATGAGACTACTCTGGCACTTCCCATTCTTCCCTAAACACATGGGAATATGCAGGGAAATGAGGGAAGAACTCCTCAGGAGGCTGGAGTCAGAAAATAAGACCCAGCTGCCCTTGCAGGATGTATGTATCAGTGTTATTTTTACATTAACAAAGGCCTGAAGATGAGGGAAGTGGAACAGAAATTTCATCCACTGTGAAGTAAAACAAAACCCCCAAATACCTGCCCTGAGCAGCCACTGCCCCGACTGTCTCTGGAGGTGACATGAACCTGAACCAAGGCAAGAACCTCACACAGAGAGAAGGTCACCTGAATGGTCACCTGAGCTCTGGCAAGCGGCTTCAGAGATTCCACAGCCACAGCACAGCAAAATTCTCCACCAGTGCCAAGCCAGCTGCTCAGTATGGGTTTGGTTTTCTGGGGGCAGAGGGTTGTTTGCTTTGTGGGCTTGGGGGTTTTGCTTGTTTTGTGGTTTTCTGGGGTTTTGTGTTTTTTTTTTTTTTTAATAATAAAAAAAAGAGTAACTTCTGATACATCACTGAATGTAATTCCTGGCTGGCCCTGTACCCCTCCACAAGAAGCTCATCCTTGTTCAGGGCACAAACCCCTCCTTATCAGCTCTATGGCACTGGTGAAATTGTTCAGCCAATTCCACTTGCTAACAGCACTGGCATTCCTGACAACATGAAACTCTGAACAGAGAAACTCTGAAATACCAACAAAAAAAAAAAAAATCAGGAGAGAGAAAGGAGAGAGAGAAAAAAAGAAAACTAATTTCCAGTGACAGTCTAGTCTTTCATCTTAAGCCCTCCCTTGAACTCTACCTTGTTTAATTATTAAATCAGAAGCTGCTCAGCAAGATCTGTCTAGTTTTGATGGTTTTAAATTCAATCTTGCTGACAGACTGTGTCCATTTTTCTCTGTATTTACTGTTACCTGTGACATGATCTGAATGTTAATTTTTAAATTCAACATTCATTAATAAAGGAATAAATTTCGTTTGACATTGTCTTTTCACTCATTCAATTTTCCTCATACCTCATCCTGATGAAAAGTACAGGATGCTTTTTTGAGGTTACTTGTTAATTTTTTTGCTTTTTGCATCATTTATATAACAGGCACAAAATCCATATTATACCTGATTACATGCTTATAATTATTCTAGAAAAGAAATGCAGTAAATTAGAATAATCAATACTTATTTTTAAATCATTTTAACGTGATCTTTCATCTAACAGAAGTATTTGCTCATTCAAAGAGGAGGTGGGTGAGTGAAAAGTCACATGTTTCTATGAAAATATTAAATCCTCTTGTATGGTCTACAAAACTGCCAAGGCAAAAGTTCTGCTAACTTGAATCCAAAGCAGTGAGACCTATTTGTAATTAAGGACTGCTTCTAACATACCTGTGTAACATTGATTGAAGGGCTGTACCTTGATTAATTTTATCTGGGGAATGAAATCCTTGGTTGGACTGGCTGCCAGGACAGTGCCCTCTCCCACAAGAGAACAACTACGCTGCACTGTCAACAATAAGGATGTGTGTGCATGATTCACAGAATCATGGAACGGTTTGGGTTGAGAGGGACCTTAAAGATCATCTGATTCCACCCCTGCCATGGGCAGGGACACCTTCCACCAGGCCAGGTTGCCCCAAGCCCCATCCAACCTGGCCTGGGACACTTCCAGTCCACTTGAACACAAACACATGGAATTGAAATATTTTAAGAGACGCTTGCTGTCGTGACAGGTTTACACCAAAACCTACAGTCGACCGTGTCTGCTGCAAATACTCCTCCTCCATCTTGGCCAGCCGAGCGTTGGTTTCTTCCAGCAGCTCCTGCATGTCTTCCGTGTGCTTCTTCCGGATGTTGAACTTCTCCTTCTCCATCTCAGCCACAGCATCGTGGAGCTGCGGCAGAAAAAAAGGCACAAAATAACAAATGGCATCTCCAGCTAGCATTGAGAAGTGTTACATTATTACAGCTTATCAACAGAATCACTGAAAAGCCCAGGTATTCACATTTCGGTCCTCTCTGAATATATTGTTTCTCTAAAACAAAATAATATTGCGGCTGCCCCATTCCTGGAAGTGTGCAAGGCCAGGCTGGACAGGGCTTGGAGCAAGCTGCAATAGTGGAAGGTGTCCCTGGCCATGGCAGGGGGTGGATGAGATGATCCTTAAGGTCCCTTCCAACTCAAACCAGTCTGGGATTCTATGAAAAAAAACCCCAAACAAAAGAACACCCAACACTGAAGCCTGACGATCTTCAGCACAAAAGACAATTTATGATTTATGATTATGGTTTGGCTTTAAGAAGGCAAGAATTAAGCCCAACTTCATTTCTAGATGCAGGGCTGAAAAAAAATCAAATTATACAGCACACTTCATGAAGGGAGGTGGGTTTGTCCTTCTTCTGACCCTCCCTCTCCTGAGAGGGGGAAGCAAGACAAGTACTGACAATAATCTGGACAAAGGTGACACCGTCTCACAATAAAAATGCTCTTCCCTCTGCTTTGCTGCTGTCTTGAGTTGAACAATAAATAAAAATACATTGAAGAATTCATGACCCATTGCAAAACTAAGAGTTCACAGGAATCACCGTGACAGCAGGTAGCAGCAGGTTTACCCAGATTAAAATTCCATGTCAGGTCAACCAGAAATAAACACTTCCCTAATACATCCAGAGACTTGCCAGGAGGCCAGCTGAACCCCAGAACAGGGTGACCAGCTGGGTGTAAAAGCATCAGCAAAGAGAGTCTTGATTACACCAGGAAAAAATAAAATCAGCACAAAAAATATCCCTAAAACTCATTCCATATATTTATCTCTTTGAGTGACAAAATGTATTATCCCAGATAAACACTGCAGGAGTCTGTCAAAGGAGGGAAGTATTGTTCATTACCCTTTTCTCCCACTCATTGTTCAAGGAATCATTGCTTTGCTCACACATCTTCTTCAGCTCCACAATCTGCTGCTCTTTGGCTTCTCTCACAACTTGGGACTCACGAACAAGGGTGTGAACTGTTAAAAATGGGAAAAAAATAAACAACCATTCAAGACCTTTGGGATTTTTCAGTGTTGGCAATAGATACAATCAGTTTATGCCAGCTTTCCAATTGACCTGGTTTTCTGATGGTTTTTGGCTCTTAAATACTTAATGCATGCGCTGCTTTAAAATGCAGCACTTAGATTCTGCGTCATTACAATATTACAAGGTGTTCTCTCTTTTCTACTTTGTTTACAGAATGTTTCAGAGAGAGTTTTCCTTCCTGAAGGAGTAAATATACATCAGCAAAATTCTGTATAACCACAAGAAAGTAGTGATTTTTAACCTGACTTCATGGGCATCCTCAGGAGAAAAGGTTCTTGTGAAGGTTGAGTGCCCAAGATATACAAGGAAATTAAGTTCCCCAATTTAAATTGCAAGTGGTGGCATCATCATTAGTAGGAAAAGCAGGTACATATTCACTTTTCAGGAGTGACTGAGGATTTTCATTACCTGGAACAGTGTGGGTGACTCCAACTCAACCTGTTCCCGCCAAGAGCAACCACCAGCCCACAGAGAGCAGCCCCAGATCCCTTGCTGGACAAATTACTTTCCCAAGGAGCAAGAAACAAAATACATGGAACTCTTCTCCTTTTTGTACACAGATACCAAACTTCTGTATTATTTTACACTGTGGTTTAGTCCATAGTGCAAATGGACTCCAAGGAATTCTAAAAGAAACTAACATTGAAAAACTGCTGACAAGCCACACTCAAGGCAAGTTTGGTACTTATGACACACTCAAGACTACTCATGTTTGAAATCTCCTGCCGTAATAGTCTTAAAAATAACCCGCTGTGGTTTGATTAAAATGTACTGAATGTATAAAAAAATGAACTTTGAGCCAGAGATTCCCAAAAAAATTGAATTAAGTGGCCAAAATACTTCAGTAGCATCAAAGAAACTTTTTTGGTGACGCTCATAAAACCTGTATTCAATGTAATAGATCACAGGCCTCTTGGAACACTTGGGTTGGAAACAGCAGAGACAACTGGACAAGAATCTCAGGATCTAAAGGGAAAAATTAAATCAAGAGCTGCAAATGATGAAGAAAGGGATGTCTGCAGAGGAACGTGCAAGCCCACAGCCACAAGAGAATGCAGTACAATACCACCACATAGAAAACAACCACGAGGACAAAAATCACCTTTTTTCTCCAGTTTTCTAATCGTCTCCTCAGATTCTTTTTGTTTCTTTAGGTAGGCGGACTTCAGCACATCTATTTCATCATTCTTTCTATCCAAAATCTGCAGAGAAAATTCAGAATATTTTAACCAAAGTCCAAAACATTCCAAACTACAACCACTGCACAAGATAATATACCCTGATCTGTGCCAAAGGCGCTGCTTCCAAGAAGTGCTCAGGTCGTGCAGGACTTAGTGACTGAACCTAAATCATTGTCTCAGCTATGACTGCCAAGTCATAAACAAAGGACTGGTTTAGACAAATGTAGGCAAAAGCAGATTAAAAAAGAAGTTTCATGTTTTAAGGTGGGTCTTTTTGTTTTCTTTTAAACCTAGCTAAACCCGGGGTTGCTTTTGTTGAGTTTGGAAGCTTCATGGTGCTACCACTGCAAATAGAAAAGATTTTCATACTTAGGTTGCCTAATAGTATTCAAAAGCATCTAAAATTCTCAGCAGATTGAAGAAATATTTAAATAAGTTGGTGAACTTCATTACAGTCTTTTGTGCTTCACCAATTGAAATTCCCTGCATAGACCCCAAGGAACAATGGACTAGAATAGAGCAAGTATATGAGAGTAACTACACCCACATTTCTGTACAGGCTGAGTTTGGGAAAAACCAGCTTGAAGATTTGCACACTTTGAGATAGTATTTTAATTTAAACTTTGTGTTTAACATAAAGATTAAAGTCGCAGAAATTTTATAACAGCGCCCCAAATCTCTTATCAAACAGAAGCTTTCATCTTAAAACAATATTACTCCATCTGCAATAAACGTTTTGTGTCTTTAAAGATTAATATGGCACTATTTAACCTTTTCTAAAATATCCAACGTTATTAAACAACTTCAAAAGACAGAATTCTAACATCAGTTAGGAAGGAATGACAACTCAAGGGATGAGAAAGCATTTAAACTATTTCTTATTCTCACAAAGCTGTTTCCTTTAGACTCTCAGCTTCGCTCGCTGCTTCTGCTCCAAGGCCTTGAGAACAGATGAGCCAAATATGCACCTGACCAAATATTAACATCCTCTCAGGAGGCTTTGATGTGTCACAGAGTTGTGTCAACCAACTTCCTCCAAGCCTGTGACTCAGTCTTTAGGAAACAAAGCAGAGGCCCTGAGTAATGCCGAGCTTACAGCAGGATCAGCCGCAGCAAAGCCGATGCCAGGACTGGGATTCCCGCCACAGCCCCGGGAGCAGAGCCCTGCCAGAGGCACCTGGAATCTCACAGGATTTCACCCCGCCTTTAAAAGATGGGATTAAAAGTTACAGTATGGTCTGGGATAGGTATCATCCTCCCAGGAGTGGTGTTATGGGACACAATAAAGACAAACCCAGCGTAACCCAGAGACCTGGTGCCATCTTAGTGCTGGAAGAATTAAGAGCTGCATAAAATTTAAAAATGCAACAACATAAATAAAGGGCTGTTTGGTGACCTGCCTCTGCTCTAAGACGGTGTCCAAACAGAGACAGGGCAGCAAGCACTGCTGCTGTGTGAGCAGGAACATATATCATATATCTGTGGGTTTTCCTACTCTTGTATTTTGCATTTTGTCCATGAAAAATTAATTTTGTTCACATTCTTCTCTAATAGAAATGTTCTCTCTCTAACAGAAAATTCACGAGTTTATGATTTCCCACAGAAGTTGTTATGCTGGTAAAATAGGTTGTCTTGTTCAAACAAACAAATTGCCTTGTATTTTCATCTCCTTTGTGCAAGTGTTTTCCCCTTCCCAAGTTTATGTTACCATAAAATATTCTGCATTCCTCTCAGTTTATGCCAACTGTTACCTACAATTTGACTTCCAATGAACATTAATAGCAATTGTGAAGAAGTTAAGAACAACTGATAAATATTTATGATAATCATAGCCTCTATTCTTGTTTAATACACTGCTTTTGGGAAAAAAATACAAACACTTCTTACCTTTTGAACATCAGCATCGTGCTTCTGTTGCAATTTCAGTTTTTCTTCATGAAATTTACCTTCCGCTATTTTCATTTTCAGTTCCAGCTTTAAAAGCAAAACAGTATAGATACAGAATTTTAATAAAGAATAAATTACACCAATGACCTTTTCATAACTTTTTAATTATTCATTTATGTCTTTCAGAAGGCAATGGGAAGTCACCAACAAAGAATTCCTATGAAAAAATCTACATTCAGTTTCTCAGTGTTTCCATATTTATTTGATACAATTGTTACAAAAGATGTCATCCTACAACATTTCTTCAGAAAAATGGATTTGTAGGATGTTTTAGTTGGCAATAAACACAACTGCTACTGCCCAGAACAAGCTATCGTCCTTAATTTAAATAAACACTTAGGAATAAAACGTTAATATTTCTGTTAATATACCAAGTTTGGTAAACTCATTCTCATTTCTTCAGGCAGGTGTTACATTTATACAAAGAATGTCCTTTAGCCCAGATGCACGTTTGTTTTTGTTTGTTTTCTATTATTCGTGGAGTTCACATTATAAACACATTTCCTTTTAAAGGTGACTTATGATGGGATTAAGGACTGGATCACTGAAATACATTTCCTGTTCTGCTTGTGTTTGTTCAAAGCTGTAAAGCTGTACTTGAACCCCTCCAACACAAAAATACATTGCCAAGTCTTACTTAGAGTCTAAGTTTCCATCTTTCAAGTATTTTTAAATCTCTTGCATGTTTTCAGTACACCATTAAAGGCTGTCTTCAGCACAGCTATGAGAGGAATTTCATGTTTCTCAGGGTTTTCCAGAAACCAAAAGTGACACCTTGAGTTCAGATTCAGGCTGTTCCACTCCAACATTTATTAATATCCACTGTCCAGAAAGCAAAGTGGACTGAAAAGCTTCCCCAGGGGACAGACCCTGATCTCCCTCACTTTAGAAGGGGAGGACCAAACTCCCTCCGGGAGATGACTCTAAGTGGTCTTTGGCCAACAGAAAGCTTTATGTTTGACTTTTGGGTGTTCTAAAAGGTGCTGAGGTCCCCCCACCTCGAGGCTGGACACTGCACTCCCATCACCATCCAACCACCTCCAGCTCTCACATTTTCATTTAGCTCCACTAAGAACCCAACTTGTAATATCTCAACTCAAAACTCCAAAGGAATCAACAGCATTATTCATTCTGCCTTTATTTTCCATGCCCTTGATTAATCAAAAGTTGTCATTCAAGCATGAGTCTTTATCTCACACAGACAAACACTAAACACAGTACAAATTACTCATTTTTTATGTGATTCATTTGTGCTACAGCTTTGTTGGGACTTGAAAACATCACGACGTTATCGGGACTTGAAAACGTGAGCTACGAAAATCCAACTCAACTCAAAAACGCTGTGCAGTAAACGCAGAAGGTTTCTCAAGAAGTGGAAAGAGAAGGAAGAGCAGAAAATTTTTTCATTTTCTGGACTCATCAACTGGTACCCAACCACCACTTATTACACCACAGAAAAGCAATCCACCTCCCAGCTGTTCGCACGTAGTCTTATGCAAATTAATGGCGGGGGAAAAAAGTTAGGTTGACAATTAATCCAAAGAAAATAAATCACATTCTCAGCTGTCAGCCAAGTCTTTTATCATCCCAAAATAAGCATCACGATAAAAATGCATCTTCTGTGCATGAAATCTACGCATGTGTATATATGAAAAGAAATATATGCGTATATCGCTCCAACAAAGTGACATTACAGAAGAAAATCTTAGTACCAGGTGATGAATAAGCGTTGATTTAATAAAAAGAGCACAGTAATCCACTTCCAGATAGACAGCTTGTGAACATTCCATAAATAAATATGAAGGTCTCGTAAAAACACAAATACCAGAAACTAAACATGAAAGAGACTCCAATCTATTTGAATTACATTGAAAGCTTGTGAATGACTGAGGTACAGCTCCTGCCCTCACGCAGCTCCTAAATCCACACAAATTACATTTAAAACTCATTAATAATGTGAGAATGACTGCGCTGATGGAAACGGATGCTTGGTGGTTTGTATCAGCTGAGAGCTGGTCTAGGTTTTATTATTCTGTACACTGAAATAACACAAAAATAAACCGAAATCTAGAATTTCACTTGCATTAAAGATGGACATACATATATTTTCAAATGCTGGTGATTGTTCTCAGCCACAGGATGTTTTCCCCCAGGATGACAACAGAAACCCCTGTACTTGAAGCTGGTTCCCACCTCTCATTAATCTTCCCTTTAGCACCACCCTTGCACTTGCACCAATTCCCATCAATTTTAGCTCATTAATTCATTACACCGCTTCCACTAGAACAAACATCTCTTAAAAAATGTCACAAATTTGGGACTGATTTCCAAAAAGGAGAGCTAATTGCAACAAAACAATTCGGAAAAAGGTGCCCAAGATACAAAAGTCAGCCCTTGATGAATGCAAATGCCGCAACAACAAAGTAGATTATTTTTCCTCTGAATGTTACAAATAAAATAATATAAAAATCTCTCACATGAAAAACCCCAAAGACCAACTCCTCATCAGGTGAGGGCTGAAAAGGGGACACCTTCAAAAGCACTCAAGGTCCTCAGTTTCTATAAATTAATGAAATTTCAGCACTCCAGGCACTTTTCTGCCCCATCTGCTTCATCTACAACTTTCCTAATTTTGCCCCTTCAAGGCCTACTATATAAAGAAATGTGAGAAGTCCCATATTACAGTGTCTGAAATTCAATAGTTGATGTGCACATGAAGTTTTCAGCTAATGTTGAGAGGAAAGCTGTATTTGTACTGAGTAACTAGTAAAAAAAATAAAATTTAAAAAATCTCCAGCAACATTTAAATTTTGTAATGGTCCACAGTTCCAACCCCACATGTACCTTCATCACAATGAAGGTTAACCTTCTGGAAGTGTGAATTTGAGCATTTGCCGTAAAAATAATGATATATTGGTTTAAAAATCCTACACTCCATTTCTGGTGTGGAAAACTGCTGGAGAAGCCAGAAAACATGAGGACGACAACACAACGTCCTATAGCAAGGCCTGGAGGACTGGTTTCGTTTCCAAATCTGCTTTTTGACCCACCCTTTCTCTGAGGCAGACTCCCAATCTCACTGCATACGTCGATAAAAAATTGAGTCATGTAAACACATTTTATGCAGTGATCTCATGAAGGCTGGGGTGGAAGCAAAAGGGCTCAGCACTTCCCAGCTGGGAGTGAAATGCCTCCCCTTCCATTTGAAAGCTGAAGCACATCATTAAATACTAATTTCAATCAAGGAATATCTTTCAAATTAAAACCACACCAAACTGAGGTGGAGCCTGTCCACAGATCCCAAATGTCAAAGCTCAGCTTGTCCCAATTTCCTGTGGAACAGCTCTAGGTAACTGCATGTGCTGCTCGTCCATACACTGCCCTCTGCACTTCAGCTTGACTTTATTCATTAAACACATTTTAAGAAACAAAATAACCTACAGCCGTACCAAAGACCTTCATAACTTTTAGAGAAACCAGATAAAAACAGCTTTCCTAAGACGTTCACTTTGTTAAATGCAATTTACGGCGCTCGTGCTCATTGGTTTTAATATCTTTTATCACCAGTTAAGAGGCAGCAGAGAATATGAAATTCATGGCATGTTACCATTCAGACAAGGAAAAAAAGTGTAGATATTTAGCTATAGTTGGGAAGCTTGCAACTATGTATGAAACGCAGCCATTGCTGTTGGCTGAACATCATTCCTTTGGATTTCTGTCATTGTTTATCCTCCTCACAAAGAGAATGAGGCAATTAAACCCTAAGGCCATGTAAACAATACTGATGTCAAACATCTGTGCTGTCCCTGTTATTTAAAGCCATGAAGGGTGGTAGCAACAGAGCTGCTTTTATGTGCCTAGTCACACTTTCTTCCTCTTTAAAAAAAAAAACCAACAAAACACCACCAAAACCAGCAACAGTTACCTGAAAATGGGGTTTTGTGGTACCACTGTCCTGCTTCCATTGCACAGCTCAGGTGCTAGGAAAATTCAGTAACTGGCAGGCTTAAACTGACTGAGGCTAACCTGCAACTGTCATAAATCTCCAGGGGAAAACCAAAAGGTGACCTCTCCTTTTTTCACGACAGAGGAAAAACATTCATCCTGTCCCCATTTACAGAAATTTGTCGCAATATTTAAATACCTGATTTAAAAGCAAATCACTAAGTGGGTTAGCGATATTAATCACTGAACTCCTGCCCACTTGTATTCATTCCAGGGCTCAGCCTCGGGCCAGGGGGGGCATCTTGGAGCTTTAACATCCATCAGATTGGGATTTTTTGGCAATTTGACAAAACAGAACTTGTTGCTTGCCAGGTTTTTTTTTCCAAGCCTATGAATATATGGGGGAGGGAGGGAGGAAGCGAGGAAGGGGGAGAAGGATGTAAACAATAAATGAGAACTTCAAAGTAAGAACTAACAATGTAGAACAATGACTTGTGTATCTTACAGTACACGACAAAAGTTATTTGTCTTGGTGTTGTGCAGCTGCTAAAAGAAATCAGTGCACAGCACACAAAGCTTTGATATTTCCACAGAAGAAAAAGGTTTCTTAAAAAATATCAACAAACAACTAGAACTTTCTACTGAATTGTGCTTACTCAATTTTCACATGCAGGGTTAAAATAATAAATATTGATAATTTACACAGTGTTTTAAACCATACAGGAAGGCCAAGACGGAAGAGACTGTACTTGCAAAAGAGTCAAGATTTATTATAAATACACGCTGACTTCAGACTAAGGTAATTTGGAACAGTGGATTTCACTTCATCATTAACAAGCTGTCTGATCTCATTGTGTTATTTCTGTATCAAACCGTACCCCCAAAAAATTTTTAAGATTAGCTTTGAGGTATATTAATACTTTCCACATTCTACAGAAATGTAAGACTAAGAGTATTTAAAAGAAAATCAGCGGCGTGAAAAACAGGAAAAAAATCGTATTTCGTAACAATATATTTGAAGTTTCTACAGTGAATGTAAATTTTAATAATGTTGTAACTAATCTTGCATTTTCAAATGGAACTGCTGAAAACTTTGTGCTCCTTTTACAGGATGTGGAAAAAATAATGCTCGCTTCCCATTTCAGAAAAATAAACAAATTTATAACTACATTTTGAAACAGTCCATCATTAACCACTCCAATTACAGCACTGAATCTCATCAGTATTTTTATCCAATGCAATGACTAAGGTGAAATAAATGTCTTGGAAAGTCTCTGTTGCAAAGAGCTCAGGATAAAGCAAAGATGGACTGAAATAAAAACAGCATCAAACAAGTGGAACAGCCAGAAATTAGAATGCAAAAAGCCCCTTTATAAACATGGCATTTTGCCCAGATTCAAAGGTCCCTCCACAAAGGTCCATGTTTATGATCTGGACTGTATTATTTGACCTAACAAACATTTATAATTCCCTCCACATATCTAACCTTCTTTGTATCTTTATTCTTTAAAAACAATTCAACTGCTACTTGCAGTTGCAATATTTTTACACATTACTCTTTAAAGGGAAACAAGACATTCACTCAATTAAAAAAAGTAATATGACATTGCCCCATTTTTATAGCCACTAAAAATTAAAGGTTTTGTGCTAAATCAAATCTTACCAGCTTCCTCCATCAAGAAAAATCTGACTCTTTAAATGACACTGAAATTAATACACATTTGCTTGATACAGAAAAATAAATAATTGAATGGACAATTGTTCTTATTCATATGTAAATGTCATTAGGCTCTTTCAAGAGAGAACAATGTATTTGTCATGGATTTCCATGTTGGGGGTGGTGGGAAGGAGGAGAAATGCACACAGCTCTGTATCCCGACGACTGTAATAACTGGAAATGGTATTCCTGCTCTCAAGGACGTTTTCTCCAGCCAATGAACATAACATGGATATTAGCACTACAACACATCCTATTATTCAACAGCTTCATTTGCAGGGTCCCACTCCCACGTGGAACAAATGTCTGCCACCAGTAGGAGACACTGACATCAGGAAGGACCCAAGAAAGTCCAATGTATGTTTAGAAATGAAGGAAGCTCAGACACAGCAGTATCAGATGCAATTTCATAAAAGCTCAAAAATGCAACAAACTGCATCTTCAGAACTGAACCCAGCTGAACCTGTGAGCACGCAGGATTCACACAGATTTCAAAGGGAGTTAGTGAAATATGAATATAATGGAAGATACCACTTGAGAATTTCATGGAATTCTGCATAGTGCCCAGTCCAGTGAATGAGTCTGATTACACTGAGTCAACAATACTGACTTCTTCTCCCCAGGGTTATTCCTCTCTTTTTTTATGCTGTATTTTAGCAGCTACTGAACTTTTTACACTCATTTCAAGATCTCCTAAACCAGTCACTAAAACTATACTCCCATCTTCTTTTCACCAGTGCAACACGTAGCAATTACAGTGTAAGCACTTACTTTTTCTAGTCAATATCTTTCCTCCCTTAAAAATCAGAATCTGTACATGAAAACAAAAACCCTCAAACTTTCTTCCTCTTTTCTTTTTTTTTTTTTAAAGAGAGAGACACTTTGAGGTAGAGATTAATCATGCAGCAAAAGATTAATTCCCAGCTGCTTGGCAACCATCTGGACATTCTACTGGTTAAAACACTAGTTTGAATTGCTAACCTACCCCTTTGATCTTTCTCAATGTCTCCAGCCCATATGTGCAATAATTAAAGACATAGTTCACAAACTATTGCAAAAAAAAATAAATAAATAACTGTACATGCACATCTAGATCTCCATAACCAGCCTGACTGGTATCAGGAATTATAAATCAGCCGTCAGTTTATGAAAACATGTCTCATCCTGACATCCACTGTGCATCTCACACCAGTCTAGCAATAAAATAAGGTTTGGGGTTTATTACATCACATTCTGAAGAGTTATCAAAGCAAGGCAGGATGTGACTTCCTCACACGGAACACAACGGACAACTTGCACATGTTCTTGGGAACAGGACATTAATCAGCCAGGAATCATGTTAACAGCAGTCAAGATTGCTGTGAATTTAAATATGAACGAACAGATTCCTACTCAGGACAATTATTCAGTGGCGAGAATCAGTTTACAACTGGATTCTCCATATAAATCAGACCCTGCATTCAAAACAGACACTGGGGTGGTAGAGAAAAGGAGACAATTCAAATGAACCAGAAAACAGTCACTGTCACTGCTGGGAATATTTTCAAAGGGAAATAAAACAGTATTTTTACAACCAAGTTGTCATAAGAAAAAAGTTACAGAAAAGTGAAAATCACGATGAAAGCCAGAATTATGTCATATCTGCCTTCTCTTGCCCCCTCATATGGGCCACACTTGTGTGAACAGAAATCAACACACATTTTAACAAGAATATTCACCAGAATTAAAAACCTTTACAACCTTCACCCTTGGAAATCAGCATGACATTTAGGAGCAGAAGTATGGCTTGGACAGTCCCCAGTGAACAGGATGACAAAAAGAAGGGGAACAGCAAAGGAAGAGAAGTGGAAGAACGTAGGGATAATAAGAAAAAGAATTCCAACAGAGGAAGCTCCAGTTATTGTAAGATTCAGGCTTTGGGCCCTCTCAAATGCTTTCAGAAAGTTCATCAAATCCACTCTCCTCCTGTTATTAAAAAGCACAAACAGCCACATCACATGTCTGAGGAGGTTTCTTGTGCTGTATCCAGCTCTCCTGATTCCATGCACAGATGTTTATATATCCATCCACCAAAATTTAAACTCTAGAGACACACACAGACATAAGCACACACTTTTAACTCCATATAACACACAGGAGAACAACCCTGATAGATTTTGTTACCATCCTTGGAAGATATGAACAAAAATATTTCTTCTCAATAAGGAAAAATATTAAATTCATCACGTAGCTAAAGGCACAATAATGTTAATTTTACAGTGGTTTAATTACAAGAGTCCTTTTTTTTGGATACTGTCTCCATGTCGAGTTTATTTATTGTTCATAATTTGGCATGAATTTCATGTATTTAAATACTTCACTATGGAACAGGGCAATTAAGAGGAAGAAATCAAACCCAGCAGGACAATGCCCACTGATCACCATCTCCTGATTGCAGGGACTCTTATCTCCAAATGTTCTTTCCCCTCTCTTTTCCATGCTAACACCAGCCCGTGCTATTCACTCTCCCTCCCAACGTTTACAACTTTCTTTCCTCCCTGCATTCTTTCCCCTACATTCTCTGTATGGTCCCTCTTGGGGAAAATCCATACCACAGCCCTCATGCAATTTGCTCTGTTTCAAGTTATAATCTCCTGCCAGATAAGTGAGAAGCACAGTAAATCTGCTGCTTTCAACACCTTCAATCCAGAGCACTTTTAGCCAGACCACGACTTAACTGTATCAGCACTGCAGATTTTATCTTAATGTAAATATATCACTAGATCCCAACACTTCTGGTGCAGTAAAACCATATAAATGGCTTGATGATCTTTATAAACAAAATTTGTGTCATGCAGTAAAAGGGAGTGCTCATTCCCAAAATAAAAGGAGAAAAACATAAATAAAGATTACAAATATGAAGGTCCTAAATAGCTTTTTAAATAGGCTGTATCCTAGAGATAAGACTTCTTGAATCATAAACCCATAAAACACTCTTCGTTTTCCATCTTACTTCTGGTCCTCGATCCATGAAGATGCATTTTCAGGGAGAAAAAAAAAAAAGTCTTTTTTCCCCAGTTTCTATGTTCTCTGTTATCTTACACCACTTATCTCTCCTTTTCCTCTGGTGTTCTCCCTCTTCCTCATTCCCCACCCCACACGACAAACTGGTGGAAGTTATCCCAGGTGTTCTCCTGAAAACTCAGCCACTGCCTTCCCCAGAACTCCTCCTCCCTCCAGCTGCACAGCCCTTTAGCCCGAGCTGCTTTAGTACACAGGAGGCTGGGAAAGCACCAGTGGTTCCAGAGTCCAAAGGCTTTGTCAATGGATTCCCAAAAATCAAAACAGAGGAGTGACAGAAGCACAGAGATAAAGTCAACAAAAACATTGGAAACACTCAATGTTCTCAGTTAACCCAGACAGATGAAGCTCCACCATTTATTGCACAAAGCATTGAGCTTGCCAGTTTGACTGAAAAATAAATAAATTAAGAGCCAGTACACAACTCAGTACAAATTTACTCCAGGTAAACCTTCAACTGACAAGTGAAAATTATTTCCAATATGCCTCAGATTAGTTTAGGTTTCCTTTGTTGAGATAAGATCAATAAAAATCTTTGCTTACAAAACAATAAAACAGAAGGAAATTGAGAAAAAATGCTAAGAATAAATAAGACTGACAAAATGAAACATTACGACAGAGAACTTCTTTAAAGAAACACCAAAATGTCTTCAAGTGATATATCAGATAAACTAGTTGTTTGAGAAAGATTTAAAAAAATCAGTTTATTAACATAGCTAATTTTATTTTCTCATTCCAGAAGAATTCCAAACCTTTATCTTAGCAATGGTACTGGATATGTTTTTCTGAAAAATCACAAATCAGACTTTTCCTTTCCCCCTCCTCTGCCCTGTGGAGCACTGGGTGACACAGGATGGCCGGAGGTGAAGTTCCAAGGGACACTTTTTCCCTTTTTATCAAGACAGGCCAATCACCCCATCTGTCGTGCTTTGCTGTCCTGCTGAACACGGATATATCCCTGTTGGGTTGCACCTCCCTTGTTGAAACCCATGATTTTTCAGTAATGACCATTTCCCAAACGGTTTAATCCATGTCAGAAGTATGCGGGGAAAAGATGACTAAAAGCCGCTGCCTGACGACATCGCCGTCCTCGCAGGGCTGTGATGTGGTTATCACTGCTCATGGCCATGTGTTCAGCATTACAGACCCTAAACAGGTGCAGGAATGCTTTACGAACCAAGGTCTAAAGGTTAAAAGCAAAAAACCCACAGTTGTCCTATTTTATGTTCTCCCGTTGTACTACAAAGTGGCTGAAAACAGTTAAAGGTTCCCCCGCACCCTTTTGTACAGCACCATTGCTCTGTTAATACATTCACATTCTATAAATGAAAAGGGCTTTACTCCTAATTGAGCTTCACAAACAAAATAAGATGAAAACACATTTAAATTTTCTCGTTAATAGCACACACATGGTGATTGTGAAACACTGTCTGTAACCTTTCCAGTTCAAACCAGCCCACAGTCGAACACCATTAGCAAAAAGTCCTGAATTTTTACTGTGTGGTTTAGAGGATTTTTCCACTGAACTAGCAAAGTATTAACTGGGTATTTTATGTAGCTCCTTGGCATGCGTTCATGTTTATTTAATTTGAAAATATTGTTTAAATGACAACATTGTGCTTTCAATTTATTTATTTCTTGGGCTATTTTCACATCTTATGAAACCTTGCCTCATCCTGAGGCACTGGTGGTTTGAATGTTGTCAATACAAAAGAACAGTCAATAGAAGAGCAGAGAAAGTGAGAGGCACATGGATTGTGCAACTGCTTGTTTGAGCATCGAGTGAGACAGCCAGGTAGCAACAGAGAAGATTTCATGCACATTATTTCATTAACAACTGAAGGATCTGCCAACCAATTTTACCCTCCTCTGTATCTCTGCTAAAGATGTTTTCTGAAGTGTCTTGAAAGTAACTTCAGGACAGTTCCAATCCATGTGTCCTTACAAGATACCAAGGAAAAGGAGGAATATTTTCCTGCTTTGCTGATGATGCCCTTTCCTCCCCAGCTCAGGCATATTTGGAGTCCTTTGTGAGTTTAGGTCCTTCTGGATAGTAGGGAACTATGTATGTATGTCTGAATTTTCCAAAAGAATATATGGCTGAAAGCAGAAATTTGAAGGGCAAACACAGCAGAGTGACAGATTTGGGGTTTTATGGGGTATTTTTTATGACTGGTTGGTTGATTTGGGGGTTCTATTAATCGTTTTCCTAATGCACCTTGAGTTTCCTTTCCTGACCATTAATTCACCGTCTTTCAAAAAAAGAAATGTGTTAAATAAAATGAGCAGCTTGTCACAAAATACCTCAGGCAGTCGACTTCCTTAAACCATGAAAAAGGTGAAAATGACCACAAAATTTTACTTTTACACATATTCAAAGCAAAATAACATGGCGTGAGAGAATTAGACAGCCAAGCTTGGAATCTCAGGAATTCAAAATGTTCCAAAGAAGTAAAATAAAACCCCCTATGACCAAAAGAGGATTGGAGCTCAATGAGGCAAATATAGAAATAATGTAGATCCTATCAGAAATAAGGTCGAAGTCTGCTAATTTTAAAAGGTATATAGAAAGTAAACAAAAGTCCTCACTAAATCAAAGGTTTCACTGCCTCTGTTAAAAAGTAATCTGGAAAATTCCCAGAATTCAAACTTCTCTCCACTAAAAATTCTTTCAAAGGACCAGTAAATGTGTTCAGAAAGTCTTTTTTACGCCCTAAATAATTAGGAAATACATTAAGTATTTAATGACAAGCCCTGTCACTTCCGCAAATTCCTCTTCCATGAGATTTTCTGCTACAATAACTTCCTTGTTAATGCCCAATTTCCAAGGAAATGCCTTAAGGACTCCGAAGAATCCTACCTCTTTCTCCTGCGTTAGAAACAGCGCCTGGTGGTGCCGAGTGGGGCTGCTCTTTCCTAAGCCAATTTTGGGTGTCATCTGTTGAACAAGAAAAAGTTCAGAACAACTAATGAAGTTAAAAACAGGAAATCCAAGTACAATCAATCCTGGAATTAAAAGTAGGGAAAATGTTTGTTTGCACTTCTGAAATATCAAGGGAATAGAAATACCTACCAAAGTCATTGGCACCCGTTTTTCTCGCAGGTATCTGGGGTTTTCTAACTGAAAAACAAGAGAGAGAAAAATCAGCAGGTCAATAATATCTTATTTAGACTAAGCCATCATAACTAAACTGTACTTAGCACAGCAACTGCATCACTCAAAAGAGCCACAGATGAGATTTCAACATGCCTTAAATGTTATAGGAATAGGAAATCTTCCTAAGAGATCATTTGGTTGGAAATTATCTACTCAGCAAGTTCGATAATGTAAATGGACCAAAAAGTGCACTTTTTTTCCCTCCCAACTCTTGTGGTTGTAAAAATTCCATCAATGCATATTATAAAAATATTTGGCAGCTACATACATAGGCATATGCAAAAGATTTCCAACTTTTTTGGCTAAATTTTCATTGAAATCAGTATAAAGTTACAATAAGTTTACGGATTATACTGATTAAAATCTAGTGCTTTTGAAAAATTACAGTTGGGTGCACTGAAACTACAGCCACACGTGTAAGTTATAGAGACAAAACATAAGGAAATGATCCATTAACATGACTGTATAATTAAAACAGCTCTCTTAATCACTATTTTTAAGAACTGGATACAAAACATTGTTCCCAACCCACTTCCTCTATCACACAGCTCTATCTTTCTCATTTTCTCAGACGATGAGGCTCAAACATCACATCACAGAGAAAGCAGAATGCCCAAAAAACCTTTCAAGGGTATAATCTTGTAAAATGTGGCAGTGAGATTTGGAATATGAATGAGATTGCAATGCACATTTAAAAAAAAATGTTGTAAGATTAGGTTGATCTACGAGGCATGGCAAATACATCAAATGCTTGCACTTTCTGCAGTAGTATGAAATAAATCTGTGTGTTGAATTTATCAGTGGAAAAGAGGCTTAATCCCTCTGAAATTTCAGTTTGATACAGTGTTATTAATTTCCTGTCCCAAAAGGTGATGTAGGATTTCTGTGTGCTATTGAGGAGTTGTCGTATTTCACCCAGAAGTTGTTGGAGATACTCACATTTAACACATACATTCAATTCAATGAATAGTATTATCCAATATCTTAATACATTAGCTGAAAGCACCAGGAAAACAATAATTTAACAAGAACCTATTAATCTTTATTGCCAGGGAGGATACTAAAACAGTTAAACTTTCTTTCTTAAGAAAGTTTAAACCTGTGTTGGCAATTAAAATCCATGGGCAGCCACCAGTGAATGAAGGAATCCTGGATGCACCCAGTGCCACAAAAATGAGGAATTCTGGACACAGAAGAGCTTGTGAGGAGAGGAATACAGGAGTGGGATCATCCTGGAGCATTAACCACAGGAGATACAGTGGAGGGGAAGAAAGAGCAAATCAAGAGAGAGGGAAATAAAAGGTACAGAAATGCCTGTACTGGAAACATTTTGGAGGATTTTCTTTGTCCTACACATTTGTACCTGCAATAGGATTTTCTATCTACATTTTACTGCTATTATACTCCTCCTCCCACCTCAATTTGGCCACTTCCCCATCCAGCCCACACAGCTGATCATCCCCAGGGCTGAAGGTGTTTGCCAGAAGCTCAAGGTACTCCCCAGTTTGGCATCCCAGAAGCCTGAGCAGCAAGGAACAGTGGAAGCCTTCACCAACACCTGGTGGAATCTGGAGAAGGCTGCAGAGCCACATTTCAAAGGCATAATTATTTCCCAAGAGCCCTGTCTCTCATGCAGAATGAATACAATCACCCTTTACTTTGGCTTTTTTTAAAGCTAAAATTTACTTTAAATATTTACAATTAATTCCAATCATTTATCTGACCATGACATTCAGCTGTTTGCAGCCTTCACTTCAAAACCGATCTGAAAAGCTAAGGTACATCCTACTTGTTTATGAGAGAGAAGGAAAATGTGTCTCTAATACTTTGTAGGGCCCAAGTCTTGCATTTTTTGATTTTGTAACAGCAGCCATATGTGCTTTGAAGTTAAATGTTCCCACTTTGTTACTTGTTGTGGATTATATCCACTTAAACTGATCTGTAAACATTTAATGCCTCAACATTCATTCTTTTCATGCTGGTCTTCTGCAAAACTTCTTGTTCGCAAAATTAGACCACATTAAAGAGGGAATATCACAATAAAGAATGCCCCAAAAAAGAAAAAAAAAAAAGTCTGTGTTTATGAGAAACATGCAAATTTAAAAATAATAAGCAAAAGGTCAAAGACGAGCCAAAATACATATGTATAAAGCTGAAGGACTGCCATGAGAAGAGCAGTAAATCTCATGCTTTTTTAAGAGTACGAACCAAATAAATGTCATCATGAAAGACATCTTTATTTGAACTAGAACTGAACTCTAATTTGTAAATACCACTTCTTAACAGAAATGGTATTTTGAATTTCTTTGTAGGAAAGATTTTGGATTCTCCTGTTCTATTAGGCAGTCTGACAAGAAACCATGTCTCAGTTTGTGAGGACTGCAATAGTCACCTTCTAGTCCTCCTAAACCAGAGATGTGAAGGTGTTGGGTGACCAGATCTCCATGAAGAAATCCCCACCACCTAACAGAGATAATCTACTTCATGAGAATATACATATTTTCTTAAGTTGAAAAAAAGGTATTGCAGAAATGTACATAAAAAATAAAATTCCAAAACTGCATTTCAGGCAAATGAGCCATAATTTGTAACTTTAGTATTTTCAATTTCTATTCATTTTAACAACACCTGAAGTGTTCCAAACACCTAAAGTGGTCAAAACTAAATATTTATGATTTACACAATTTTAAAGCTACCGACACAAGCAGTGAGTGAAGCACTGACAAAAGCTGAAGTGGTTTCTCCCAAAAGCAAGGACACTGCAGGAAAAGCACAATTTTGAGCTCTAAGTACTTCCACAAGTCTCATCCTCATCAATTATATTCCATCCCTCAGGCTGAAAATATTATATGGGCTTTCTATCTGTGCACTATAGCCCAGTCCGGAAACTCACAGCAAAGCTTTGCTCTTCTGCTCAGTAAATACCACAACAGTGACAGCATTGATGTCGTGGTTCCAAGCTACCCCTCCAAAGTCACGTTCCTCTCTTTGGAAGACGTTTATCCAGGGATGGTTATCTCCAATAATCCCCAACTGTAGCCTGTGTCACTCCACTCACAGAAGGTGCATTGTAAATACTGAGATTCAGGGAACTAAACCCCCACACTTGCATCTGCAGGCTTGTTGCACATTCCCCCCCAAGCTTCTTCAAAGACAAAATGTGATTGTTTTCAAAACAAGGATGGCAAAAACACACATGAAAGAGTTAAGAACACTTAAGACTTTGAAATGGTAAACAACTAAACTGAACCTTGCCCTAAATTCTTACTTTAATCTAACAAACCCCGCCAGCCAGCATGTTCCCTACAGAAATAACTGCTGAGTAGCTTCAGGAAATTTGAGTAAGGACATTCTTATCTAACATCATAATTTGTAGGGAAGTTCACTTTAATGCTGCTTCTGCAGTCTTAGTGGAAGGATATTAAAGCACATGAAGATTGTTTGTCAGCATGGAAGTTGAATTTATTTTTTGAAGTCGCAACACCACTTGGAGTTCACTGTGGGAAAGTTTTTCCAGTGCTGCTGCCCTCCAAGGCCACAACATATACAGTAGGTATGTTTATAGTAAGCAGACAGACTGAGAAACCAAACAAAAGATAATCAAATGGCTTGTGCAGAAATGGTTGAGCTTAACTAGACTGGAAAGACCGAGGCAGATGTGAGCCAAGCACACAGAGCAGGCACAGCATCCACTGCTGCTGCAGCCTCCCAAGAATTCCCAACGCTCCCATCCATTTAACCCCGTGTTAGACAGCTTTTCTCCGAGGAAGGAGAACGGAACACAAGCCACCAGCCGCGGAATTTCTCCGGTCTAAGTCTTCTCAAACCTTCATTAGGCAATAACATTTGTCCCAGGACAAATTGTGGGCAAGACTGAGCGTCCAGGTTCTCGGCACCGAAGACCAGACATCATTTCTGGTAAAAGCTAAAGAGTTAATTCTTGTCCTGGCTGAATTCCAGGGATGAAAAATCATGTTCTCCCTGATTAAAAAGCCCTTTGCTGTGTCCCCAGGGTACAATCTTTTTGTGTGCTTTCTGCCTAAAATGATGTGCTGAATTTCCTGGGATGTTTGAAAGAGATGCTTTGTCACACCTAAAATTGGCTACAATTTGGTGACAAATGAAACTGCATCAGAGGCATCATGAGAGAGTGAGAGACAGAGAGGCAGGTAGGGTAAGAATTTGCAGGGGTTTAATTCACTGTTCTTCCTTTACGTAACTTGAATTTTTTATCCAAAAATTATGTTTGTCTACAATCTAAAAAGCTCAGCTACAAGAGGAAAAAAACAAAAAGGAAAAAAAAGCAGTTTAATTCCATTATTCAGCAAGGTTCTTTTCCTGACACTGTACATATTTCACAGTATTTAATTATTTTTGAGACATAAACAGGAGATGGTCACCTTCCCCTCAGTTATGAGGTGCACTAGAGCTGCAACAACATGCAGAAGTTTATTGACAGCTGTTCATGAAACAAGATCACAGAAACACAGAAAAGTTTGGGCTGGAAGGGACCTTAAAGTTCCTCTCATTCCCCTAGCCCAGGTTACTTTTATTATATTCTAATATGGCTACAGAATGACAAAGAAAGTCCAAAGTAATGACATGACCAAAGATTCCTGGTATTTTTTTGTCTCAGCTCCTGGCTTTGAACCTTCTCCCTTCCAACAGCCATACAAAAGGATTTCTGCTTTTCCACATTGCAAATGCAGCTTCAAGGCATGAACACCTGATAAAGGACAGTCCCTGTATCAGTTTAGATAAGAGCCAATACAGGCTAAGGAAAACAGATTTTATAACGTATGTAAAGTGAGTGTAAATTAGGATTCCATGTTTGAAAAGCAAATTTATCACAAACAAAACTCAACTTTGTTTAACAACATTTACTCATGCCTGGCCAGAATCTAAAGAACAATAAAATGTTGGATAGGGATAATCAGGAATGCTGCAAGGCAACGGGAAAATTTCTTTTATTACTCACAAGAAGTAACAATATCAGCGAAGTAATGCAACAGACTTACTTCTCCCGTAGAAAACGTTATTATTAAGAACAAATACCTGAAGCCTCCAGATGAGACTAAGCTTTGACCTCTCTGCTTAGTAGAGAAATCATAAAATCATGTCCCAAAACTTCTCACAGTACTTTTAATAATAATATTTAAAAAAAAACCCTCAATCACTGATGTAGGTATATCATAAAAACTGAAAACACATCCAGTATGTGACCTTAAAAATACCAGAGCTTTAAAGAAAAGGAAATTTAGAATATGTTAAAGAAGCAGGAGGCTGAAAGATAACAGCAAAAATAAATTAACAACTTATAACTGGTCATTTCAATCCAGACAAGCCCGAGCTGGAGCAGTGAAGGCTCAGCAGCACCTCACAGCTGGAAGACACCAGGGCTGTCTCACCATTTTGTGTACCTAGCAAGGTATTTGCAGATTCTTGGACAAAAGCATGGTCTCCATGTATACTTGCCTGACATAATCACAGCTTCCTACAATTACACAGATTCTTACTGAGGAAAATCCTTGTGTAACCAAAAAAACCCAAGGAAAGTTTGAAAAGCTTTTCAAGACATCTGTTCTTCACCCAAGGCAGCTCCAAGGGAAAGCCATTCTGTATCTCCTTTCCTATCTTCCCCCACTACTGAAGTATTCTTTTAGGTCAAGGGTCTTCCGTATCTGAGGTGGGATCACTGTAAATTAAGTTTCCCAAACAGTTTGCAGCTGGGAGTAGCAATTAAAGGACAGCACGATGCTCCCATGGCAATCTAAATGCTTGCAAACAACACAGCCACATCCGACACTCAAATCTTACAGATTCCAAGGTGCTGCAATCATTCAGTGGGATTTTTTTATTTTCAGTAATGACATATTCTTTAAGTATGACACTCCACTTAAAACTTCCTGACCCTTTCAGAACCCACTGGAGGCCGTGATCCACAGCAGGGAAATGCTGTTCAGCAGCAACCCCTCACAGACCTCTCTTTTACAACCTCAAATCCTCTTTGTCAGGTAACTCCCAACAAGTCTTATCAGGCAATCAAAGTCTCTCATGAGCGACTTATTTAATTACCATCCCTGGAGAGGAGACTTCAAAAACTGATTTATGTGCCACGGTAGCCAATTTGTTATCCAAGGGAGCTCCCGTATCAGCAGAGGATCATCACAGTTTAATAACCAGCCATTATCAACACAACATGATTGCAAACTGGAATTTCAATTAGAAAAAGAAATAAAATACAAATAAAATGACAGAGATAAGAGATAAGCAGACAGGCAGATCAACACTGATATAAAAATGCCGGATATAAAGAGATTCTTTGTCAGCATCAGTTGGAATAATTTGTAAAATGGCCATGAGCAAGTTTTCCCCCTTAAAGCAGCTTTAAAAAGCTCAAGGTATTACAGCTTTCTGCTCATATAATCCAACGTATAAATACAGCCCAAATATCCAAAATCCGCAAGTGACTGCTTGCACCTTTGTTTCAGATACCTGTGCAGTGCTGACATTTTCACCCATCTCCACCTTCAGCTTGGAAAAAGCAAGAGAAACACCAAGAAGGACACAAAACCATCAATATTCTTTGTTATCATTTCTGATTGTACTGAAGAGAACTTGGCCATCCATGAAAAACCTGGAGTGTAACAGGCAAGATTTTTAAATGCTGTCATATCCCTCCGGACTGACAACAGTGTAGGAAGAATAAGGATCATCTGGCAGCTGATTAAAATGACAACATGAAAATATGTGATTATTTTTCAAAAAACAAGGCTGAACTATTTCATTAAACTCGCTCTCATCACTCCTAACTTTGGCTGCAACTCTGTGAGCTTTCAACCTGTGAGAATAAGCACGAAATGAGAAAGAAAAGAAAGAAGAAACCTCCCTGTTAAAATCAAAGTGATCTTAATAAAACAAAATTGCTATGAGGATATCAATCCTAGTGAAACAGGTTAAAGATTTGGTGGTATAAGTGAAAGGGTTACAAAAAAGACAAAACAACACAATAGAAAAAATAGATTAAAATACAGCTACAGAGAAGAGGTCACTTCATTGTGACCTTAGAAATACTGTGGACTAACACCACAGAAAATACAACCAAGGGAATAAAGTCTTATAGGAGTAACAAATTTGAATTATTAAAAGGGAAAGAAAGAGGTGAACACCCAGAAAAGTCTCCTGAACACTTTCAAAAGGAGGCACACCGACCAAAAGAAGCTGAGTTGTATTAATGGCATGCAAATCCTGTATTGGTTAAAAAAAATAAACACAGAAAGCCAAACTCTTCTTTCATTTATACAAGTATAAATAAAAAATAATGTCATAGAGTCATCAAGAAATAGTCTGAATTTCTACCAGAGTGAGACACTTGGTTTTGACCAGCAGCCATTATTTTGCCTGATTTCTCAGTAACCATATTAAATATGTGAAGATTATTATGACTTAAATTTTTGATGTTTTCTTCTCATACATTCATAAAGAACCTTTCCGAGCTTTACCAATTCATTTCTAAAAGACTGATTGCCACACGAAGTTTTGTTGGCTAAGCTCAGACTACATTACTGAGGAGTTCCCATTGCGAGTCAATAAATAAGTAAAGTACTCAGTTTGTTTTACCCCAAGATTCCAACTATTGAGTCGTGCTTGAAGGTCATCATCATCCAATGAGAAGTTTCTTTTGTGATGATCATCCTGGAACACAAGGAAAGTCAAAGAAAATACCAGAACTGCTGGCAGACACATAATTTAAAATTGAACTTCTCATTGGCTCGGCCATACCTACACTGCACTTCCTAACAGTGTCACAATACCTCTAACAGCTTTCATCTAAACAGCTCAGTTTCCAGGAGGATACTGGGCTGAGAAAGGAGTTCAGAGGATAAATTAGCCCGGCTCTCCACTCAGTGCTCTTCTTTATTCATTTCCAAAGCAATGGTCCCCTTTACAGAGGGTGAATTTACTAAACAAAACTCAGAATGCTCCAGTTTCAGGTAACATTCTAGAAACAATTCATCTCCACAGCACCCTTTGTGGGGCTAATCCAGAATTCAGAGATCACCTGATCAGCCTCCAAATAAAAATATAGATTTAAAAATTAAAGGAAACCACAGCAAGGCAGTGATGGTTAACAAAGCAGAGGACAGAGCAGCTGTGCCCAGCTCAAGGATCTTCCCTGATTTCCAGCATCCGGCCAGGGCTGTGGTTATTGCTGCTGGAGGAAGTAACAAGGAATTACCTTTCAGAAGAGAAGTTCTTCCTGTGGGATAACATTAACTACCAACTGCATTTAATGTATCTAAAGGGAAAGCTGGTACAGAACATTTCCCTGAGCTGAGGTATTTAGAAAAACAACATTGAAGCCTGAATTACTTTGTCTCATTAAGTGAGGCTTGTGTATGGGCCTGCCAGCACCTCTTCTTTAAATCTCGTTTGTCACAAGCATCCAGTGACTGGAGCTTGGGCTGCAGCTCATCAACACTTGGTTGAGGCAGCTCTTAATGTTTCTTAAAAAAGTCTCCCTGCTCCTCTACCTGGGCCTGAATGATGCCAGAACATCTGTGCATCACTGACAATGGAACAAGATATTGTTTGTTCCAGCCAGCCAAACATTATCAAACTGTCTGGCAAAGCAAGAGAGGATTATTTCACTTAAAGGCCCCTTTAAAGCTGTAATCACAGGAGAATCCAGTCTCTGGAGCTGAAGAACAATGAAGTGCAGTGATTTATCAAACAGTGCCCTGGAAGCTGTGGCAGCAGAGCCAGCAACAACAACAACAAAAATTAAAAATAAACAAATCAAAGCAGCAAAACTCCCCTACAAAACTTTAAAGCCCCAAATCCAGGTCTCAACTGAAGAAAATAACTTTTTTTACAGTAACTCTTCCATAAGGAATATTTCCTGAAGTAAAATAAACAGGAAACCAATAAGGAGAAATTTGGTAAATCCAGCATGTGGTTCTATTTTTAATGATGGCATTTCTGTATTTAAATTACATTTGTATACATACAATCAACACACACAAAATTACATTCACAGCAATCAGAGCCTAGAGCACAGACACTGATTTTTGCCCACTGAGCACCTGTAACCTGCCCTGATAAACCATCCCCCTGCTAACCCTCTATTCCAGATGCACAGCACAACACAGATTTCCTCAGAAAAGAGCTTCCAGTTTATCCTATTTGCACTCCATGTCCTCAGCTGTGCCCAGCTGCAATCTTTCTAAACTATTCCTCTGATAGAATCAAAAAAAGAAGCGTGGGCAGAACTAGAGGAACAAACAGGAAATTCAGTGCTCATGGAGGGGTGAGGGTTGTTCTAGGTGTGGTGAAGGACGCTGCAAGGCCACAGAGCACATTTTGGAGGGTAAACAGCACATTTCTTGGTATCACACATTTGTCAGGAGTAACTGTCAGTGCAAATGCTTGCAATTACATAAACAACATCACTGAATATTTTGGACTAAAAGGGTTTTAGACAAAGCCCATTCAATGCCCTTTCATCAGTCAAAATGCTCAGTGTGGAAAGTCCGATGAAACAAACTGTCCAAAATTCACTCTTTCAGAGGTCAACCATCACTGAACAGAGCCAGAGGCATCTATGCAGCTTTCTTTAATCTGTTATTGCAAAACACAAGATGATGTCAATGCAGGCACGCTGCCAAGCCCAGGGAAAACAGTGCAGCAGACACCGAACACACAACACTAAACAGAGGTCAAGCATTAGGATGAACTGAGAGCATCCTACAAGAAATTCTTTTCCCCTGCACTGCAGAGGACAGATTTTGATGAGCTTTAGTCCTCCCTATCACTCCCTCCCAAAAGTCTGCACCTTTACACAGGGATCATGACCCATACAACTGGAAATAACAGCTTTCCAGGGATATATAAAACCCTGGAACTTTAGGACAAAAAGGAGAAGCATCTTACAGACAGTGACGTGCCTAGGTCATCTTCATCTGTCCGGTGAGGAGAACTCAGACAACGGGATATTACTGATGGCTTCTCATTGAATCTTTCCCTGTTATTAATGACAAGAGGAAGCAGAAAGAGAAGGATTCATTTTCAGCAACTTGTGGCACACAAAGGATGTTAATCACAGAATAGAATCATCTAAAATATACACAAGAAAATAACTGTCAAGATGGAAGGATCAAAAAAAAAAGGAGAAAAAAGAGAAAAATTTCCTGTTTAAGGCAAACAAAAGCCTTAAGTGTTCCATTAAAAAAACACCACCAAAAAACCCCACACCAAAAACCCCACTAGAAATACCATGTACATGACAGTACATTAAGAAGTGTTCTTTGCTTTTCTTTTACTACATCACCCGACATCTCCCAAAGGATTTTAGGATAAATCCAAGCTAAGGAGAGGGCTGATCTAGGAGAATGTTTTTGAAACAAAATTGCTAAGCATATGAAACAACATAGGATGGAGTCCAGCGACTCAGAGAAGAGAGAGGAATTAAGGTGATGCTCGGTTGCACCATAGGGGAGACTTTTAAGACCAAAAAAATAGGTTAGAAGAAGGTAAATGATCCTATAACACACAAAGACAAGGGCAAGAGCTACACACAGAGCTCAATACAAAGGCAGTGGCTTCAAAGGCCAAGGTGGAGAGGAACATGTCAAAGGAACAAGTCACAAAGATTGTCTAAGCTTCATTTAATTTCTGTTTTAGGGACTAAAGTGGAATTTAAGGGGGGTGGTAAAGAAAAGCCCACAAGACAGGACATAAGCACAGCATGACCAAGTGCTCTGTCCAGCAGAGCTGGACAGGGATTTTCTGGAAAAGCTTTTGTTGTAAATAAAACACTTGAGCAAAGGGAAATGAAGATCAGCAGATAGGTGAAGAGAACTGTCACTGATACACCTGGTCACAGACATTTCTCAGCCACAGAACAGGGAAAAAAACCAAAATAAAATCAAAATGATAAGCATTTATTAGATGGGTTGATACAGCAAAAGATCCAAAACAGTAGTGAAACACCCTTCAGCACATAGTCCACTATCAAATCCACAGGTATTAAGGTAATTAAAAACTTCTGTTAGTCCCCTCACCTTCCTATGACTGGCTACATTACATTAAAGTCAAATCAGACCATTAAAATACCTCCCTTCCTTTCCATCTGGCAGCAAATGAGATGGTTGCTATGCCAAAAAGACACTGAGATGAATGAAGCGTTTATGAACAGAACAACTGCTGGATGTACAATATAAACCAGTCACTTCTAGGAAGACAAACACGAAGTTTTCACGAAGCACAGGGCCCAGCTTTCACCAGAACAGCAGGGAACAGAGAAATACAACAACTGGGAGCCTACCTTCCCTTCCAGCACCAATAAATCCCACATCAACAACGTGTATGGATGCACAATAACAATTATAAAGCAGTAAATAGTTCAGATAAGCAAAGCCTTAGAGGTAAAAAAGATCAAAAGGAATATAATAACACAATGACTGCCTCTTGCATTTCTTACCAGGATTTCATCTGACACAAAATTACCTTTAATTAAAGGGAGATAAATCTTTGCCTGTGAGTAAATCTGCCCTTTTATCAGATTTCCTTTCTGAACAATACTCAGGTTACCTAACAATGCACTGAAGTTCCAATTGTTAAAAACGAGAGAAAACAGAATTCATGCCCTCATCATTCAGAGATTCAGGAATACCAACAAAAACACAACCCAACCCAGGTTGCCTGTAATATTTTCAAACTGACCAAAGGGAGAACAAAAGTCTAAATGTATTCTTAGCTCTGTATTTGCTGTTTTGAAGAGGAACTGAAAAGGAAGCTGCTTTACTTGATTCTACAAACAGAATTTGAAAAGATTGTTAGGGATGGACCACAATTTTGCTCACGTCAAGTATGTACTACCTGTCCACTCCCTTTTCCAGCCTCCTGCTAATACGAGTCGGGCTCCAAAAAGCACAAGATTAATTCTTTTTCCTCCCACTGCAGGTGAGTGAAGGATGATCAGAGTTTTGACATCAGCCCTGTGACCTCCTGCCTCAGCCCGAGCAGGGAGCTGGCTTGGGAGGAGGAAGCAATTTGCTGCTAATAAAGGAGATTAGTAAATATTCCTTCTAGGAACAAAGTAAGGGAAATTCAGTGATTCCCCCTGCTACAGGGGAGAACCCACCAACCTTTAACAATGTTTTCAGGCACACCCTAAAAACATAAAGTAGAATTTTCCTAGGGGGTCAGAAAGCCCAGGTTTCTGTTCAAACCAGTCTAAACATTTCTCAAACCAACCCTCTCACGTTTCAAAATAAAGCTGCACCTTTCCAGCCCCAGCTAGTCGGATTTATTCATCCACACCCCAGCTTGTCTACCTACTTTTAATTTAGGCAGAAAAACAACTTCATATAAAAAAGCCAAAATTGTCCAACACAGAATTATCTGTATTGCAAGATAAAAATCACAATGAAAAGAACCTCTCTGCTTGTTTGGGTCTTTGAAAGGCGAGAATCTTGAGATAAAGAACATCAAGTAGTTACTCAAGCATGTCTCACTGACATTATCTATTTTGCCCTGAGAAAATGTTGTAAGAACTGAGTCATGGCTGGAATGCAAAATTTTCATCCAACTACACAGATTCCGTGCCCATGGATTCAGTTTTCCCAATGCACATTCAGAGGAGAGAGACAAATATAGTGGAACTCGGTCACCATCTGCTGGCTCTCCCTACAAACTGCACATCCAGAAATATTTAATATATTACATTTTTACCTGCTCTGATAGCTCATCCAAAACTGTAAACACAAAGGAAAACAGGATCCGTATGTTGGATATAGGCAATATCTTAACATGGTCACATTTAAATAACTATTAAGTATGTAAATATTTTGTATTTCTACAAAACACAACAGCTGAGATATTTGCCTTCAGTATTTTTCTGCATAACTTGCAGGAAAATTAGTTTCTCATTGCTGTGAAGATTAGTTTATGAATCTACAGAACCATCAAGCTTTTCCAACACAAATTCAGATTTCCTTAGACACAGCCCACTCCTGGTCCAAGCATCCACTGGCACAGCTGTGCCTGTACAGCTGATTTTTAATCCCCAGACTCCTTTAAACCAGTAACATTATTTGACTACGTCTATTTGCTTTTCCTGGCATGGAATAATTTGCAATCCAGGTCTCCAGAGAACGCACCAGAGCCTTGGGAACCATACTGATCACCAATGTAGGTGATCAATTGCTTCACTCCCACAGGATAAAAAGGAAAAAGTGAAATAAAGCTTCACTACACCAAAAATGGCAGTGGGAACTTTGCCAGGCCAAGCTGAATCCTAGGTTCAGACAAGGAGTGGGAAAAGACATAAGATTCCCAATATTCTACTATAACCCAGGCAGCAAAAGAGAGAAAAAATATGGCAAAGAAGGAAGGGAATAGGTGGAACTGTACCCCAGCTTTCCTCAAGTGGGGACCAGCCCCAGTCAGATGAAGAGGGAGGAATATGCAAATCCCACCCCAGCTGACAGTGCAAGCCAGGAATTTGGAGTAATTAGGTGGATTTTTATACCACAAATATGGCCTTGTAGAGATACCAATATGCTAAATTGGGCCTAATAGGGGAGAGTTGTGCTGATACTGTTTTATTGCTTCTAACACCCACAGTGACACTTCAACCTGATGCTGCTGCTCCCAGGGACTGACACAACCTGATCAGATCCAGGCCAGGTATCCTGACACAGCACAACAATAACAAAAATTTATCCAAGGTCTCAAAAAACATTTCTTAAAGGATGATGCATTCCTTGTTTTCCTAAGGCCAAACCTAATTTTATTTTTTTTTTTTTAATTAACGGTATCTGGACAGCTCCTCCCAACAATTCTCTGTTCACCAAGCCCTAAGCAGTAATCTCATAACTCAGCTGGCAATTCTCCATTCTCTGCCTCTGGTTCTCAAACCACAAGTCAAAACCACAGGTTCTTATCACAGCATGAGTGCAAGCAACCAGAAGAGCCCCTAATCCTCAAGAAAAGGAGATACAGAGACCTCAGACCAAAGAGCATTTTAAAATGATTGTTAGAATTACACACAGTTAATGGACACAGAAAAGTTCCACGATGCTCAGTATCAATGTGATTTAACTTGCAAGTGTCTGTCACTCACCCAAACCACTGCTGAAAAACTAAAAACACGATTGAAAAATTATAATAAACAGCATAAACATCAGTGTGCCTCCAAGAGAACAGCGAATGATGGCCACTTCTGAAAAATGTAAGCGAAGTCATAAAAGAAGCACTGGACTTCTGAAACAAAACTTGCAGATGTATTTCTAAAGCCATGAAACGAAACCAGAAGCAGAGCAAACACTCACTTCCTCTTGTACAGCACCTACTGAGCTTTGAATAATATTCACTCTATGTCTGAGAGTGCTTCCTTCACCAAGGATTTCAGAGAGGTTGAACATTAACTAGACTTTAAAATGAGCAAACAAGAGGAAATTCCATCCATGACTGAAGTGCAGCCACCTAAAGAAAAAAAAGGATCACAGATCTTGATAATCAGCACAAAGCTGCACCATGTAGGAAAATCCAGAATACTTAAGAACAGTAGATTAAACTAGAATTTATCTAAGAGTCCCACAAATTAGGACAGAATAGAGCTGAAGTTTTCCAAGTGTCCAAATGACCAGCTTGTCACTCCTTCAACACTGCAGGGACACCTTTCTCAGCCAACAGGAAAACAGGCTTTAATCACATGACACATTCCACTCCTTTTTCCCTGCTGTAAACAGCTCTGTTCTCATCTGATTGGAACTAAGGATGCAGCTTAAGCTCACTGGCTACTGCAAATCAAACACCTACACCTTGCTCAGCAAAACTTGCTTATCTGCTGGGAGCCACTATTCTGTTTCCTCTAAAAAACCTGTGAGCAACAATCATAGCACAACCTCTACATCTACCATCTGTATGCTTGTTTATATTTCTAATCTATAGGAAAAAAAGCCATTAAAATCTATTTGATAAAACAGCTGCTTTCAGCATCATGGCCTTAGACTACAAAAGTAGACTTTGATTTTCCACGTTAAGTGTAAATGAAAGGAGGAGAACAAGAGGAAGGGAAAGAGGATAGAGGGATGGAGCATGGAAGAAGATACACAGGAGCCAGAGAAGGAGACATAATGGAGAAAAGTAAGGATGGAGGAGTCTAGAAGTTCTCATTACGTTGAAGCTGTTACCAGAGTTTCTGTATATAAAGCACAAACACTGATAGTGACTGAGTCCATGAGGGAGTGCAAGAAACTCATACAAACTGGGACATCCAGAGCTTATCAAATCAAACATCTTTTAAATACAAATCAAACACTGCCTAAAGCAAGGACAGGAACCTTACCCATGTGCAGGTGGTCTTGCTGAAGATGACTCCTCCACAGAAGATACATTACTTTCATGGTTTCCCAGCTCTCCCACCACCCACTCAGGTAAGCAGTCAGGGCTACTGTTCCGAACTCTTGGTGAACTTGGTTCATCAAAATAAACTGACTATAATGAGAACAAATGGAAGATCAACACAGGAATATATTCACACAGCTACATTCTTTACACTCTTACTGTCATTTCTTGCAGGAGTATCTGCAGTATGAACATTCCTTTTCCAGTGAAGTCAGTGAGCTGTGCAAATGCCACCTTCCCAACCCACGGGAATTCATGGCAACAGAGTAAATATTTTCCAATACTTCACTTCTTACAGGACGGGCAATTTTAGCAAAAATTGGCACTGTTATCTCACTGAAGCTTATGCCAAGGATTGACACAGCATATTCAGTTCTTCAGAAAACAAACTGCAACTTTAACAACGCCTGTGTGAATTCTATACTCATCTCAGACTCATACTACTAAAGTCACCACCTTTAAGTACATCTTTCACAAGAACTATCTACTGATTAGGACAAAAGAAAGCCTCAAGGGCCTTTTATTACATTTTTCCAAAGAACTAGAAAAAGATTACCCTTCTGTTCCTTCAAAACACTTATTTTTATAAGCCTTCTAACCAGAATTTTGAAGATACAGGTCACAACAAGTCTTACCCATTGAAATATCAATTACAAGAACTGCTTTGATTTATCACATGCAGTTCCACTCAACCCATTCAGAATTGTTTTTCACATTGTGCCAAATCAAAGATGGAAAAGCAATTTCAGGATGTCTTTCAGCAAGTTTGTCTTATAAAGAAATGACACCCACCATGTAGGCAGGCAAAGTTTTCAGCATTCCTTCCTCTGGTTTTTGGGTGAAGGGACCGTCCAGAACTCCTCTCTGCAGCATGTGGAGCAGCAGTTTTGCATACAAGTTTCGATTCTCCCTTCCCACTATTCCTATGCCTGCTCCTGAAGGTCTGCAGAGTTTTTTAATCCACAGTGAGCATCTTTTTCTTTCTGAAAATATAGATAGACGTGGTCACTACACATTTTCAGAGCAAATAAACATTCAGAAAACAGAAGCCATCACTGGTCACCAATTTTGTACATTTCTCCCTCCCACCCTAAATTTTAAAGCAAAACAAACAAAAAAACCCAAACGACTGAACCAAGTAAAAGAAATGGTTAAAGACCTAGCTTAAAAATAAGTCTTTAACAATAGTTCAAGTTTACATATTCTACAAACATTTGCTACACATTCATGTTTACCACAAGTTTACATCACTTTTAGAGGCAGCATGTTGGGAATCAATCCCTAATGAGGACAAAACACGTAAAACACCAGGAATTCTACACTCACTGCAAGAGCTGCCATTAACTACAATTTACAGCTTGCATGAGCATTAATACTTTAAATACACAACAAAATCTCATCCACTTAAAAAAACCCCTCTATTTCCACAAGCTTTGCTACCAGATGATTAAACCATTCGTTTTTTACATGTTTACACATAAAGCTCTTAATTCGTAAGGTTTGTGCCTTTAATAACCAGCTTGTTGTAAAAATTAGATTAATGTAACATCAGTCATTAATTGATGTTCCTATTATTACACATTGCTGACCAAATTTTAACAACTTTATAGCTAATAACTAATTGCAATTTTGTAAGGGCTATCTCAAAAACAATGCCCCTTAGAAGCTTTCAGTTTCTAGGTTTTTTAAGATAGATGTTAATGTATTTATACAAAAGCACATTCACATCATGAAAACAAGACAGATAAGGTCAAACAATTGCAGTACTTAAAACTTCCAACTTTAGAGGTTGTGCAAATCCCCCATCAAAACTGTACCTTGTAAAGTCAGAGATTGTCCAGTTCAATTAAGTGAACCAATTACACATAATAATTATCAGTCACCTAGAACTTCGTTTTAAGTGTTTAAATGCACATTTTACCATAGGTACCTGAACTATGCTGCAAGTTTAGGACATAGGGCTTCATAGCCACAACACAGCGATCTAATTCCGCATCCAGTTTTTCCTTTATTTCCTCTTCACTGTTCATTTTGAAAGAACACAAAGTAATCTGCAAAATTAATGACATTGATGTAGAAAAGGTCAAATACTGTTTTACATCAGTCTCTCTTCAGCTTAGGCCACACAAAGACGTGCCTGGAACAATACAGGAAGTGAAACTAGATGTGTTATGTTCAAATAAACACAAAACTAAGACAGATTCTTTGTAAATAACAGGTACTCAGTGTAATCTACAAGAACGTGCTTGTTTAGATTGGAAACTGAATAGCCAACCACGCAATAAATGTATTCATTACACCCAATTCGTATAAAACACCTCACGGCGTTTGTGTGATGCTGCATTCCTAACTTGGTATTCTTTAGAATTAGAAGGTTTTTTTAAAGAAGAAGGCGGAAAAGGGGGGAAAACAGCAAGCAGAGCTATAGTTAAAAGTAACAGAACCAAAATGCTGTCAGGACTGTTTTTAAGGAAGCGGCACCGCAAAGAGCAGCGCTCTTCGCTGCTCTGCCGTTCATTTCCCAGCTGAGCGGGGACCTTTCTTTGGACATTCCAGCAGTGAACACGTTTCTCGGCCAGCGGAGNGAGGAAGGTGCTGCTGGGGCACCGCGGAAACGCAGTCACAGCTCTGAGAGGCGCTGGGCTCTTCCCTCTCGTGACCGGGGACAGGAACCAGGGGACGGCTGGAGCTGTGCCAGGGGAGG
>VZTI01005332.1:1210203-1236173 GCA_013397865.1 Struthidea cinerea | reverse complement strand
CCGGGCCCGCCCCAGGGCCCTTCCCTGCGGTCAGCCCCGGCCCCCGGCCGTGCCCCCGGCCGTGCCCCGGCCCGGAGCGCACACGAGTGTCCCCTGCACCCCTCCCTGCCCCGGCCGGGCCCTGCCCCGTTACCTCGGGGGGCTCCGGGTCGCGGCCACGGCGGGGGAAGGCGGCGGCGGCGGCCGAACGTTCAAACCGGCNGGCTGGAGCTGTGCCAGGGGAGGTTTAGGTTGGATATTAGGAAAAGGTTCTTCCCCCAGAGGGTGCTCGGGCCTTGAACAGGCTCCCCAGGGAATGGGCACGGCCCCGAGGCTGCCGGAGCTGCAGGAGCGTTTGGACAGCGCTGCCAGGGATGCCCAGGGTGGGGTTGTTGGGGTGTCAGGGCCAGGAGCTGCACTGGATGGTTCTGTGATTGCTGCCCGAAGTGATGAATTTCACCACACCCCAGCAGTGCGGTCATGGCTACACCCAGTGCTCTCCCCCGGCTTCACCTCCCTGCACGGGTAGTTATTGATCCGCTCAGACACGCACGGGAAATGCCTCCGGAGTCCCCAGCAGAGCCTCGGGGAGCTCCCAGGGAGAAACGGGAGATGCCAAGCCCGAAGTCCTGCCGCACCTGGCTTTGGCCGATCCCCAGCACAAACACAGGCTGGGTGGAGCACTCCTAGGGGAAGGACTTTGGAATGTTGGTGGGGAGAAGCTCAACCCGGCCGTGTGCCCTGGGCTGAGCCCCCGGCGAGGGCAGCAGGAGAAGGGAGATTCTGCCCGTCTGCCCTGCTCAGGTGAGACCCCACCTGCAGAGCTGCCCCAGCCCTGGGGCCCGGCACAGCAAGGACCTGGAGCTGCTGGAGCCAGTCCAGAGGAGGTCACAGAGATGCTCCAAGAGCTGGAGCCCCTCTGGAGCCAGGCTGGGAGAGCTGGGAACGTTCACCTGGAGAGAAGAAGGCTCCAGGGAGAGCTGAGAGCCCCTCCCAGTGCCTAAAGAGGCTCCAGGAGAGCTGGAGAGGGACTTGGGACAAGGGATGGAGAGACAGGACACAGGGAATGGCTTCCACTGACGGAGGGCAGGGCTGGATGGGATATTGGGAAGGAATTGTTCCCTGTGAGGGTGGGGAGGCCCTGGCACAGGGTGCCCAGAGCAGCTGTGGCTGCCCCTGGATCCCTGGCAGTGTCCGAGGCCAGGCTGGATGGGGCTTGGAGCAGCCTGGGACAGTGGGAGGTCCTTGCCGATGGGCTTTAAGGTCTCTTCCGACTCAATTCTGCAATTTTGTGCTATAAATTTAACGAGATTGGTTCAGGTCCTCAATGCGCAGGGGATACATGGTGCCTCATGAGTGCAGGATAGCTGGGACTAGAAAAATGAGCGTACAGCAGCAGTGGGAGACAACCCCAGGTTCTTTGTGATGTGTTATTTAATTCCTGCTAGCCGGATGTTGGATATATCTATTTTTATGTCTTCATTATGACCAATATTTGGGGGAAAAAATGTTTCTACTCAGAGCTTAGTGAAAAATATTTGCCACCCTGAAGTTAAAGGTCAATAAATCAGAAGTAGCTTTTGATCCTGAGCATTGGGGGGTGGGTGCCAGAAACTGAAATTGCAGAAGAAGGTTTAATAATTGCAGATCCAATTTTATCCACAGTTTCTGAGTCAAATCTGTTCAAGTATATGCTTGTAGGTAATAGAGTGATTTTGAGCTCACTTTAAAAGTTCAAATATGCTCCATGTTGCTCATGTTTCCTGGGTTGTTCGTGTCCTATCCCAAGGACAGAGAACATGAGGGAGTGTTGTGGAATGGAAGGATTTCAAAGCACATGCCTGACACTTCTACAAAAAAACCCATGGGTTGTACTTGTTTTGTAGCCATTTCAAGAAAACTACCAATTAATCCAAAAGAATTAGAGAAATCTTTCAGCTGTCCAGTCTCTTCCTGAGTGAATGAAATGATTGTGTGTATATATGATCCCGAATAAACCCTCTGACCTCTTAGATTCATTTATTTCTTTCCCCAAAATCTGTCATGGGCTTTGCTGTGTGTAGTGTCTAAAACACTTTTATCTCGAACAAACAAACTCTTCAACACTTCTGAGCTTGATTCAGATGCAGATGCACATCAAACAAGAAATCCTTACGTGTACGGTGGGAAATTGGCTGTTTTCTTTGATTTCTCAGCTAATCTTCAGCAGAAAGGATTCCGTGTTAGGGCTCACTGGGTGATGGCTCTGACAGCTACACTGGGGCCTACTCAGAGTGCCTTACACCCACATTTGCATAGAAGCAGTGCAAAAATCAGTGGTGGAGTATTTCAACAACAGTAGAATCTCGAGAGTACATTACAAGGATGATTTATTATCTTTAAATTCACAATTTAAAATAGTTGTCATCTAATATGTGTTGGAACTCGGGACACTTTTCATCTGTGTGAAGTCCATGGTAGATTCACACAGCAGAGTAAGGCTGCAGTGTTTCTGCACATTGCCTTCAGATTTGAATACATCTCCGTCATGCTCATCACAAAGTACTTTGAAAAACTGAATTTGCTGGAATATGATGAAAAAGAACATGAGGCCAAGCAAAATCAATGATTGGAACCACTACTGCAGGAGAAATTTCCTGAGGGAATAGATCCAGTTTCTGGGTCTGCTTGCCAAGGCAAAGCAGGGTGGCCAGAGAGGTTGGGGCCTACCTGAAGTGATTTGACAATTGCATCGCTTCTGTCCAAAAAAAACAGAAAGAAAAATAAAAGATTGGAGAAATGACTGAGGTCTTGTCTCCAGCCAAAGCTGCAGCCTGGACATGAGGAGCACTGATGTGCCCTGACCCTCCTGAGGAATCACTGTAGAAACACTGACATAGAACACGAAGATGTCCCAACCAGAATACAGAACAAATTCTCAATTTGAATTGTAAAAATACGGTCCTTTAAGTAAAGCATGTTCAGTACTCTTTTTTTCACCACATTTTACCATGTTCTCTTATCTCTTTAACTGTCTCGGCAGGTTGCCACAAGTAACATGAGCACAGCTTAAGGCATTTTTTCAAACATCGCAAAGGTATAGAAAAAAAAAAGAAGGCAGGTTTCACTGCCTCATGCCAGCTTCTGGAACACTTGGAGTTGCAAGACATTATTTTTCAGACCTTCTGAGCAAATCTTTCATGTCTGGAAAGTTGCGATTCACAAACACCTCACTACTTCAAAGAGTTAACAGGTCACAGATTTTTTTCTCCCTCTTCTTGCTTCAGGAGAGTAGATAATAAATTCAGCATGTGAACATTGGCTCCTAAGGGTGATCCTTTCAAGTATTCCAATGCTGCATATCCAGCAAGGAAGCAGGGCCAGCCAGTGTGTTCAGTCATTATCCTGCTGCATGGGTAAGTAGAACTGGGGAAATTTCCTTAGGAAAACCTCCGTTTTCCTGGGGCAGCTGTTTTTGTGCAAAACACAAGTAATTTCAGGGGCAAGCAACGTTTGGGTGGCAGTGAATGCTAAATTTACTTACGCCAACTTCACAGGGTTTGCTGTGAAACACAAGTTAATATTAAACTGTGTTTGCTATCTCAGCAACTGTCCTGAACATCCCAGTCCCAGAGAAGGATCCACACGACATTTAGACTGGATTTCCAAATTAATTGGCTCCCGCCAGCTCATCTATGTATGTGTTAGAAGGAGTTAGGGATATCTTGGCCTGCAAACATCATTTGAGGATCCCACCTAAACATGTTCAGAACCAAAACTGCACCAGCGAAATACCCACTTCAGTTGCCAGCATGAATTTGTCTGTCTCTGCATTAGAAAATTAAATTGTTGCTGAGTACATAGTACTAAATACTTAATAATAGCTGCCTCATTCTCTCCTTAAAAATAGGAAGCATAAAGACAAATTATATCAGTCATACCATTACAATATTCATATGCAGCCTTAAAAAAAAAAAAGAAAAAAGATAATTAGAGTATGTTCAGAGTTCTTTAATGGCAGCTCTACCATCTTACAAGTAGTTTGATCCTAATGTTAAACGCTCCTTTTAAAAGTTCTGAAGTGATTACTTACTGTGGGGCTCATGCTTTTTATCAAAGAAAAAGCTTTTAAACTGCAGAGGGAACCATGTATGACTCATGACAATTTATTATATGTGTACCACAAATATTTCTTTATCGCTTTCTAGTATGTTGAAATTATAATTACTTTTTCTGAATGAAAATACAGACATAAGCACAAAACTTGCTAGACTGGATCATACCAGTGAGCTGCCTGTATCATAAATCAAATTAAAAGTACAGTTTACTTCAGAGCTACTTTATGACCAGAGATCAGTACTGTTGCTCAATGGTGTACAGTTCTCTTAAAAAAAAAAAAAAAAAGAAAACTGAAGCAATTATATTGCGTAATATTGAAACAGTGGTAAAAATTAACAGTGGTTTAAAGCAGTTTCAGGTGAAGTTAGAATCTCAAAAACCGAGATAGTCGTACTAACTTCAGCAATTTTTTTTTAGAAATATTGAAATCCTTTCTCTGATGCTACTGATGTTTAAATCATGGTTGGACACTTGGCTTCTAAGCTCACTTGGAAATCTCAGTCTTTCTACTTACGTAAATTCTGGAAAATCCCAGGCTCATGACCCTCTGTCTATCTATAATTAAAGGTCCACTCCCTGTCACAGGGGAGTGCTAATGGAATCAGAACCCAGTAATTACTAGTGATTAAGGCCTTTTGCTATAAATCAGTCCAGAGATGAAGGATCTGATTGATGATTAGGTAATATTAAATAAGAACACAGTAGTGGCTGAAAATCACTTTATTGCAAAGTAACTGCTATTGAGGAAGTCATTTACAGTTGCATAAACATTGGAAATGTGGAAAGAGAAGCAGTAGTGCAGGGATTTGGAAGAAGGCAGAGACAAGAGAATGGAAGTTAATGGCTGAAATGATGTGGAAGAGACTGGTGGGGATGGTGGGAGGGAAAAGAGCTTTCACAGAGTCCAGAGTTCGCCTGGAAATTTAAACTCACAGGACCAGAGTTGCATTCACAAGACCTAAGTTACACTCACAGGACCTAAGTTTTCCTCTCGTGGAATGTTCTGTCTCAGTAAGGCAGAAATTTAGTACTGTGTTATTTCTCTGCTTCAGGCTTCATCTTCACATGCTTTCATGTCTGAGGGGTCCTTCTTCACCAGAGCTGAAAAAAAGCCACGTTCTGTTGGAGACAAGTGAAGAGCTTGGGTTAAATTCTTGAAACATGTGATAGCTGAAAACAACAGCAAGGTGAGCAGTCAACCTTTGCATCATAGTAAAACTGTTGGAAGAAATACACTGTTTTAATTTCTATCTTAATAAAGCTGAGCTACGTGCATCAGAAGCCAGGTGTGAGGAGAGGTGCTTTCACAGTGCATAGGCTGTGCTTTTCCTTCACTTGCAAATGACAATAAAGTTGACAAGGAAAGTTCCATGCAAGGAATATTGACAAAACAAATACGAAACATTTCCTGGTGCTAACGAAGTTAGTAATGTCTGTTTATTTATTCTAAAAGCCTGTGTGTCTGTGAAGCAGTTCCTCTGGCATCAACTCCTCCCCACAGCTCTCAGCTGCTTTTCAACACTCTTGGTCCAAAGTGTTTTCCTTATCAGCATAAGGTGGGAATAATTCACCAGAACTGGAGGGAATATGTCAGGTTCTCAAGTCTTCAGGCTCTTTATCCCTAAAGAAGCTACTGATCCAAGGATTTGTGAAATCCCAGAATACTTCACATATGGCATTTTCTTTGGGCTAGACCACCCTTAAATAACATCTTCTAGCACAGGAGAGGAATTAAAGCAGGGCTCTGACACAACCAAAAGAAAATTCTTGCTGGGCATTCTCTCCCCAGGCCGTTTTCTTCCAAAATACCCAATAACTCAAATACCCAATAATTCAAACTGCCACTCAAGTAGGGCTTGAAGATGAACTATGACATTGTCCCCCACACTAAAGCAGTTGTAATTCCTCCACCAGGAGCTGGTTTGTGATCAGCCTGGCTCGTACCTTTGAAACAGGCAGGGAGGGTGAAGTTGCCATCCACACATGCCACATCTACAGTGTAGGCACAGGATTTTTCCTTGTTCTTGCAGAAGAAGGATACAGTTTCCCCGTGCAGAATGCCATCCTTCAGGTCGTTCTGAACTCTCTTCTTCTCACCATTGTACAATACTACAGCTTTCTTAACTGGTATTTTACATGGTGCTGTAAAAAAAACCAGTTATAAGGAACAGGTTTGAAAAAGGGGTAGATTAGATCCCATCAGGATTCTGTATACGTGACATTTGGGAATGAAAATGTGTCCCACATATAGACAGAACTTCTGCTGGTATTAAAATGCTGAAGAAATTCAGACCCTGAAGTACAGGGTCAAAAGTTTCCAGTGAAAATCCAGCCTCAGTGAAATTTCTAATGATATGAAATAGGAAAAGGAGAGGAAACACTCAGACAAAATAAAGTTACATGGCTGATTAGTGAAGTCAGTTCAGATACATCATGTCACACAACATTCAGTGTTGGGAGTGGGTTTAGATTAACAGGGCCTTGCAATTCCTTTTTTGGCTTCCTTTTGAGCACAGCTCTAGCACAAAGGAGGGACAACTCAACAGTCAGAGCAGTGGTCTGATGGAAGAATGCAGTTTGATTGCTGGTTTCTGAGAGAGGGGGTGTGCTTACCTCTACAGGCTGGCTTTGTGGACCAGTTTCCAGTGTTTTCACAGCGGGAATGCTTGGATCCCTCCATCACATAGCCAGGCTGGCAGCCAAAGCTGACACTTTCGTTGTAGTGATACGTTCTGCGGACAGCAAACTCAATGAACCCATTTTCTATTCCTATTGGAGTGGGGCAGGTGACAACTGGGGGACAAAACCAAAGCTTTATCAGTGTCACGGGTCAAAAAGCCACCCTATATACCCGAAAAATGGATAAAACCTTTCATGGTGGTTCATTGCAGCCTCTTTCACAGGAAAACACAGCCAGGGGAAAGAGCTTAAAAACCACAACAAATAAATAAACATTTCTTTTTTTAAATACACATCTATTGCAATCCGTGGGTATAACATGATTTAAACGTGGTGTAATTTAACTAAAAGCATGGCAGTTTTTAGGACTGAGAGTAAGGTTGACTGTTTCTTAGATGAATCTGAGCACTTAGAATCAAATTTTGGCTGCACACTGGAGGCCATGCTCAAGTTCCCCACTGTGCACCACGTTTAGCAGGGTTTGTTTATATAACCTTTACACCTGCAGCAAATATTTTGTCAATCCCATGTTGTGTGCCATGGGTTAGCAATCCCCTTGAACCACGAGCCTGAATGATTGCAGAATTCAACTGCAGAATAATTGTGCTGTGTGTTTGCATTAACAGTTGTAAAAAAAAAATTAAAATATTGTTGTTCATTTAGTTTTGTATATATAACTTCAGGAATATTTTTTGGTGTGGATAAAAGTGAGTGACTCACCCTTGCACACTGGAATGCTGCTCCAGGTCCCATTGGCCATGCAGGTGGCTGTCTCATTCCCAATCAGGGCGAGAGGAGGGACACATTCAAACAGGATTGTGTCCAGGAAATGAGAGAGGTTTCCAGGATTTAAGCGACGGTAAGAGAGGACCCCGAATTCCGGGAGCGAGGGAGGTGCACAGGTCACCGCTAGAAAAGCACAGCATTCAGAAAATTAAGGCTTAAAGATCAAATCATTGTAGAATGAGAGGAGCAACATTCTTATGACTAAATGAACCCAAATGGAATCGTAACTGGCAAAACACAGTTTAAATTGAAAGTGTCAGGGGCCTCAGAGTATGGAATTCATGAGTTTTGCTGGGTTTTTCAGACAATATTATTGCTTTTCAGTAAAGTGTTTTTGCAGGGTAGGTTATAGCAAAACTCTGCATAAGTACAAAGGCATGACAATATCCTCTTTTTATACACAGGGAGGAGGAATTTGAGTGGATAAGCATCTTACCTCCAGCTGTAAATAGCATCCCTGATCCCGACCTTTTGTACAGACCTTTAAACTGTATTTCTCTAAAATCCTCCCATATAAAACCAAATATGCAGCATTCTGCTTGATTTTTCCTCACCAGCTATTGCACAGCACTAGAAGAGACTTCTGAATAAGAGTAGATATAATTTGAGCAATGGAATGGAATCTTTCTGGAATAGGAGTAAGGATAGAATAGTTCTTTGTTATTGAAACACATACGTTGACACTGTGGAGAAATTCCAGTCCACTTTCCATCGCTCATGCACTGGCTCGTTCTTGACCCAACAAGGTTGTAGCTGGAAACAAACAGTCCTGGTTATCAGAACAGGGGGATCAATCAAACATCTGTCATTTCTCATAAACAGAGTTGAGAGTCCAACTCTGAAATCCTTCTTTAGTTTAGCAATTCCTGACCTCAAAGGAAGTCTAGAATCAGATCTGAAAAATTGTTAATATTCCAATATTGCAAAGATCCAGGCAGAAGGCTTGATACAGCAGGATGCTTTGTTGTTTCAACTTTATATTTCGTTTTACATATTAATTTCTACAATTGATTAATGCTATGGATGTTTGTAAATAGCAAACATTGTTCTGTGATTGCTAATGCAAATGTTATGGTTTCTTGGGAGGAGTTCCTAGTTAATTATGGCACTTAGGATCAAATATTGGAAAGAACTCAGCACTCTTAAGAACTAAAGTCACTGAGGTGCGTTATTGTATTTTAGTCCCAGACATTTCAATTTCCATATGCACATTACATACTTCTCTCCCATCCTCTGTACTCACACTATTAGCATTTACTCTGAGTTTTAAAAAATATTCGTGTGTCTGGCATTTCAATAGCACACAGCTGAAAACCAGTAAATTGCAATTAGCAAAATCAAATCAAGTGCCATCGCTACATTTGGTGTCGTAGTTGAATTTATTTATTCCTTATCTCGCTCCTGTTTTGCAGAAGGAGGTTGTTGAGGCTGTTGACACTTCTCAGTGAGCTTTAGGCCGTGTCTCACCTGTGACCTTCCAGGTAAGCACTGTTTAGTCATTAATTACCCAAGTACAATTAAATACCTGCCACTATCAAATGCTTCCCTGCATTTACCATAACTATTTTTTAAAATGCATCCTCATTTCTAAAGCTAACGAGTAGTCTTGAGTAGAAGTGCATTTACTGCAGGTAAGTTAGGATTAACCTCATGTTATCATTTAGTGAGCTTGGAAAGGCAGAGAAACACAATTTCCAGTCTCCAGAGCCCAACAGCATAACTTTGATGGAGATTATCTACTCTGCTGTAGGATTTCATTTCATGATGTAATAAGAGGATTTGAAAAGCAGGGGAAAGCAGTCCAGAATAAATCTTTGCATAAAATCTCTGCTATTTTGGTGGTTTCCATGTTTGTAAGACTTTTCTTTGGAGTAGCAAAGCTCCATAATGTTATAGCCAAGACTGAACGGAGGTGGATCACCAGACAGGCTTTTTTTTTAATGATTTCTGAAACATAGATGAGTTTTTATGTGCAGTTTTCTATGTTCTCTGTCTTGCAATATGGCAGTGGGTGATACTACAATGTGATTTAGGTTGTTTATTTGTCAGCATGAGGAAGGGAACACTTACCCTGGATCACATGAGAAAGTTACAGTACTCTGGTACTGGGATTCTTGAAAATCCATTTTCCCATTCTTCGGCGGGGGAGGAGGGGGACATCTCTTTGCTGTTTATTAAATATTAAAACAAAAAAGGGATAATATTATCTCATTAGGCATGAAATAATAATTTCATTATAATGGGAACAAGTAGATCATAAAGGTTCATCCTGGTGTCTTTCACATTTCTCCACTCCCATGTACTGCATTCCACAAGTCTGGCTGTTCTGTGTGTCTATCAAAATGCAAGTTTTTGTGATTAACTATTTGTAACACTCGATTGTCTGAGGAATGTAACTTCTCTGCATTGAAAAGATAAAAATGCCCACTGAGGGATGCAATAAATGCAGGGGTTATCAAGCAGTGTGTGTTGTTAGAGAAGGAGCACGGCTGGGCTGGGGCAGATGAAGATTCACCGTGTCAGGTCCAATCTCCATCCCCATCCAGGAGCAGAGGGTTAAGGGGAAGTGTGCGCCATGGATGGGAAGATCCTTCCCCTGTTACCACCCCTCTTCCCCCACACCCTGCTGCCTTCCAACAAGTGGGGGAGGAACAACTGGAGAGAGATCTGTGTTCTGGAGAGAGATCTGTTTAAATACATCCGCTTCCTCAGGTGGATTATAAAATACCCTTTTCAGATCCATGCAGGAGCAGGAGTTGCTGTTACTCACGGAGGCAGAGCAGGGTGTTGAAGGCCCACTTGCCGGTCGGGAGGCAGGTGTACTTCCTCTGCCCACTGTTGGGCATGAACCCGGGCCGGCAGGTGTATTCCACTTCCTCACCCACTTCATACACCTTTTTGTCTACATTAATTGTGGCAAACAGAACTTCTGGTGGCCTGGGACAGACTGGAGGAGAGGAGATATTTTACAAGAAGTTGGGTAAAAAAATTGGGGCTGTTTTTATTTCTCAGCTGGAAGCAGAGGACTCGCTATTGTTATGAGTTACAGTATCTCCTGCCCTGAGCTGAACTGTCCTTTTGTCTCACTGAGGCAGCTGATGGTTGCCATAAGTTTTAGCCAGAAAAAAACGTGTTCTTCTTCTTCTCCCCAGCAGCTCTATCAATGGCCCCAGTTATATTTTGTGTCACTTTTTAAACTAAAATTCACTTTTCCTTCAAAATAGATTTATGAAGGTGGTGCACAAAGTGAGTCAATTACAGTAAATTACCTTGGACAAAACAGGGTGAGAGGGACTTAGAAGCAAACTAATGCCTTTCATTTTTAATCTAAATCAGTTTGGTGGGGTCAGCCTGAAATCAGGTATTTTTTCTTGTAATTAAATTTCTTTTTTTTTCCTCTGGTTTCTCCATTTTTTCTGTTCACTGGGGTAGACCCTCTGTTACATGAGACAGCTCGGATTCCCAAACAGCTCTAACACGTTGACAGCATGAACAACTCATCACCCGGAGGGTGAGAACAGCAGGGAACAGCGAGGGAGGAACAGAGGGTGCAGCCTGAGCTCCTGCTGAGGACACGGAGAGAGGCTCCTGCTGGCATTGTGGGGAGAGCACAGAGGGACACAGGGCTCAGGATGGGGAAATAAATGGCAAACACAGGGAGAGGGGACATGAGACAGTGCCCAGAGCCCTTGGCATGGGGGAAAGGAGGAGAAAAGCGAGGCAGGAGCTGTAAAAACATGGAGGGGTGAGCAGGTGAGCAGAGGTGGAGCAGGTTAGTTGCTGGCACACACACTTCCCCCCTGGCATCCTGGCAGCCTGGGTCCCACAACATCTGTCAGCATTTCTTCTGCTTTCCTTCATTTTATACTTTTGTACACAGCCACTCACCTCACCACAGGAAGAGACAGAGAAAAAATGGACAGGGAAAAGAGAAGAAAAGCTTTCAGAGAAAACCCCTGTTCCAAACACTTGACCTGGATTATCTAGAGGCTTTAAAATCCCATTGTTTTCTCCAGTTTCGCCCATTCCCATTTCAGGATGGGGTTACCCCTAGGAAGTGGAAGGCACTCACCTTTGGACGCAAGAGCGCAGTGGCTCAGAGCCACGAGGCACCCGAGCAGTGCCAGGGGGTGCATCCCTGCCAGTCCCCGACGTCCCGAGTGCCCCCCGGGCCAGTGCTCTTCCCTTAAAACGAGGGCACCCACAAAAGGATGGTTACATATTAACTCTTTGCGTTTATTCCCATCCCAGTAAACAGAAGATAGAAGCTTCCTTGTGTCGCTGCTAATAAAGGCTGAGGCAACCATCACATGTTGCGTTTGGCGCATAATGCAGGAATTCAAATGGCAATTTCTGCTCCACACAGGCTCCTCTCTGGTTGTTTCTGCAGAGCATCTCCTGTTGGGACTGATGGTGTTGGGAAAAACAGTACTCTCAACATCTGTATCGGATGGGGATATTTGGAATGCAAAATTGAGTTGAATAATAGAACTGTCACGCCGAGGCTGATGTTTATCGCTCAAGCTTGGACAGTTCTGTGTACCAAAGACTCCTGATAGTTATAGCAAAATAATTTTTAGGCAACTGATCTGTTTTGGAGTGACATTGTGTCGTCATGTGCCTCCAGTGATTTACCAACATTTACCAACTGATCATGCCAGTTTACACAGATGATGATCTGGCCTGAAACTTTGGGCTTCAGGGCCCAGTTTGATCTGATTCCTGTTGTCTCCCAATTACCAGATATCCAAAAGCAGCAGAGACAGTGCTCAGTGCCAGCACTGCAGGAAGGCTGAAATGATGATTCTTGTGCTTATTTGTGACAAAGGGGTCATAAATCACATTTTTGGGTGGCATAAAGCCTTGTTTTGGAGCTGCAAGTTTGGGTCATCAAGTCAAAACCTGACAGGTATCGGCTGAGGTTCTGATCACTGCAGTTCTCCTAATTTAGCAGATTTTAACTGCAGGAGCATCTGAAGTGCAACCAAAATAACATTTGTGTAATGATTGTTCCACAGTTTGGTGTTTCTAATCTAAGTATCCTCCTCCCCTGCTGACTCACAGCCTGTGAGGGGGAGTGAGGGACATTTGAAGCTCTGAGAGAAGCTGGGTTATGTCAAGCTCTTACTGCTGGGATCTCCAATAGTTTGTTTGTTTTTGTTCTATGAAATTTCTCTGTTTGTATTTGAAACACAAATTTTAGCCACAACATTAAACAATTGGGAACATGCTATTCTTCTCAGAAAGAAAACGCTGTGAATGTCCTGCTCAGAGTATTTACCAAATACACAGTGCTGAAGGGCAAAGTACCACTGCTAAACCAACAGAAAAAGATTGACTTCATTTTCTGTATTTACATCTGATTATTTTTCCATTTGTCACAGCCTGTTTTTTCCTCCTCTCTTTCACAAGTAGCTTTTCCCTTCAGGGCATACTGCTGTAATGAACTTTATTGCCTCTGTCTTAAAACCTTCCTTATATCTACCCGGTATTTGGATTATATCCTTTTCTGGGAATGGATGGGAGCAATTTGGGGCATTTTGGCGTTGCTCACGCGCAGTTCCTCCCGCGCGCAGCAGGGGACGCAACGCGCTCTGCCTTAAACGGGAAATTCCAAAGTTTTCTGTACTAAAAAACAAGGGGAAAAGAGTTAAATTACCTGCACATTCATTTTCCCATCGATTATTGTGAGCGAAAACTTTACTGCTCTTAAAATTGGGACTTAAAGCTGCATGTGAAAGGGACAGGGGAATGAATATTTATGTATTTCACCTAAGTGCACAGTAACTGCCAATGTTGTGATTCTTCTTGAAAACTTATTCTCTGCAAAAAGAAACATCTGAAAGTCTGCTAAAACTAACTGCATACGTTCCAGAAACTGGAGAAGTCCAGAGGAGGACAGTGAGTTAATCATGAGACTGGAGCCCCTCTGCTCTGGAGCCAGGCTGGGAGAGCTGGGGGTGCTCACCTGGAGAGGAGAAGACTCCGGGGAGAGCTCAGAGCCCCTTCCAGGGCCTAAAGGGGCTCCAGGAGAGCTGGAGAGGGACTGGGGACAAGGGATGGAGAGACAGGACAAGGCGGGAAGCACTTAAGCTGAAGGAGGGCAGGGTTAGATGGGATATTGGGAATAAATTGTTCCCTGTGAGGGTGGAGAGGCCCTGGCACAGGGTGCCCAGAGAAGCTGTGGCTGCCCCTGGATCCCTGGAAGTGTCCGAGGCCAGGCTGGACGGGGCTTGGAGCAGCCTGGGATAGTGAGAGGTGTCCCTGCCCATGGCAGCGAGTGGATGAGATGATCCTTAAGGTCCCTTCCAACCCAAACCATTCTGGTTCTGTGAAGATGTGACTATTATTGTATGGATTCACCTTGGCACAGCATGAGCAGCCCGACCCAGTTCTCGCTGTGTTTGTGATTGTGTGCAGTTACATACATCAGCTGATTTTCCATCAAATCCAGCCCACTCCTTTCACATGTGAGCTATTTAATATTACAGCTCCTGCAAACCAAATAATGAAGCAGAATTTTGTTTCATCAGAGACCACATAAACACAGAGCAGAGTGGTGGTCTCTACCCCAAATACTGTCATATCCTACAGAAAGAAATGGCAGCTGCAGGCAGAGAAAGCAGTGCAGGAACACTCCCAGGTGGTATCAGCCAGTGTGATGTGAGCCGGATCAGGATCCCAGCAGTCTGATTGTTACCTGGGGTTGTGCTAACCCAGCCTAAAGGGACAATATGCAGGAGGATGTGAACAAACTGCCTTTGCAGAAGTGGTGCTGCCCAGGCTCAAATATGAAGGGCAGCAAAGCAGAGACCAAGCATGAAGGTTTGAAAAGGCAGGAATTAAATGATGGAGACTGGCATTGCTGGCTGATCAGAGGGGTTTCTGCAAGGAACAGGATAAGCCAGAAAAGGCCTTAAAAGTGAAGGTAAAAATGAAGAAGAAGGAGGAAAAAAATAGAGGAAAATAAAACTGATGATGAAAAACAATCTGTGCAGCAGCATTCTTCATTGACACCATGATCAACTGGAGCTGTCAGGACAATAGGAAAAGACATTATAACAATCGTGACATGAGATAATAGGGTAAGCAAAGGCTTTCAGACTGGAATTGGTCTCTCCTGGAGTTATGACGCAGGAAGTTTTCAAGAACCAGGCAGACTGAAGGTCACTGAGGTCACAGTTCCCAGCTAATGAGGCAGAGCTTCTGTTCTCCATCTAACCTGTTGTTCTGCTTCTCTAGTTGGTGCTGTCATCTTCCTGATGTTATAGGGTGTGTCACTCTGGTCCTGCCACAGACTTGCTGGGGCTCTGTCCTGTTGGACGGTGAAGGCTGGGTCTGCACTGCCTTCTGTTCTCAAGATTTTATGGCTTTTCTTCAACCACAAAATGCACCACACAGCCAGGTAAAGATGCTGAAGTTTTTCAAATCAACAGGAATGTGCTGACTGGGGACACTGAGGAAGAATATTAAGGAGAGGCCTGAATGCAGCCATCCCTGTGTGCCAGCCCCTGCTCGCTGCAGATTCAGATTTCTCTGGCATGAAAGCTGGCTTTGGGGCAGCAGTGGGACCAGCAATGTCATCCTTTACCTGCAAGGATCAGATAGTCAGATTCCAGTGCCCTTCCCACTGTTTCTTTTGTTCCACCTGTTGGTCACGGGGTTGTCATGTTCAGCCAGCCAGAAACCGGGATCCACTTGCACTGTATTATTTTCCAGTGAAATTTTATATTTTTATGTATATATATATATATGTATAAATTTATTTATATTTCTATATTGCCTGGCCTAGTGGAAGGTGTCCCTGCCCATGGCAGGGGGTTGGGACAGGATGATCTTTAAGGTCCCTTCCAACCTGAACCATTCCGTGATTCTGCGACATTGGAGGTAAACATGCAGTAACAGATACTGACCTGACAAGAATGTCTCAGTCACAGAAAAAGTAAACAGTGACTATCTAATTCTTCAAAATATTAATTTCACTCAGTAGCAAATTTTAGGGGTAAATTGCATTCCTAGTTACCACTGATGTTCCTGATTTTTTTTCTGAAGCTAGCAAAATAATTATGATTTTAGTCCTGGATCTTAAATCACTTTAAGCACCCACTGTGGCTCTTAAAATCCCCATTCCTGTGTGAATCTGAGATGGCAGAGCGCTGGCACTAACAAGTTTTCCAGGTGACAGCAGGCCTGTATTCTCCTGCAGAGGCACGAAGGTGTTCCAGTTTTCACATACATTAAACTCACAGTGTACAAAACCAGAGAGCATTTTACAGCTCCTTCCTCCTCTCCGCCTTCTCATTTCCTGCACAGAAAACCCGGAGAATCTCTCTCACAGTTCTACTGTGACCCAAATATTGTGAAACAGTCTGTTCCTCTGATAAATTTATCTAAACGTTGTCTAAAAAAATCCTGTGTTAAATTTCTTCCTCGGCAATATAGAATTATGAAGCCTCGGGGGCAAATTATTCTCTGTGAGAGTTTGAATCTGCAGGGAGCAGATCTGCAAGGGACAGCTTTTGAGATGTCAATGTCGAAGCACAGCATGGAGGCACAGACTTTCTCTCCTTTTTTTGGCTGGTCCCACCTTTTTGCCTTTCCCTCAGTGCATTCAAGGGAGAAGCCATGAGATAGAAAAGCCTCAGAGTCAGGGTGCTCTCCATGCTCGAGCCAAACTGCTCGTCTTCTCCCATCAAGCTTTCAGCAAAGCTTTCAAGATTCTCTTAATCACTATTCTTCCATTTTCTGTTATGCCAAATGCCACAAATTTCCGTGACAGCAGCGTCTGACCTATTTTGTTTTATTATTTTATATATATATATGTGTGTGTGTGTGTGTGTGTGTATGTGTATTGCCTGCAGTTGTCATCTTGTTTACAAGCTGGAGAGAGGTCAGAGCTGGTCAGGATCTGCTGCAGGTTCTCCAAGGAGCACTCTCTGCTGCAGGAAAGCCTTTTCCTCTGAGTACATCAAACTGTCCTTAGCATTTTCCCACCCTGTGATCCAGTAGAGAATCCTGGGCAGGCCTCACCCTGGTGTGACCCCGGCCCTGCCGATGGAGGATTTCTCCCAACCTGCCGGCCTCCCCTGCCATGGTGCCACAGCACTGTCAGAGAGCCCAGCTCCCACCAGATTTATTTCCTGCCACTCTGTGGTTTTCCCCAGTGACAGATAAGAGGATCAGCCACGGAGAAGCCATTTGGGATATTCATCCACATTAAAACCTCACAGAACAGGGTGTGTGTCTGGGATCGATGCCCTGTCGGAGACTTCCGTTTGTGTCACCCAATAAATCGACAGCCCCAGTCCAGAGAGATCCTGGGATCTGTATTAACCACGGATATCAGCTGGGAAATTCTCTCTGGGCACAAGTCCAGAGTGTTCCAGATGATTAAATCTACCTTCTTTGTGACTCAGTTCCTGTACAGTGTAAGCAAAAAGGGGATACTGATCTCCCTTATGGTCTAGCCCAAAACCTTCCCACGCCAGTCCAAGTCTTGTCATTGGTTTCATTGGAGGCTTTTTAAATGGGATTTTATCAATGTTTTAATATGTGATTTGAATCAGTTTATATGCAATTAACAAAATTGCAAGATAAGGATTTTTTTCCTCAGATCTTTATTAATTGACACAAATAGTTGTCTGGGGTTTTTTAATATATTTTTATAATATATAATATATATTATAATATATAACACATATGTGTTATATAATGTACCATATAAAATATATTTTATAATTTTTTTTGAATTTGTATCTATTTCCATTTTTTAAAATATGTTTTTATATATGCTTGTTTTCTTAGCAAGTTACTCCGAAGGGAGGGATTCCTCATTTCGCTGTTGACTGACAAGTCTGAAAAATCTAAAAATACAGTCTCAGAACTGAAAGTTCCACGAAATGTTGGATCCGGAGGGAAGACCATTGACTTTTATGAGCTGTATTTAAGAGTGCTCTTGAATATTTCAACACAAGTGGATGAGTTTAGAGCTAATGCCACGGCTTTGTCTTGAGCAAGGAATGTTTCTAGAAGTGCCGTGCTGCTGTAGAAGCTTCTCCACCTCTGGGGTGAGGCTGTGTCTGATGCTCGTGGCACCGCGTTATTCTGTGTCTGGATCCTGTTAACAGATTTGTGCTGTACCACAGGGATGCTTCTTTTGTGGTGGGGACCATTAGGAAGATCTCAATAAACTAATTTCCCTCTGTGACAGCCTCTAATCTGCAGCAATAAATCCGGGGGGAAGCTTTCCTAAGAGGAAGCAGATTTTGGAGAGGCCGGTATCGATAACTGGAATCAGATTTTCTGAAGGGCTCAAATCCTATTTGGACAACGAGATGAAGGCCATGCTTTTAAAAGTGCTCACTTTATTAAAGGACGTTTCTGGTGTGTTGGTTTCTTCGGAAGATGCAGTTCTGTCTTGTGGTTTCCAGAATGCTTTGACAATCTGCAAATCTTTGACTCAGCTGCTTTGACAATCTCCACATGTGTGTGTATCTCTAAAAATTCTGATTTTGGTGGTGTAATCTGCGTCATAAGCAAGCCAGGCTCTTCTTGGAGTTTTGCATTTATTTTGTAATCTTCTGTAAAAATAACAAAAATAAATATCAGAGGTCATTTTTCCTTTATTCATTGCACACGGAGATTTTTTTCGTTGCCCAGGAAGACAGAATGATGCTGCCAGCATTTTGGCAACAGGAATGAAATAAAATTGCAATCGTTCCAGCATTGCCAGGACTGATATCAGTGACATTCTCATAAATTCAAGTTTTGAAAGGAGAAGATGTCCAGATGTTTTGGAAAGAACAGATCATGAGCACTTTACAAAGTGAAAAATATTTATTACAGAAGTTGAAAATGCACAGAAAGCACAAGTATGTTCAGTGCATATTTTGTTGCTTTTTAAATTATTATTTCTAGGGAAAAAAAATCTCATTTTTCTCCCTCATGTCATCTAATTATGTGGTCATTAATGAGGAGGACATTTTTTTTCCATGGTTATCAGGCTATAGTCAAGTTGAATAATATTATTCCTCTGTACAGGTCAGTTTAACCACTGTTCAAAACCTTTTTAAACCGAGCTGCCCAGCTCTTGTCTCTCAGGCACAACACACCTGGAATAAAATCGACTGGCATTTTCATATGGAATGCCCTGGGTTGTCCTTCTTTTTTCTTAGCAGCATTGTAGGTGAGATGTTTGATTTTTAAAATTACATTTTCTGGAAGAAAACTATTTTAAATGCAATTCATGTTGAAATCTGTAAATAATCTGTAAATAATCAATAATTTTATTTACATCCAAGTAGGAGTTCTGGAGCTATTGAGGTCACAATAGCTTGTGAACCTGAATGGCAGCATGAGACTGACTTCAAGCAACCTAAGGAGATGTTCCCTTGTTATGATATGTATTAGGCTGCTAATCTTTCCAGTCTTTAATCCACAACACTGTATTAAAAGACCAAAAATAATGTCTACTGTCATTAAAGGACTGTTTCTGCTTTTTTTTTTTTTTAATGGAAGTTCTAGTGGGGAGTTCAATGAATGTTCAGTGCTGACGAACAGAATCCTTCCTCACCTGCCTTCTCTGTGGCACAGAGGTTTTCCACACTTCATTTTTCAGTTACCACCACTCTTTGGAAATGTTTCATTGAAATTAATGTTAGCTTGTTCTGTGCGTCAGTGTTGTCACTTCTCAGTCCTTCTAAATTAATGTTTTAAAGCTGTGTTTGTCCAGCCAAACTCTTGTCATTTCAATTATTAGTGTTTCCAGGAGTGTAAACACTTGTGCAGAGCACAGACGGACATGGTATAATTGGAAATCTTACCATTGGAAATGCCATTCTGCTTTCCCTGCGTCAACTTGTCATCATATAATGGTGGCACAGGAAAAGAAGTGAATATCCTGGATATTCCAGCTGACACAATTTTGGTTTTCTCTCACATTTGTTCTCTGGAATAAACAAAATGCAACATGAAAGTTACTATTTCTTGTGTCTCTGATAAATGCTATTGAACTGTCAGAAATAATGAGTTGAAGTATGATATACATAATAACTGTTTACAATTCATCTTCACAAGGCAAAATTCTACTCTTGCAAAATAATCATCCCTTTCAATTGAAGATTTGTGGGAATATGGTAAATAAAATAGCCCACATCTTTCTGCTCACATTGAAATGGTGGGAAATTTCACTTTTACTTCAGTGCCGGTGAAGACAAAGCACAGCCTCAAGCAGGGGAAGTTCAGGATGGATATCAGGAAAAAAATCTTCATGGAAAGGGTGGTTAGGAATTGGAGGGCGCTGCAAAGGGTGGTGGTGGAGTCCCCATGCCTGGAGGTGCCCAAGGATTGCCTGGACATGGCACTCAGGGCTCTGGGCTGGTGACCAGGTGAGGATCAGTCACAGGTGGGACTTGATGGTCTTGGAGGGCTTTTCCAACCTCAGTGACTCCGGGATTCCCTGATCCTCTGTTAACCACCGTTAAGAAGCGGTGTTGTCCTGCTCTATCAGGAGCTCTCTGCTGCTTCACAGACTGATATTCCAGAGCTGATGTTTCCTAGCAATGGAGCAGTACAAAGCCATTTACTCTTCGTAGCAGTTTAACATCAGAAAAGCCCTTTGGAGATTCCAGCAGAGTGTCAGGAGAAGGTTTCAGGGCAGTGACATATTCTGCTTGTCAAGGCCTCGCCTCTGGATGTACCTACAGAGGGCCTTGACCTGCAAACTTAAACGCTCCAGGTACAGCTTACACTTTAATGCAAAAACCCTGGGGAAAAAATAGGTTTTTGAGGGTGATTTTTGTCAGCTGGCAATGACACAGTAAATGTGTTTGGTTTTTTTTAAATTAAAGAAGAAAAGGAAGGCCCTAGACATGGTGGTGGGGGTGGTGGCTCAGGCAGGGCCCATCGAACCCAGCCAGTGCTTTGCCTCTAACAGTGACCGCAGGTGCTCAGCCGAGGAGAAGTGAGGAAAGCAAGCAGGATACTTCCTTCAAAGAATCTCTCACTTCCTGAGCATTTGCCATTCAGGGAACTTTCTGAGCCAGCTGTGCTCTGCGTTTGGCCTGGGACATCCAAGTTCTGTCTGTCCCCGGTCACCCCCTGCGCGGAGCCCCAGCTCATACCCTGTACCAGCGCTGGTCCCGTGTGTTTGGTTCTTCTGGGCAAGGAATTCCAGGGGTCAGCTGGCCCTGGCCAAACCCACCTACTTTGTTCCTCACAAACCTGTGCCCCATGTTTCTCTAAATAAATCACAGAGGCTCCCTTGTTTAGCTGGTACAAGAGCAGTTTGTTTTTTCCACATGGTTTGAGCACTTTGTTTGTATTTCAAAGTCTCAGTCTTTCTGCCTTTTCTGTGTGTACAGTTGAAGGCTGAAAGTTTGCCTACACAAGAGAATTGTTCTGATGCACTCAAAGGGGTGTGAATTCCTTTTTGGAAGAGATATTCAAAATTTTTCTGGAGCGATTGCTGGTGGGAAGGACAAAATCAGCAAAACAACAATGACAGCAAATACTCCAGCTGAGGCAGAAAATTTTGTTTGTACAATCTGGAAAGCGACAAAATCCAGGAAACATCCCAAAGGACCCCATCACTTTTCAGTATGTAACAGCATCAGGCTCTGATTCAGCTCCATAACTAGGAGATATTTTACCATGCTCCTCGTACTCCTGAGATATGAGAAAAGAAAGCAATGGGTTGTCACTCAGTATTCTGATGAGAACACTGATATAAAAAAACTACTTTACATTCAATGTTCTGTATATGATCAGCCATTTATTTCCAGTTCTGTGGAGAGCTGCTGTGAGGATAATGCACAAGCTATCTGCATGAGGAACGGGTTTTGCACGACTTTCAAGGAAACTCAAGTTGAAATAACGGCATCATTTATCTGTCACAGTGGGGAGGAGGATTTTCCAGATTAGGACATATCGATGGACTGCAATTTCATCCCTGGGAAATTATTAATTATTATAATATACCCTTTTTCTTTTCCCCAGAATTTTTTCTGAAATGCTCTTTCTGTGACATTTCATCTCTCATAGGGCTGTTTCTTTCTGTACTTAGTGTTCTTTTTGACTGTGTTTTAATGCGTGCATTCAGTCTTTCCCATTAGTACTGGCCTGTGTAAACAAGCTGTCTGCCACATGGAATAATTTAATAATAAAACCTGTCTTGTGACCCAGGGCTTCCCAACCCGCACTCTGAGGGGAAAAGGGCCGAGAGGAGGGTCAGTGTAACTACAGAGACAGGGATAAAGTTGTGGAGACTCTAAACACAGATGCTGAAAGACAGAAAGATGCAGAAACCTATGCTGAGAGAAAGGCACAAATTATTTCCATCTCCTCAGCACTGGGATAAAAGACAGACAGCTTCTTACAGAAGTGTATCTATGTTCCCACATCCTACCTTTTTCTATTTCTGGGAAACGTTTAAGGTATATTGTTGCTAAGGCGGGGGTAAGAACAATAAACAGGCTTTTCTTTGTGAATGGATTTGTAGTAGGATCTGGAAAACCGTGAGACTGGTCAAAACATGACAACCTTAAGAAAGGGAACTTCAACATTAAACTCGATGGGTGATTTCAGACAAAGAGAGAAACCAAGTTTATACAGCGTGGAAAAAATAAATTAGGAAAACCTGGCTTCCTAGGTTATACTGTGAACTCTGTGAAATAGTGGAAACTGGTAACTGGTTTTGACCTAATTATGGCAAGTAATTATCCCACAATAATTGCTGGTAGAGATGTCTCATGAGCTGGCTCTGTGGAAATTCCTTTGGAAGATGAGATTGGGTGAAACAAATAAGTTTTAGGCAGCTGTGTTGCAATGATCAAATCATCCTTCCAAAAAGGGCTTTGGAAAACAGGCACTTGTCCTCCTGACTCTCTAGAGAGGGAAGCAGTTGTGATTTGCTTTGAAATGTAAGGAGGACTTAGCTCGTGAACTTCCTTATAGGCCTCCAGCAGGAAGTGATTCCTGTTCGTTGAGTATTTCTCAGAAGCAGGAAATAATAAAACAGTTGCAATTGCCAAAGCAGTTGATGAAGGTGTTCTCCTTGGCTCTCTTTGAATGGATCCAAGGCAGAACAGAGCCTGCATGCACGTTTTCTTTAGGAAAGAGATTTTTTTTTATTGCTTTTTTATTAAAAAGTGATGCAGGCAGTTGTTTGCTGTTCCAGCAGATGAGTAAAAGCAAAGACATTTCATGAGAAACCTCTTCCAAAATGAACCCAGATGCACTTGCAGACCTAGGGTGGTATTGATGAAAATATAGAAAGGACTTCAGAAGTTGTGCTTGTTACAGCAATAAACAAATTCTTTAGAGAAAAAAGTCTCCTAAGTCATCCAAGGGGAACTTCTATCAGGGACACTCTCTAGGATATTATCCAAATAGTCACACAGGAGTAAATTTGCTATGAGAAGACCCTGTAAATGGCACTTTGGAGTCAGGAGTTCTGAAGCTGCTGGCCAGGAGATTGGAAAAGCTGGTGCTCTGATTCAGTAACCATGTATATGCCTGAACACAAACAGTGAAAATGCTGACTCCTCGTCCAGATGGCCTGAACCAGAAGCAAATTGCAAACACTTCCCTGGGCAGAAGAGCAAGTCATGGGCTGCTGGGGGAATGTGTGCACTCAGGAAGAGGTGTCAGACATCTTTCCTCCTGTTATTTGCAGAGGAGGGATGAGTTCCTATATCACCCATAGGCCCTGAGTGCAGAGTAGGAAAAATGAGCGTCCAGGCAATTAAAAACCTCCCAGCAAGAGGAACTGGTGTTACAACAGCACATCCCAAAGGTGTCTGGGACTGGAACACACCATCCCCCTATGGTGTCACTGTAAGAGTGTCCTGGGCATGGTGACAAAGCCTGATATTGAAGGTAAATATAATAAAAGCACTGTGTAAGTGCTGTGTATCCAACCCACAGCAGTAAAAGCAGTTGTGTGTTAAATACAGTTGTGCTATAAGGGTTTACCTGGTTGTCTGGGCACACATAATAGAGTTTTTCTTTGCCTAGTGTATCTAGTCACAACGTACAAATAATTATTAGGTTTGAGATTAAATAGCTGCTTTACAGAGAGAGAGAGTAAAGCAATCCTAATGCGATCCTGTAGTGTGGTGAGTGGTGTCATTTGGCTCTTCCCTGGGGCCTGACACGAGCCTGGGGCTCTCGCCAATGTCTCAGTGAATGAATCTGGTCCAGAGTCACTGGCAGGAAAGAAACTGGAATCCAAAATGACTCAGCAGGTCTGTGAGATTTTAAGGAGCAACGAAATATGCAGATTGCCCCAAATCTCATGTAATTCGAATTGTGTCCAGTTCAGATTCTCCAGTTTTGGTGAGTCTGTTTGTGATACAGCACAAAAGGAATGGAATGTTTCACGCTTCTTGACAGAACCCTCAATGAGAGTACAAAGTGTTTCTTGGTGCTCCTCATGCTTTGGCATAAGTCGATTAAGGCAAGAAAAATCTATTCCCCTTGAAGAAAAAGAAGAGATTTGAAACATGTGCAGAATAGGTGGAGACCAAATTAAAAATCTTTATATTTCATTGGATTTCAGATCAAATTTGGAAGTAGTTGCTCACAAAATAAAATCCATGAAGCAAGGGCATATGGCAACAGTTTCTAGGGCATCTGGTGTGATTCTCTAAGTTTAGAGAAAAGCGGGGCCATCCCTGCCATTGGTTATTTGGTGAAATGCCACGGACATTCCAGTTCTGCCAGGTTGCACCCAGAAACCAAGATTACTCTTTAAATTAAGAGTAAAATAGCATGTAGCAAGTTATTTCTGTTCTGTGCTAAGTGTCTATGTGCACTTTTCCCATCAGCAAATAAGACTTAATTCGAGTTAATTAGCTGGCTTTCATTCTTATGAAATGAAACATATTACACATGCTTACACAGACAGACGAGTGCGTAGATATGTTGGGGGAGAACTTTTAATATGCATTTATTTCCCATATGCGTAAATTTGTAACCACGGGAATAACATTTATTAAAAACAATATGATTAATACTGTGTTTCTGTATTTAATGTATATATTGTGGTTTTATGTTAGCATAGTCATGATTTATGTGGTATTTTTCTGAGTGTATTAATATGAGAGGATGCCATGGGCAGATGTTTCTGTATTCAGGGACTTGGGAACATTTTGTGTGCAATGTGAGTAAATTAAGATGAACAGGTCTATTATTTTATGGAGTACTTGATGACATTGATGACATAAAACCAAGGTAAAAGTCTGTTGTGTATGTGCTGAATGCCCTAATTAGTGAAAGAAACTTGGTGAATGTCTCCTACACTTCTTGTTGAGGATATTTGTATTGAAATAAGAAATATTTAAAGATATTTACATTGATACATAAAGACACATGGCACAGTGCAGGGGGCAGGACATCCTGTGGTACTGTGTGATGCACAGTTCAGTGTGGCCTCTGCCAGCGCTCACACGTCTGTGGCTGGGTTTGTGAGTGGCAGGAAGGGGAAAGGTGTGTGGAGGAGAGCACATGGCTGCACTTTGTTTGTTGTGGTGGAGGAATAACGATTCTCGGGGTAGCTGCAGGAAGCGCGTGTGGCAAAGGCGGCCGAGAGCAGCGGGGTGCAGGTTCCCCGTGCTCTGTGACACGGTGGTGGCCGTGCCTGGGGCACGGTGTGGCAGCTGTGCTCATCCGGGCGAAGGGAGGCAGTGATGGAAGCAGGGATGAAGGTCACCGTCCTGCTGCTGCCGGACCGGGGTGCCGGGACCTGGCGTAGAGGGAAGGTGTGGGTTTCCATGGCTGCCACTGGGGAAACACTGTGTGTGTGTGATCTGCCCGGGGTGAGTGTGAGGGCGTGAAGGGAGGCGGCTGCCGTGTGTGAGGGAGAGAGAGAAGGGGCTGCTGTGTCTGCGTGTGCATGGAGGGAGCTGGGGGGTGAGAGGAGCCGGTCTGTGTGCAGGGGGTGTGAGGGGAACCTCTGTGTGTGTGAGAGAGATAAAGTGAGACGGGACCTTCTTTGTGTGTGTATGTGCGAGGGGATCTTCTGTCTCTGTGTGATAAGGGAACCTCTGCGTGTGAGTGTGTGTGGGAGAGAAAGTGATAGGGGAGATTCTGTGTGTGTGTGTGTTTTAAGGGAACCTCTGAGCGTGTGCGTGAGAGAGAGAGTGAGGAGAGCTTGTGTGTNGTGTGTGTGTGTGTGTGTGTGAGGGAAGCCTGTGTAGGTGAATGTGAGAGAGATGGGAACCGGTGTGTGCCTGAGTGGAACCGGTGCGTTTAGGGGGGAGCTGCTGTGCGTGAGCGAGAGGAGCGGGGTGTGCGGGGAGATCCGGTGTGTGTGAGAGCAGCCGGTGTGCGTGTAAGAGAGCTCCCCGGTGCGGGAGCTGACGAGGGCCAGCAGGTGCTGCCGCCCACCTCGTTCCCCCCCGGCGCTCCCCGGCGGGGGCGGCCCCGCG
>VZTI01005332.1:1135706-1208480 GCA_013397865.1 Struthidea cinerea | reverse complement strand
TTTTTTTTTTTTTTGGTCCCAGTTGCAAAAAAAAATTGTGGAGTTGGGTATGGTAAAAGTGAGAGACCTTCAGAAACAGCTTCAAAGTTAATCTAAACCAGAATGAGTTGGGAGGTGTGAAACACCGCTGCAGGGTTATTGCCGAGCGGTGTTTGTGCACTTAAGTAGCACGATTACAAAACAAAGCAGAGCTCTGTCACCAATGACAGGATGGCTTTGGAAGTGAAAGGGTATCCTGTGCCTGACAGGTGGCAAGAGCGACTGTGCTCTCGTCTTGTCCTGCTTACTGAGCCTGAGGAAGCTCTTCACATTCCTCAGCAGAGCATCTGACAACTCGAAAACTTGTTTCAATTTCTGATTAGGAGATGGGCCGCTCTCAAACAACCATCGAGCACCGTTTCCAAAATGACTTGTGCCAATTAACGTATGTTTGGAGGTATAAAGAACACAACCTTTCAATGAACTATACAAATAGATTCTTTTCCTTAGATTACATTTCATCAGGTAATATTTACCAAAATAGTTTAGTGCTGCGTTGTCCTCTTCAGCAACTTTCACTCTGTGCTTTGTTTCTGGAGTGTCGATTTTTTTTTAAATACTTTTTACTTAAAAATTACCTTGTAGCTGCTCGGGGAGTGGAATGGGCTGCAGCTCTGCATGGATTCAGCTCAGACGCTGAGGAACAGCCGTGCTTCTGGAGTAGATAAAAAAAGGAATGTTTGCAAATAAGTCTATGTCAAAGGATTAAAAATTATCTCAAGTCTGTTTCATGTTCTTGGTCCCGCCATCAGCTTTCCTGCTGATTGCATTTCCACGCTTCCAGCTTTTGAGTTTTGTGAAGATGAGTGATAACAGCATCGGAGTGACAATATAGGCATGTGTGCTGCCAAGAAAACAAATTGATTTTTCTCCTGGTTTTCCTAGTTTAGGTTTGCTTAGAGCAACAAGAAGTAGCGACTTGTGCACAGAAATGTATAGAAATTCTCTAAGCTGTGTCATTTCAGCTTCCACCTGAAGTAAGAGTGCACTGAAGGTTTTGTCTCTTCCATAAATAATTAAATAAAGTGGAGAAATCGTTGTTTTTTTTTTTTTTAAGAAACCATTTCCATAAAGTTGATAATTAAACCACGTGTTGTTAATTGCACACAGCTTCTCCAGCTCGCTGCTTTTGTCTGTTTGGGTTTGAGTGTGAGCGGCTCCAGCTCTCCAGATGAAAAACAGGCTGCAAAGAAGGGGGAAAAGGCAGAGAAATGTTTATAGGCAGGATACTCAAAACAGTTATTTTTGTGGGAAGAGAATGTTAAATGCTTAAAGATAAACAAATAAATCCACAGCAGTGCAGTTTGCCAGAGGTATAAAATGTGTTGGATCTCTGGATACCGCTGTCACTGTATTCATTGCAGAAGTGTTGCACACACATTTGTATTTTGTTATGGAAATGGAGCAAGGAAGCTGGAGAAAAATCAGTATGAAAATCATGGGCCTGTCTTCTCATTTATATTGAAACAAGCAAAACCTTTAACCTGCCTGCTTTCCGCACAGCAAACGGCTGGAGTCTGGCTGTGGCTCATAACACCGGCTTGTAATCCTAAAATCTGGATGAAAACCCAAGTCTGGTTTGTTTTATGTCCTTTGCTGGAACTTGGAATATTTTACGTGGCTGTTAAATATACATGTGGCATGAAACGAGTTGAAATATTATGCAGTAATCACAGATGATGATAATTGTAGATCCAAAATAGCTTGTAAAATAATAATAATAAAAAAATTGTTGCCAGAAGCTGAAATTACAGAGCTGGTGACAGCTATTGTTCTCTGCTTTGAAATGGGTGGGCTGGTCTGTGTTGTGTATTTGAAAATCCGTTGCTGTCGTAGCAAAACCTGAAGTAATTTAATATGAAGCTATTTTTATGTTTTTAGAGATCATTGAGCAGAAATTAAAACTAAACATACTAAAGCAGTTTTTTCCTTCTTTACGCAGGGGATTTGGGAAGCAAGGATTCCAGTGCCAAGGTAAGCCACAACTGCTTTGCTGGCACACACGGGTGGTTGCACCTCGTTCTGAAGGCACCCAAAACTTGCCAGCAGCAAGAGAGAAACAATCCTGGAAAAACTCAGCAAGCATCATTGCCTGTGTAAATTCTAAAAGAAGACAATTATCCAATTAAATAATTATTGATATTTACATAATTTACATTGAACAATCAAGTAATTGTTCATACTGTAATAATATAAAAAGTTGGTGGGTTATTTTTTTAAATCTCAGCATGGTAAATGTCATATAATCTGCATGATTCTAACTTTTCATGGAAGTAATCTGTGCAATTTAGCTTTGCAGAGATCATTTTTCTCATCAGAAGCTCTTGTCTGTGTGGGCGTTTTGGAAAATGGATTCACTTTTTAGTCATACGGCTTCTTTTCATAACCCAAAGTCCCTGGTTTTCATTTTCATACAATGCATGCTCGGGAGGACCTTTGGCTTTAACTCTGTATTAGGACAGGACAATTCTGTCTTACGTAATACTGAATTACGGGAAAAAAAATCGACCTGTATAAAATCACTGATTTAATAAAATCTGCTAACCTTGAGAAATTGAAAGCTGCCGTAGTGTAAGATAACTGTAAATGCTGTATTCTCATACAGCCTGTATTTCTGCCAGATTCTTATCGTTATTTAGCATTTAATCATGAAATAACCACACCCAACTAGTGCAGGTTTTTTTTTCTTTGTCATATGTTTGCCTAATTAGGATGAGCCTTTCTATTGTCCCTTTCTCTTTCCCACCTTCTCCCTGTCACTTCTCCTGCAGCTGTACATTGTGTACTCATTAGCTGGCCTTTTCCTTGTTTCCTTCATGGCATTTCTAATGGGCATTTGCTCTTGCCTTAGAGCACATTTGACTATCCTGAACATTGCTTTTACTTAGCAGTCAGTGAAATTATGGATTCTGTGGTATTTTCGTGAAAGTTGATGTGAGCTGCTGCTTCTTGAAATTAAACCTTTGAGAAAGTGGATGTCAAAGACTGATGCCTTTTAAAGATTTGCAGTAAATAAGTTTTCTTTCTGCAAGTAGAGCCTTGCAGACACACACAGCATTTCCTGATGGAGGTAAGCAGACACCCATGACTTTTCCTCGGTGCCCCAAAACGTTAATATTAAATTCTGTAGATACCCTCCAGTTTTCTGCCACCCATCACACCCAAAGCAGTGCTGTAGATGAGTGTGTGGTGCTCGGTTGGTAATGGGATGGCATTTCCTCAATCCCATTCAGGACAGCTCAGGAATTGTTTAAAAGTTCATTACAGATTTCTGTTGGTGTACAGAAAATTATTGGGGCTGCATTTAAATGGTGCAGTTATCCAGCTTAGCTTTTGCAGCTTGCACAGCGCTGGCTCTCTCCTGCTCCCAGCTGGGGGCTCAGTCTGAGCAGGATCCACTGATCTGGGCCACAGATCCACTCTGGCATGGAACTTATCTCCAGGGCTTTGGATTGTCTGCCTGGAATTCCTTCCACCACTGTAATTCCAGGGAGCCAGGAACAGTTCTGCTGGTGAGGACTGATCTGTACAAAGCCAGCTGAAGTTCTGAATTCAGTCTTGTTTCCCCTGCAGATGCCATTCATGGACACAACCAAGAGTAAACACAGTAGAGCAGCTCTGTTTATTTTTAAATGCTTCAGATGTGATACTTTTTATGAATCTAAATATGTTCAAACCTGACTTTTGTCTGTGTCAGAGCAAGATTCTACAGTTTCTCTTTGGAGAATGTTGTATTCAGTGGTTTTGTCTGTGTCCTTAGTTAAAATCTCTAAGAAATATTCTAATTTTACATGTTTGTAGCAAGCTGTTGGTGGTGCATGAATAAGTTTAAGTAATGGGGTTTTTAACCATCATTTATTAAACCTGATTGTGTTCAAAATCAAAGAGTTCATACTCTTGGGATAATACTCCTGAAAAAGAAAACTTCCATGATAAAGTTAAGCTGCTGAATCAATCTTTTTTCAGTTCAGCTTTCTGATGCTTCTGTCTGAAAAGTCACCAGCTAAAGCTGGAAAGACAAATTAATGATCAAAATTACTGAGAACATGAAGAATTAAAACCAAAAGTGTGAAACTAGAAGGTAGGCTGCAGAAAAAAACCCTAATTTCTATAATGAAGTGACTACTTTTACAGAGAAAAATGACAAATGGAGAATAAAATGGAATTTTCAGTATGACATGGAAGAAGGAATGTTGCAGTGACAGCTCTTAGCGTGACTGGAGTTCTTGGTCCATCAGTGTTTCCATTTTAAAAAGCCTTTTCTGCTCTGTTTTCAACAGTGTTGTAAAATCTCCCACTAGGCAGAAACTTGATGTCAGGCAGAAGTCAGAGCTGGGGGGAGTTGGTTATTTCCAAAGTTGTTTGAAATTCCTCTGGCCTTTGATACCAAAGGGAAGAGGAAAGGCCCACAACAGTCACACCACACTCAAATGATGTTTCTACTATAAAAACTGCGATTCTATGAATATTTGCATTAGAATTCTTTAATTAAACAAAAGGTCTTAGTTTTGATGCAGTTTTAAGTATTGCAGCAAATGTAGTATGTTTTCATATATTTTTAAAACTTCCATTAAAAAAAGTGTCACACAAAATACAGTCCTAGTTTTATTATTAAGATATCCCCTTGAAAGAAATATTTTTATTTAATGTTTTAATATAGATTTTATTAGAACTGAAACTGTGCTATAGTGAAATGATCTGGTTTTGGACCATTAATACCTTTTTTTCACTGGGCTTGCTTTGAGCCTTGGAACATGTTTTCAGTTGTATGTCATCACTTTTGTTTTCAGATTTTGATGCCTGTTTCTGGTGTAGTGTTCAGCTTCAGCATTAGGTAAAGACATTTAAATGAGCTCTTTGGAATTGAAGAGAATTATTTCAATTTATTTTCTTAAAACATTTTGCAAGGTAATTTTTTCCCACCTCCTAATTTTTATGGGATCCTTATGAATTTGCAAAAGACAGCAAATTAAATTTTGGTGCGGTTTTAATGCCCTGAATGTGGCAGAGGTTCAAGTGCAATTGCATTATTACCACACAAACATTCAGCAAGAGACAGTCCACATCCTATGTAGTTTCTCTTTCTTAATGAGTGTATTTTAACGTGGCTGCTGAATACTCCAGCAAACAGATCCTCAGAAGGGCTGCCTGGGTTTGCAGCCGGGACCAGGGATGTGTTATTTCATGGAGAGGAGGCTGAATTCTGCTGCATGATTGGAAGTAAGTTTTTTAGAGAAAGGGGGTTTGGGATCATAAAGTAGCAGTGGGAAAATGTCTGGTTTTTTGGTCATGTTTGAGTTTGAAAATGAATTTGAAAGACTTCAGCTGGATTAATGTTCTCTTAGGGCTAGGATTCAGGAAGAATTTCTTCACAGAAAAGGTGGTCAGGCACTGGAAGGGGCTGCCCAGGGAGGTTTGGAGTCTCCATCCCTGGAGGTGTCCAAAGAATGCCTGGATGTGGCACTCAGTGCTCTGGGCTGGGGACAAGGTGGGGATTGGTCACAGGTCGGACTTGATGGTCTGGGAGGTCTTTTCCAACCTCAAGATTCTAGGATTCTATGACATTTTTATTCCTGTTACTAGAAAGCATTTTGCAGTTGGATATCCATGGTTTATTGCTGATTTATAGAAACACGAAGTGTTTTAAATACTGTGCTTGTGAAACAGGAATTCTCATTCTGCTGTTTTGCTTTTGCTGTTGATCGTCTCTGTGGCAGTGCAAACACGATGGGAGGATTATTCCAGGGAGTTATGGCTTTGTTTTGTTTTTTTACACTGTCAAGAAGGCCAGCAAGCTGTCTGTAGCACTGAAAGCTTTCCTCTGATGCGCACCTGGAAATACTGCAAGAGCAATGTGGAAAATGGAATAATTTAAACCTTTTTCAATCTGCCACAGCATGAAAGTTCCTCTTTTGAGACAGCAGACTTTAAATTAAGCAAGCAATTAAGTTAAATTTTGGCTTCATCATTCTTTTGATAGACTGTTACACTCTGAGTGTAACCTATACTTGTTTCTTTCTGTTTGATTTGTAAAAAGTATTTTTCTGGTGAACAGAGCTCAACAAATAGGAACTCACTGAGATGTGAAGAACAAACGTTGTAGAACATGTATTTATGTAGGTTTAGAGGTTGTTTTAAGTTCAGCACTGAAGGCTCAGTAAGTTTCCTCAGGGCAAAAATATTTTTAATTACAGTAATATGAATGTGATCAGCTCATGTTCCTGATTAAGGGCCTGTTGTTAATTCTCTCCTAAATGGTCAAAATTTGTAGTCATTAATAGCAAATTTTCCCTTTTTTATATAGTTGCTGCAGGCTTTACTGAAGTGCAATATTCTGCTGTAGTTCAGCTGTGAAATACATTTGGCTTAAGGATAATAATGAGCTAAGGAAGAGTTGCACATTTGTTTTCTAATTTACATAAATAAAAATTAGAGAAATCAATTAAGGCAGATCATTATGCTTCACTAATCTGGGCAACTATTGCTCTTTCCACTGTTTTTTCCTGTCTTCCCTCCATATATTTTTCTCTGAATGTTGAATTTCACTGTTGTCCTAAGCTTTTTGGAACAGCTCGTGCCATGCTGGGTCTGGACTAGGCAGACACCTACAGCAATTCCTTCACTAAAAAGGGGAATGGGGGCATTTTATTAGCTTTTAATGTTCAAATCTTGTAACATTGGCACATCAAACCAGTACTTCATTTCCTCTGCATTGTTTATCTTTTATCTGATGGTTCTTGACCTCCCTTCTGCAACAAAAAGACCAAAGAACCCCCTGATGCCACCTCATTTTTAAGTCATGTATTTTCATTAAAAATGTTGTGTTAAAGGTCTCTGTAGTGATGTGGTTAAGAAACTAATTTTTAATGCTCTATGATCTGAAGATTCGAACCAGTGAAAACTCTGACCACCTCCAACCTGGCTGACAGAGTTTTCCTCAATCCTCAGTAGTGATATAACTTATTTATAGTGGAAGCAGCATCATTTATTCTTTTTTGTGTGTGTGGATCAAGGGTTAGTTCTTGGTTTTCCATCCTGATGGCCGTGTTTCCCCTGCAGTTTCTTCTTCCTTTTACAATCTTCACTTTCCTTTGTAACCTAAGAAAGAAAAATCTATGGCATTGCTGTGTTGCTTCTCATAAAAATAATTTGTCTTCCTTACTTGGAAATGTTTTTGCCGAAGGGTGGACAAGACACAAAGCAAGTTCCCCTTTCTATGCCAGAAGTGCTTCTCTTGTATCATTATTGTTTTTGTGGTGAGATGGGGTATTACAGATCAGGGCTTGAACAATGTGGGTGTTTTCCTTTGTGCTCTTTATATTATTTATTAGTCATGTGCTACAGTTTACATTAACTAATGTTGCTGTAAGCCTGAGATTGGGAAATTATTTCCATGGAAGGCTGTGATGTAGCCTAAAAGTCAGCATGAAATCTTCTGAAATGGGAGCTCAGTAAAAGTACACTTGCAGCAGCTGCCTCACTAACGTATTTTCATGTGCATGACTTGGAGGTATCTGTTCCAAAATGGAACCCCCCCAGAGCAAAACCCAAACAGTTACACTCCCCAAAAATCACAACCCAGACAAAATAATAAACAGCGCCTGGGAGCAGAAATTGTATCTGCACACAGTTTCCATGATTCCTCTCTCCTTTGTCCTTTCCATTGGCGTTTTGGCCTCAGCCTGATCTGTGGACTGTGTATCTGACCAGTTCTCAAAGGGCAGTAATTTTACCGATCTGCAGATAATTTGACATACACACACACACAGATAGGATGCTTGTTGTGCATTTGTCTTGTCAGCTTCTATTTATTGTTCTTCCCCTTCTTTGGCCATCCTTACTTTTGCAACATCTGACCCATTTTATGAGGAAATACGGTGCTGTTAATTGCTGATGCCTGTGACAGTTGAGATTCTGTTCCTATTTCCACAGGTGAACTCTGAGAGATCTTTGAAAAATTGCCCATGTTCTGAGTTTTTCCTGAGAACAGCAGTGATGAGTGAAACTCCTGAGTCTTAATGAGTGCAGACACATCAGTGCTGGCTCAGATCAGGAGAGCCCTTTGGAAATGTGTATCGCAGTCATCCCAGCTTTGTCTGTGTTGCTGGGTGGTCTTGGAGCATGAAAAGTGGTTTTCCTTTGGGTGCTGCAGAGCAGGTGCTAGAGGGTTTTGGTTCCTGGATCCCACTGCAGCTCATCAGATGTAAAAGCCCTGAAACTGGGAGCTTAGTTCAGAGCACTTTCCTCTCCACGTGTGTTCCTGTTGGAGCATTACCTGACCGTGCTGACATGCAGGTTCTGCCTTCAGCCACTGCCTCGTGTGCTGCGAAGGGGACGCGTTGTCCCCAAGCATCGTTGCTGGGTAGAAGGGACAGCAGGACATCAGTGTCAGCACAGGGAAGGTGCCTCTGTTTGTGTTGGTGAGGTTTCTTTGTTACTCCAACCACGTGCATTCACAAAAGGTCAATGCATTGAACAGATCGTGGTATACCACCATTCCTGCAGGGATTTAAAGAGGTGGATGTGGCACCTGGGGACATGGTTTAGTGGTGGCAGTGGCAGTGTTAAGGGCTGGACTCGATCACCAGGGTGTGCAGTGGTAGGCCTGGAGGAGGGCAGGTTCAGATTAGATATTGAGAAGAAATTCTTTACTAAAAGGGTGGCGAGGTGCTGGAACGGAATTCCCAGAGAAGCTGTGGCTGCCCCTGGATCGCTGGAAGTGTCCAAGGCCAGGCTGGACAGGGCTTGGAGCAGCCTGGGACAGAGGAAGTTGTTCCTGCCCATGGCAGGGGGTGGCACTGGATGGTCCCGTCCAACCCAAACTGTTCTATGATCTTGCAGGTCTTTTCCAGCTTATATGATTCCGTGATCCTTGATGCTCCATACACAATTAAATATATTATTCATTCACACTGAACATGGCAGTAAAATAAATAAATATACCACTGTACTCCTGTTTTTCTAGAAAATTTTCTTGGTGATAACTGTGCTCAGCAAAACTCCAACATAAATAAATTTCATCTTGCAGCAAACATTTTTTTTCTGATATTAAATTTTAAGAGCAAAACCATCTTCACCCTTCCCACACTTCCAACACATGAAGTTTTGTTTTGTTTTGTTTACTTGGATTGGTCAAATATCCCAGCCCTGTGTTCCAGTAAAGAGACTGACTGTTCCAGTGCCCTGGGTGTAATTCTGTGAAGCTCTTCAGCTTCTAATTGAACATGTGGGAGTGCTAGCTTATCCCAAGCTGACAGATAAACCAGTTTGAGGATGGGCAAGATAAAGTTTGGCACGTCCTTTATTTCTCCCTCTGCCTTGGTGTAATCCTGCACATCAGCTGCTGTGACACAGCCACATAAGGTGCTCATTTTATACAAGATTTTTGCGGATGTTGTGAGCAGAATTTAATGGAATGTTGGAAAGAAAGTTGCAGAAAGATGAAGAAAACAGATTTCCCTGTTGGGATGCATCGATAATTATTTCTTTTATGTTTGCTTTTGTGGATTGTTTCTCTTTAGGGTGAGAGGTAAAAATAATAAGTTATTTAATAAATACTTTAGGCACAGTTCCTCAGCTTTTACATCTGCAGTGGAAAGTGTGAAAGTCTAAGAGAGAAGGACTCTCTTGTGTATAATTAATAACAGGAACTACCCTTTAAGTGTTTTTAAATTCTTGTGGATGCTGAACATTTTAATTCTAACTGTTTCCAGCAGTGCCTGTTGAAGGCTTGCAGAGGCTGGGAGTGCTTAGAGCTGGTTATCAGCTGTTAATTTTTCAATTGCAGCTATTTATGAATAATGCCTTCCACAAGCGTGATTCATAACTGTTACCTTCTAAGTCAGGCAGCCAAGCATGTGCATATGTAACTTTCTGTGCATTTCAGTGTCATTTACTCTGGTTTCTTAATTAGAATTTGATTTACATGAGGTTTTTTCATTCCTTTTTGCAATTACATAATACAGTCTATAAGGTACTGCAGGCACATTGGTCTTTTTTTCAGGTTATCTTCTAGTTGACTTAATTTAGATTTTGAGATCACATTGCTGTATTAATTGAAATATTTTCATCAAATGAACTTTATTAGAAGTCTGGAATATGTTCTTATAAATGTAGAAGTCTACTGGAATTATTATTTTTTCTGTCCTGTATAGTTTACAAAAATGTCCTTTTTTATTTATCACTTAGAGTGATACAGAAACGCACTGTTGGAACTAAAAGTGCAAATTCATCCAGCAACGCCACAAATATAGTATTATTGCCCTCTTAGTTTTACTTTACTTTTTAGTTCTTAAAATGAAGCTGCAAAAGTCTAATTAATACTTGTCTTTATACAGTGGCCTGTCAAGATTTAGAAGATTTGCTCATCATTTACAGTCACATATAGAGGTTTTGCCACTGTCAGAAGTGTCAGTGGATGGACAGTGATCAACACAAATTACACATTCACTTTATTTGCCTTGTGTAGCAATTGTCAAGCTGTCTTCTTTTTGCTAAGAAAATAGCCCATATTAAAAAATAGTGATTTTTAACTAGAGCTGCAGCTATTGCTCCTTATTTGTCTTTAACTTCAATCAGAAGAATTATATACAGCTCTTAGTGTTGTACACTCTGCCAGCCTTTCCATATAGCTAAATGAAGCTTGCAATTGCATTTGGAAGTTGCAATTTATTCTGAGGCAAAATTTTATGAAGATTGTGTTTCTGAAAATTCAACATTTTTATGCCCCTGAATGCTCCTTACACTGATGGCACAACTGAGTATTGGTGGCAATTTTTTTCACCCTTTTCAAATATTAAATCTACAAGAATCAGATGTTTAGCAATTGGGTTCTGTGCGCCTGGGTTTCGAAACCACTGAGGATGTGCATGAGGGTGTCTACTTAGAATATGCTTAAAAAGGATTAATGACTCCAAAAAGTGGCTCCAATACTGACCTTCCTTATTTTACTGCTAAATGAGGGCAAGGTATGGACTGCAGATAGAAATTCTCATTTTGAGGAATGCTGAAGGTTATTCCCAATGTGACTCTCTTCCCAAAACACAGATATTTCACTCTTCATTCTCCTTTAAAATTAACAGCATTTTTAACTTCCCTAGAATGCGTGCTGAATGTGGTATTTCAGCTCCTTAGTAAACAAGCCATTATTCATGTATGAGGAGGAGTTGGAATAATACTTTCTCTTCTTTCAACTTCTAGTCTGTGTGGGTTTATTATTTTGGTTTTTACTCAGCAGGATTAGCCAGAATCCACCTCAAAGTATTCTTGTTTTCAAGAAAAAAAAAAAAAGGATCTTTATGTTCTGAGAGTGCAGAAATAATCCTGATTTTGTACAAAGTCGTTGTGTACATCAGTGTTTTATTGGGTTGATTTTAAGTTTCTTTGTTTCTTAAGGCATTGCTGTTGGGAAAAATCCCCCTCATAATTATTTTTGCTCCTCTATCACCCTGTGTGCATTTCCATCACATCTCCTGATTCCCTGGGAGAGGTGTTACCTGTTCCTGTTCCCTAGAACCTCTTACCTGAACTACTTTTCTGTTTCTTGCATCCAGGCTTTGATCCCCAGAGAATTTTTGTGTGTCTGAAGGTGACACCCTGCAAGGTGCTGACAGCTTCTGGGCAGCTCCATTTTTCTCCTGTTCCAGAATTGTATAAAATAGACTTCAGCCTAACAATTCCCTGAACTTGCTCTCATAAAAAATGTTGTAAAATAACCCTGTTATGATAACCTCAGAAACAGACTGAGCAGCAGAGTTTATTATAAGGGTGTATATACAGTTTTTTCCATGTTTTTCCATGTTTTTCCATCGTGACTGGTTAGCTGATTGAATTTGTGATGTGCTGTAAGATTAATCAGATTTTGGACTGCTCCTACCTTGCTTGCAAACTTTGAATTAATTAAATTTGAGGTAATTCCAAGTATGTCAGTTTTATGTCTTCCTTTTTTTGTCATCAGCTTTTGCAAATTGCATCTGCTGGATGTATTTTTATAGAATGCAACTTCTCTGTTAGAAGAAGTGATGTGGATGCAGCAGCAAGCAATGGGTAGATTCCTCTGGGTGGGTATTTTTCAGTTCTGCTCTGAGTATGTGCCATTGAGACAAATGCTGCAACATTACAGGAAGAAGGGAGAAAAACATTATTTTATTTATGTTCTGTTTCAAATCATTTGATGCCTAGATATTGCTCAGAATTCCTTCTGATCTTATTGAGAGATCCTAAATCGTGAACCTTTAAAACACAGTAAAGGCTCAGTGAATCCTGTTGTGGAGCTTAAACTGTATTTTATGGTGTCTCTAACAGGGTGTATGGCCAGGACAAACACACAACTGTGGCAACTGCCTGAAGACCCTGGGAAATATTGTGGGTTTTTAAATATGAAAACTTACTAAAGTATCATTCTTAGCCCAGTAGATCCTGAGGGAAAAGTGGTGGTTTTTTTAATGGTAGTTTATTTCTTTGTATTCATAGAATCCCAGAATGGTTTGGGTTGGAAGGGACCTTAAAGTTCATCTCATTTCACCCCCTGCCATGGGCAGGGACACCTTCCACTGTCCCAGGCTGCTCCAAGCCCCGTCCAGCCTGGCCTTGGACACTGCCAGGGATCCAGGGGCAGCCACAGCTGCTCTGGGCACCCTGTGCCAGGGCCTCTCCACCCTCACAGGGAACAATTCCTTCCCAGTATCCCATCCAACCCTGCCCCCTGTCACTGGGAACCCATTCCCCTTGTCCCGTCACTCCACACTCTTGTAGAGAGTCTCTCTCCATCTTTCTTGTGGCTCCTTCATGTACTGAAGGCCACAATTAGGTCACCTTGCTTTTCCAGGCTAAACGTTCCCAATTCTCCCAGCTTTTCCTCGCAGCAGAGCTTCTGCATCCCTCTGACCTCCTTAGTGCCTCCTCTGGGCTCTCTCCATGTCCTTCCTGTACTGGAGCATCCAGCTCTTTGCTTGTCTGAATCTGACCTGTGTGTTGGTACCAGCAGTGCAGGTCCTGCCGTGTCTGTAAGTGCCATCCCCGTGCAGCAATGTCCCCGATTTGCCTCTGAAAAGGAGCACTGAAAAGCTGTGTGAAAAGAAGAGGGTTTGGAAGTGCAAGTGGTTGGATATGTTTTCTACATTTTCCTCGGAAGCTGTATTGTTTCCTAATGGATCTGCAGTCGTTATGCCAACTGCACAGCAGGCTGTTGCATTAGAGGGTTTTACGTTCTGGTGCTCCCTGTGTGCTCTTGCCAGTTGTTGTTTCACTGAGCAGTTCTTTTAAGTGTTTTGTTCTGCCTCAGGTACCCAGGTGTGCCTGGTGGAGCTGTAAAACTGATGCCTGCCCTTGTTTTCATACAAGGCAGCAAAGCTCATTTTTAAGGTTTCTGCAAAACCCAACTCTTGTGAGCATCTCCTGATGCTGTGTAATGAGGAGCAGCTTAGTTGTCAAGTTGATATAAAGTGCTGATGATCTAATTGAGCTTGAGCTTCTTTGAACCCTTTGCAAAAACAGAATTATGTTGTGTATTATTAAACCTGGTACAAGGCCAGGCGTCGCTTTCATTTCAGAATATAAATGCGTTATGTTACAAACATTTAAGGCTTGTGTTTTATTCAGTGCTGCACCGTCATTTTGTGGCAGCAGATGTTTTGCACGGTTTCTGTGGGTTTGGATACTTGACAACAAATGTGCTGAAGGCAAGGTCTGTCAGTGTCAGGGGTTCCCCTGAAAGTCCATCAAGCAGGAATCCCTGGAGGCCTGGGACTGCTTTAGTACCTGGGACAGACACAGTGGAGCACAAATACCTCACTTTGACATCTTGCTCAATATGCCTTGTCCAGATTTCTTTTTTTATAAATAGACTAGAAAAGGCAATAAACCACTGTAAAATATTTGCTAATAGAGCTGTTTCTGTTTCGAGAAGAGGGAGGACAAACACTTGTCATCCCTGCATCCCTTTCCTGGTTTCTGCAGAGGGTCTTTGCCTTTAGATTCCTTTGTTTCCTGCCTGTACCCTGAGCTTCCCCGGCTCTGTGATGGTGTTGTGTATATTTATAGTCACAGACTGCAACTGCAGCTCCTGTTTTTAAACAACCCAGTCACCATAATGGACATATAAAGTCTCAAGGGTTTTTATTGCTCCTGTCATCTCAAGTGCTTTTGAATCCTGATTACAGAGCAATAAAATGTGGTTGGTTGGGTTAATGTGACTGACAGGGACGGGGACCCCGTGTGAGAAGGTGTTGAGTGAACAAATTCATTGATGCGAGGCCATGAATTTATTGGCATTCCGTAACTTTGGAGTATTGATTATATAAGTAAATGTGTAGCCTAAGATTGATGGAGGGAATAAAGGACCTCGTATATCATTAATGCGTTCGGGAGGTCTAACTGGGGTTGAGCAGGTTTTTATAATGAGCTTTCTGAAAGAAGCATTGATAAATAAGCTCAGTAAATTTTAATGAAGTCCTCAGCGCTATCTATGAAGCGTACTTTGTAATTTAAATACGTTAGAAAGAGTACTAATTGTAGAACTTACTGTAGAATTAAATTTTTAATAATTCTTGCTTTCTTGGCTTTTATTCCACTTATGCAAATATTGACCTTTGAATTCTCTCTGTTGCCTGTGTTTCATTGAGCCTCACTTTTAAGGGGTGAGGGGATGTGTGCGTGTCATCTTTAAGCTTTGGTTGTAATAATTAAAAGGGCAGTGTCAGACATTGGATCATTTGACATTTAACACGACAAAATGGAAAGGAAGTCAGTGATAAAAATCAGTGGGGTTAATTTTAGAACCGTCAGATTTGCAGAGCAGAGAATGCAAGCTGGGCTGGCCAGCAGGTGCGTAAGTGATGTCTTTCCAGAACTTCCAAAACACAGTTTGTCCCAGTTCTGCACTCTTCGTGAGAGTGTAGGATTGAATTCATGCCGAGCTAATAAATGTTCTTAAAAATTTTAAAGCCTGGATCTCACAATCTGCTTTGTAGAAGGGATCAGTATCACGGCCAGTGAATGTTTATCTATTACATTCTTCTATATGGAACAACTGTTGGGATCTGACCTTAATCTGTAGTTAATAGTGTGGGCTTTAATGCTTATTTTTATTTGCAGTTCAGAGATCCTCTGAATAACTGAAGCCTCACATTATGCAGAGTTCTGCATTAATATTTAGTAAAGCGAGCTGCCCTTCATGCAGGAGGTTTAGTAACCTAGAGACACGAGATGTGCTGATACGTGCACATATTATCCGCTCACTTTCCAGATGTACTTTTTGAAGTGGGATTTATTTGCTTGAGCTCAGTATTGAAATTTCAATATGATAGCACGATACGGTCTCCTGAAGTTTTACATAAAAATATTTTGTCACATAAATGGTTGATATAATTTAAATTACGCTTGTTATGGCTGCATGTAAGGACAGAGCTATAAACACCACCTGAAGCATTCACTGGATGCTTGTGAGGAGAAAGTGGCCAATTTAACGGATCATGCAAAAAAAAAGTCTCATTGCACACATCTCTTGTAACAGTAATTGAGAGGCACCAGTGAGAAGATGCAACCCTCACGTCCTAGGAAGCTCAGAGAATGGCTTCATGCCCTGTGCTTGTGTAAAACATAAATACACCCTGTGAAATAATTCGTGTGATTTACCGTGGCACACAGTGCTGACCCTGTAAGGAAAAGCCCACAGCACCATTCCTCAGCAAACAGAGTTATGCCAAGCTTAATGATATGGAGATGATTTATTTTCATCCCCTCCCCTCTTGTTTTAGGATATAGTTATCAATGGAGCAGAAAATTATATACTTCAAACTCATTCTCCTCAGGTAAGCTCTTCTCACTTGGTGTGGGACTTTTCCTGCTGTGCTGTTGTGTGCACAGAAAGCTCAGGTGATGGCTCTGCTGTGTATTGTGGTAGGAGAAACTCCTTGAGCCAAGTTCTCTTTGTAGTTCCCAGTGAGTTTTAGGGTGAATGAATCCTCCCGTGGAGGTTGTTTTGTTGTATGCAGTTAATTGAATTAAGGGGCTCTCAGAAATCAAATGTGTGATGGGAGCAAGGATGATCTTGCCTGAGAAAATGATCAAGAGGTATTTTCTGTTGTGTTATCTGTAAAATTGATAAGAAAATGTTTAAGTTGCTTTTCAGGTTGTGGTTTTCTTTTTTTTTCCCCTTCTCTTATTAGCTCATATTTTGAAAAAATCGAAGCCTTAATACAAGCCCTTGTTGCACGGCCAAATTATTTTTCCCCAGGTTGAGGCTTAAAACTCGAGTAATTTCTTCTTCTGTGGTGTCACTTTCTGCAGTCAGACATTCATGCTGACCTGATGGTGAGATGCAGGGTAACAGATGCAATCTTTGGAGCAACCAGCCACAGCTTTTGTGTTAACCAGTCATCAGGAAATATCACTGAATTACCGGAGTACAAAACGCATCTGTTGGAAATATGTTTAAATCTTTTGTGAAATAGGATGGGAAAAAACATGCCTGGGCTGGGGAGTGGCTTTGGAAACAGCTGTGCTGAACAAGGGAGCGTGGGCCATGTGAATGAGCTCTTTTCAGAAACCCCAGCAGGCCCACTTGGAGTTGGGTCCGTTGGCTTCTCTCCAGCTGCTCTGGCTCTCTGACTGTTGTGTGAGTGAATTCTGGGCTCTGGGGTTTCTATCAGCTGAGATCTGCCCCTGTGCAGGTTGGTGGGCAGCAGCCTGTCTGTGTGCCTGTGACTTTACAACTGCTGAAACTTGCAGGTTTCGTTGCTTGTACTTCCTGATTTAGCCTCGACTTGTCTATGTGTGCTGCCTCCTCATTTTAGCAGGAACAGCGTCTTAATTTCTGCATTCCAAAGGAAAGCATGAAGCTACAAATCCGCCCTTTAACATTTGCTTAGCCCCCCAACTTTGATATTTTATTAATTTGCTTTAATGGCAGAACCCATGTTGCCATGAGGATGCTTTTGAAGGCTGCATGTCTGCTCTCAGGAACTGATGTCCTGCTGAGTTTTCTGGCAGCCTGTCCTAATTCCGGAGTGGCCCTGACGCAGAGCTCCCAGCCTGATCCCTCCTCCCACCTCACACTCTCTGCAAAGGCACCACAGGCCTCTCTTACCTGTTCCTCACAGCACCAGGACTTGGCAAAGCCTTGGTGTGGCACTTAAGGTGGGAGCCCTGAAGCAAGATAATGAGTCCTGGATTAGTTGTTAACACAGAATAAAACATCACTTTCTTTCAGCACTCTTAGTTATGAAGCCTTCAAAAATTTCAGACTGAAAGCAGAAGAAAAAAAAAAAATCTTCCTGCTGATGCACATTTTGGACTTTGGTTTTAGGAGAGGTAGAACACTGGTTATTATTTAACATGTGTAGTACCTGCATAATGGTTCTAAAATTAGTCAGTTTAAAATGGTTTTAAATGTGAATTCCGTTCAAGTTGAGCTGGGATATGAAAATCTCTCTCTGTAGATCTTTTTTGTTAAGTTATTTAGTGAGATCAGTTTCCACAAAAATTCTGTTGAACAATGTAAAACGTTAAAGCTTGTTCGGCTTCAAAACAGCTGTGTCCAAAATGGGTTCTCTGTTGACGGGAGCCTTCAGGCTTTCTCTAGAATAATGCACTAAACCAAGGTGTTACTCAAAATTCTGTGTTTCCACATTAGTTTTATGAAAAGAGCCAGTTGGGAAGAAAGTGGGTGATTTTAGGGTTAAAAAAATTGCATGCTGTCTCTTGAGAAGATACCAAGATCTCTGATAACATAACTTTTTATTTATAGATTGCTGGTGTGTTTACAAGACAGAAATTTATCAGCAATCCAGATGTTCTAGTTTTGCTAATTAACCTGTGTCTGCACACCCTTGGGCTGTCTCTTCACACTTGGACCTGCAGATCATAACATGCTTATGGTATTCGAACTAAAAACGTGTCTGGCTTTCCTAAATGTTGTTTTTAGACAACACTCTGCATTTCTGTCATTGATTTAAGGCTCTCCAAAACACTAAAAATGGAATTGCTTTGAGTCTTACTTGTTAGACTAATACTGCCTCCACCTGTAAAATGGGGATATTTAGCAGTGCTGGGGTTGCACAGGCTATGTCAGGCTCAAGGAGATAAATGTGAGATAAATGTGAGACAGGACTTGTTTTGTTTTTCATCGCTGGGGCACAAAGTCTTGTGCAAAGATGTATTTATGCTTCACGAGATCCTGGTCCTGAGGAGTGTGAATATTAAAGGGATGAGTCAGAATAAGAACTGAACCCTGCAATTCTGAGCTGTGGTGCAGTGGTCTGTCTGTACAGTGTTGCTTGAGCAGAGCTTCTCCCCTGTTTGCCCTTGGTTCTGCAGAATAAGGGGCAAGCTTTGGGCTGGTGGGAAGTTGTAGTTTTTCAAGCAGGGTATTGTAGAGGAGGTCATTGCCTAGAAGCACATCCAGTTAATTTTGCCTTTCACCGAGGAATTATTTTCATAACTTACTACCTCTGAAGAATGAATTATGTTTGCTTACTCTTCCATTTGGTTTTCTGATGGGGAACGTATTGTCATCTAAACCTCTGTTGTCTTCTCGAGCACACTCCGTGACTCAAGGGTTGTTTAAATGAGAATAAATGTGTCCTGGGTAACTTTCTCAATGGCTGCTTGTTCCCAAGTAATCTGTTCCCAAGAGGATCCATTTGGCTGGCACCAACCCAGTGAAGAGTTTCTGTAAACTGCAATAACCCTGCCCATGCCAGACCCAAGCTATCTCTGCTCCAGTGTTGTCATTTCGTCATTCGCTTGGCAGGTGTGAATTTAAATCCTGACTTCAGAGTTTAAATATTTTATGTATTTAGGTTGGGAAGTCAGTGAGCTGCTTCTTCTCTTTTAGTTCATTGCAGCATTTAACTTGAGAAATCCATATGAGTCTGAGATTTTTTGGATATTATTATGGGTACTGATGGTATCTGCCCTGGCTTTGTAAAATCCCTCTTTGCAGCTGACAGGTTGTGTGTAAGGGCTGAAGTAGTGAGCACATGGTGAGGTTGGAGTGAGATTTGTACTATATTCCTGCAATTCCGAATCCTCCTCCTAAACCATGGCACTGTTTTTTGGGTCATGGTTAACACGGTAAAATTTTATCCAGTCATGCTCACAGAATCTTGTTATCGTCGCTGAATTCTGCTTCTGGAGAAGGAATGATTTAAAAGCTTGTTGCAGATGGTGTTCCATCTTTACAGATAATAAGATTAAAATGTGTGACGAGGCATCTCCAGAAAAAGCCTGGGATGGTGTTAGGATCCTGTCACAACCTTTGTGGAAGTGACAAATGATGCAGTGAATCGATGTCTTGGCGATTTCGATTCTGGGGGAAACTTGGTACAGCTGTGTCTTAAAAAGCCTGGGAAAACTATTTATAGGAACTAATTTCTGCAGATAGCAACAAATCCAGCATGCTATCACCATCCTTGGGATGTTTCCTTGTTTGAAACTGATGGAATGAAACGGAGATATATTAAAAATACAGCATCCAACAGAGCTATAAACCTTTAGTTCTAGAAGTATTTTGGCTTCCTGACATCGCTTCTTTCATCCAGGAACACCCTTTGGCCTCGACTGGAGTCAGATTTTTTTCTAGTTTAGCAGCTCTCAGGCTGGAGGGAGAGCACATCATTTCCCCTGGAGATGTGCCTGGTGCCAGCTGCTTCTGAGCAGGGCAGAGAGTTCACCCTGCAGTGCCTCCGCCTGCCCTTCCCTGCCCCTCCAGCCCGTGGAGTGAAACTTGTGTGGGCTCATTCTCCTCTCTGCCAGCCGGGAAAGGAATCTGTGCCTGGCAAGAGGTGACCTGCCCTGAGTTTGCGCCATCAGGAAAGGCATTCCTGCGAGCACAGAGGAGGAGATGAGGAACAGGAATCAGGGAAGGGGCAGAGGGCGAGTGCCAGGAGCAGAGAGCTGGGGACCTGCCTGGGCATCCCCTCAGGGTGACAGGAGTGGCTCTGGAGTGTGCCAGCTGCTGGGGTTACACTTCCTTGTCTTCTGTGTTGTTAGAACACTGGGAGAAGGAACGGATTCCAAGAAACTGAAACTTCCACAGGATGCTGCTTTGCATCTATTTGAAAAAACTTCAGTTTTATATTTCACCACTTTTTGACTATTCGGATTTTATCTGAAATGAAGCATTTCCTCTAGTCCTTGTTGAGTCTGTAGGAAGGTTGTTTTGTGGGGTTTTTTTCGTTACTCATTTTTTTATTAGCGATAAGTGAAATGTAGTTTGCCCCATTTAATTTCATTAAAGCCTTGTATGCTAGAATTTCCATCAAAAATGAAACTAGTAACAGGATCTTTGGCTTCTATTATTTTGTCTTACCGCTGTCAGTCACTTTCACATAAACAAAAAATATTTCAGAAATTTATTCTGAAACAATTTTTTAATTCTTTCAAGATGAACTGCAATCATTTATCAATTTATAATGGAATTCCATGCAACCTCCATCTTTTCCCTTAATGTACTATCAGATTAATAGTCTTTTAGTACACTCCGATCACACTCTGAACTGCAACAGTCATCTGCTCTGAGCTAAAAATAACCCCTTCCTTGTATACCATGGGATTACGGCCTTTTATTTACAGATGTGTTATAAGGAAGGATAACTTCTGTGACGTGTAAGGAAAACTCTGGCACTCTCTGTGTACATACTGGAACATGGTTTAACGTGCTGCATGGGACCTGCTCCGTGGGCTGCTCTGCCAGGGGTACCTGAACATGCCTGGGGCAGAAAACATCACTTTTTAGCACAGTCTGTGGTGGTTTGACCACTGTTGCCCCCAGCCCTCAGGTACTTTGCTGTTATTCCTTGGGGGCTGGGTAAAACTCTGAAAAATGAGCATTATGCTGACAGCCTTTTGTTTCTGATATGTGCTTAAAACGTTTGGGAACTGAGTTAGGGCCGTGCTGTTTTTAGCTTGTCAGGAGAATTCCTCATCCTTCGTGGTTTGAGTGGTAAGCCTTGGGATGCCTTGCACAGGAAGATGTGGAGCAAAGCTCTCCACCTGCCCCAGCCGTTAATTATTGCTCTTTAGAAATAATTAACTCAGGGCCGTTGATGCTGCCAGCCCCATCCTGGCACCGGAGGAGCTCTCCCTGGGCCTCGCGGGGTTGGTTTCTGTGCAGACAGCTCTGAACCAGCACTGCCTGAGCGTGTCATCCCCTGCTTCCTCCTCCTTAGAAATTCCTGTGGGTTATTTACAGGGTTTCATTTCCACTTATGAAATTGCAATCGGAATTAAAAAGATGCTTTCAAACACCTTGTTTCCTTCCTCTTAGCACTCTCAGGGGTGTTGGTTGTTGGAAATCATTAAATATTTGACTGAACTAAATGCTCTGAGTATTGTTTGAATACTCCTGCCTGACTTTTTTTTCCTCATGTAAATGTTTTCCTTCCTTTCCTTTTTGTCAGTTATCCTGTAAATAGATTATTCAAATATTGAAAAGATTTCTTATCCTGAGTTTAGCAGTGATGGTACCAAAAGCTGTACATACCCTGAACCTTGCTCTGTGTGACCATATGTAGAATGTTTGGGGGTGAAAAAGATTTTACTTACTCATTTTAAGAAACTGAAAGAAAAGCAGTGCTCGCACACTGGTGTGAATGAAGGAAATTGGGTTTTATTTCTGTATTACCACTCTGCTTGTGGAAGAGTTCTAAGGGTTTGTTCCTGCTGTGAGTTATTTCTCTGTGTCTTAGTCATTTACATAAACTCAGGTGCAAGGTAGTTGGATACTAAAAAATAAATGTTGTTGAAACTCACTTTATCCTCAGATCATTTCAGAAATGTTGCATTCTCATTTACACTCAATAATAAACCATATTTAAGTAGAATATGGCACAGCTGAAGTTTTTATTCAGTGCTCAAATTTAGAGAATAAACTCACCCATTGTCTTTAAAGTTAAATTGCTTAAACTAAGTGCTGTCATCTCTTACTTTATTTTTCAGAGCTTATTTATACTTGAATTATGATGTAATTGTAGCATTTAAGACTGAAATATGGTGAGGGGGGAGATGATCTTTAAGGTCCCCTATACCCCAAACCTATAATTTGTTCAAAATTTTGATGTAATCAAACTTCAGTCACATTAGAAGAAACTTTTGTATTTTCCCCCAAATATTGTAGGTTCTAATATTCTGAAATGTATTGATTTATTTCTTGATTCTTTGTTTTAATTTTAAATAACATCAAAGCCTCAAAATGTGCATAAGTGAAGACTTTTGAATGTGATTTTGATGCTGAGCCACTGTTTTTTTCACAATGGAATACTGAGGCATCATTTATATTATGCTATAATATAAATACATTTATGTGTTAATTTATTTTTAATTGTAACTAATTTCCCTTCCTCAATTTAAATGTAGCAAAAGTTTGGAGTGAGTGATTCCGAAACCAGTGCTCTCCTCCTTGAATGGTCCAGGCCAGGGAGGCAAGGTGAGGTGTAGCCCCACAAACCAACGAGTTGTAACATGTTTGATGTCTTTTATTTTCAACCTTTTCCTTTTCCCAGAGAATTAATTAGTCTTTAAACTCCTATATAAAAGAAAATTTCTAAAAATAGCCATAGTGCTCACCCCCTTGACTGTATTTTGTTGAGTATTAGGTATCTCTCCTGGCTGCTCTGTAGGATGCTTATTTTTAGGTCCTCTATTAATATCTTCAAAAATATGATGTAAGGACTTGAGACAGTGTTAAATTGGAAAACTTAATTACTCTTTGTAGTTTTCACTGTTGAATATGAGTAGAAATCAACACCAGTGTTTCATACAGGAAGTTTTAAAGGGAAGAAGCTCAAGTACGTGACAGCATTTTTGATATTTAAAAAAGCATGAATTTAAATGAGGGGAAGGAGCTGGTGCTCCCTGGCACTTCACTTATGGGTGCATTTTGCATTATTTGGTAATTTACGTAGGAACCTGCATGGTCAAAATAAGAGTTATTTCAGTTGTCAAATATTGATGAACTGAACACAGTAAATGGAGAGGTTTCCAGCAAAGCAGGCTCCGTAGTGCTCTCTGCACATGCAGGATAAAGGTTCTGTAACTATGGTTATTCTCAGCTGTGTCTCCTTGACAGTGTTGCAAAACCCCAAGTCTCTTAGATGATGTGCTCTAGATTTTTTCATCACATTCTGCCATCCTAAAAAGAAAAAAAAAATGTTAATGGGGAGCTTATTAGCCTCTAATTATTTTAAACAGAAATTCTGAAAGTTTTGCTCTCTCAGCAGCAGCAATTTGAGAGTGATAAATCACCAAATCACCTTTCTGATGGCAGCACCACATTTCCATCCTGTAGTTTTCTGCTTTTGTTGTGGCAGGGCTCTGACTGGTGGGACTGGCTGCCAGATCCTGAAGGTTCATTTTCGCTGAATGTTGAAGGCAGCTGCTGTACATTTAAAATCCAGCCTGTTATTTCAGCACTGATGAGCTTTTATGTTCTCCCTGCACCTTTTCCTTTTCCACTTACAGGGCTGCCAGTGACATTTTTATCTCAGAAGTACTTGGATCTGGTGCCAGTGATTGTGTGTTAATTCGAGGACAAATAAGCGTAAACTTGTTGTTAATAAGTTTAGGATGGAAATTGTTGATCTTCTGGCTGCTGGGAAGCAGTTGTCCAGGAATAGCTTTGTGAAGAGATTAGCAGACCAAGAAACCAAGTGATTTCAATATGACCTTCCAAAAAAAATGGTCGTGGTTGCCAGCAGGAGCAAGGAGCTGGATTCAATTACCCTTGGAGGTTCCTTTCAGCCCTCTGTTCCGTATTAAGCAGGATTTTGCTCTGTTCGGCTAATAAGTTAATACTGATCTTGTAAGTGCTGATGACATGAGATAGAAAAAAATTAATTGAAATTAAAATCCTGTTATTATAATGTAGAAGCTGCTGTATTAGTGAAAGTATAGAAATATGATGATACGAAGACAAGCATGAGCTCTAAGGTTTTTACCAGATTCTGTATTTTTTACTTCCTTACAGCCTGTCACTGTGTCAAAATCTGTTTTGGAGGGGTTTGTTGTTTTGGTTTTTTTTTATATGATGCATTTCAGTAATCTCCTTGTAATCCCATGATAAACTGCTTAGTTTGATGGAGAATGTTAGGTATTATTAGTAAAATAGTTGGCCCCTGTGAAATCAGTTTCATTTTATGATGTGCTTTCAAAGGATGTACTCTTTACAGCTGTGTGGCTATCCTTGCATTAACCTAATCAACCTCTTTTTGAGAAAGGAGGTATGTCCTGGATTAAATTCTTAAAATCAGGCCATTGGGAACAATACTGGACAATCTGCATGATTTTAGGATGGTTGTGTGTTCTGCTTTCTGACAAACCTTTCTTGTTGATGTAATTTTACTTTTCCTTTCGTTGTCTTGCTGTGTAGACTTTTTCTGGAAGGACTGCACTGGTTAATAAGAGAATTTAACAGCCTTGTAGGCAGGTAAAAGCTGCATATATTTGTCTCTTTCCTGATTGCTTTCGGGTCTTCTAAGCAAGATAAGTACTTTCCTTAATTTGTAGGACAATTTGGGGCATAAATGTGTCATAAGCTTGTTAAAAACACATACAGAAGGTGTTGAAAGTCCCTATTTGAAGTAATTTCATATTCATTAGAATACAGCATGCTCCTTAATTCAGCTTTGATGTTGTCTTGCTGATTTTTTCCCAGTCCTTTCATTTTCATATGCCAAATAGACCTAAAATGAGCATATCCCCCTAGGTATAAAGAAAGGAGTGCTCTCATTGCTAAATTATAGATGTGGGGGGAGGGAGGAGAGTGGTTGTTTGAAGATCCTCTTATTTGTGCAAAAAACACAGATAGGATTTAAACAGTTTGCTGGAGCTTCCCCCCAGTCTTATTTCCTTGCTTTAAGGAATAAATATATATTTTTAAAAGCTCTTAATTGAGGGAGGTGCAGACACTCCCACCCTTTAGATACTCTGCTGTTTTTAAAACACTCAGATGAAGTGGTATTTGGAAAAAAAAAAAAAAAAGCCTGTATTTTCTCCAGCACTGAAAGGGAGATCTCAGGAAAAAATAAAAAAGTGAACTACCTGGATACAACCTGCTTTCCTTGACTCAGTTTATAAATTGCACACCTTGTTGGCTTCGGGCAAGGTATTGAATTTTACTTACCTGCAGTAAAGTGTCTGCACTAATGGAAGATTTGGCAGCAATTTGCAGCAGAGCTACAGCATCACTTGTGCTCAAGCTCTCCTGTGTAGGAGTGGGTTTGAGTGCTTACCTGGAGTGCTTACCCTGTACTTCAGGTATTTTAGAGGAACTCAACCTGTACGAGGATTTAACCCCAATTACAGCGTTAAGCCTTTGCTTTCAGTTGCTGAAGTACACTGATTCCAAGGTTGCCCTATTTTTAGGTTTATAAGCCTAATGAGTGAGGTCCTAGAGAATCTCAAGCTTTATGTAACCCTGATGTTTGGCTCTGTTTGTGGGGCTCCTGGGAATATGCCTGGTGCTTTTTATAAGCAGCTTGCCTCCCTGTAATGGATAGCTGAGATAAATCTTGTTCCTAGAGCGAGCCTGATATTGATGATGACACAAGTGTATGAACAAGAGCTCAACTAAAAATCCATTTTAATTTCAGGCCCCATTAATGATGCAGAGAGAAATCATTATTTGTTAAACAGAAAGTAAGGACTGATACCTTTCTGAACTGTTTGTGTTTCAAACCTGAAAGGCAGTGTAATAAAATACAAACATGTTGATTGATCTTCCTCTTTTTTCATTATTTCTTTAGCTGTTTGAAAAATGAACTGGGAAAAAAAAATGAGTAGACTGAGGTGAAAATAAGAAAATGTACTGTGACATGAGATGGGGAGGTCAGAGTGGATTTGTTTCTTTGTTCAAGCTATCATAGTTGTGTTTGGAGCTTGAAATAAGTACTAATCCTCAACTGGTCAGGAAAGTGTAAGTGATCTAAAACAATTCTTAGAAGTTTTTTAATGTTCTGCAAAGATTTATTCCTTGCCTAATTGAAGACCTGTTATTTAAGACACAATCTTAAATAACATTGTGTTGCCTCCTTAAAATCAGCATTATGCACAACATCTGTGTAGATTTCTCTTGTCCTATCTGGCTTTTTTGAGAAACATTGATCAAATCTTTGGTCTCAGTGTTTTTTGTTTGTTTTTTTTTTAATTCCTGCCATACTTGTTTAATTTAAAAAAGTACAGCATTGCCTTTTCAAGCTATTGAGATAAAATGGAAGCATTTTATCTGAAGTAACTGTTTCTCGTTGCTTGGAACAGATCTTAACTAACAGAATCCAAAACACTTGAACCCAAACACTTTTCTGGCCTAGCAGAAGTCCTCAAAATGAGAGCAGCCTTAATGACAGCAGGACATTTCGGGAAGGCAAGCTCCCATTAAGGTGCATTGAATCATGTAATTGACCCCCAGTTTTCCCTTATATCTCATTTTTTTCCCTTGAGAGAAACCTTTCAGGGAACACCATCCTCTCTCTCTCTCTCAATTACCTCACTTCTCGTTGACTTCCAGAACATCTGGTTTCTGTTAGGTTCACATTGCACAGCTTTTCATGCACTGCTGAATTCCTGGTACTGAACTCCAGCGTGCAAGACACCGAACACTGTGGGGTCCAGCACATGGATTTGGTGTGTCCCTAACAGCAGGGTTACCAGAAATCCCATTCTTACATGGGATTCCTTGTTGGCTGAGAGTTTGGGAACACAGGGAATTCATTCCATGCTGTCTTCATTGAGCCTCAGGGAGGTGTTGCAGTGACTGCAAACAGTGGAAGTGCCCAAGGTTTAAACTGCTGCAGCCAATAAATTCAGGGTGACACAGGGCTCGGCAGCAAAGCCTTTGTGCAGTCTCTCAAGTGGGTTTCAAAGCTTAAACCCAGTTACCCTCCTCTGCAGAAACAAATATTCTGCTTGCTGAGCTTGCTACTTCAAAGGTATTGAATTTGGTATTGCTGCAGTCACTTAAAAGGTCCTAAAAGGTGCGTTTTGCTCAGGTTCCTTGGTTGCAGAGTTACCACAATCAACCATGGTAGCATTGACAGTATTCAGATGTATTAATTTCCCCTGATATATTTTTTCTAGCACAATTAAGACCTTTCTTTGAAGACATAATTATGAAAATCTGGAAACAGCAGGATGCTGTCACGTGTACTTTTTTAATTGCAGGCAGTTTTTGCCTTATTTTGTTTTAAAAGAAAATAATTGCTGTCTTTTTCATGTAGTTCTGTTGTCAAGAATATGGTCTGTGTCCTTATGGCTGCATCAGGCAGTGGTACTGTCTTATGAATGTTTTTGTAGTTTTTTTTAATGCTTGAATTACGACTATATATTTTTCATCCCCTAGTGTCTCTTAAGTGTAAATGTTGTGGTGAAATAATGGGAACAGGGACAAAAGCAAACAAGACAATTACGTTGCTTGCAGCTACATCAGGCCGTGCCATGCTTGGCTGGAATGTCAGTAATAGATAAAGTAACGTGTAATGACACTTGTAATGTGTGCAAGTCATATAGAAATGTGTGTGGAATGAGAATAAATCTTTCTGCTGTTGGTGTTGCAGCATCATTGCCTCGGCCTTCTGACAGTTCTGGCTTTGCCAGCGTTCAAAGAATTCTCCTTTCTGAGCTGGCTGAACCAGTGTGATTGTGCTCTGGGGATATTCCTAAATTTAAGTTTTGGCAGCTCTTGCAAGTGCTGAGTGTGGGACTGTTTAGAGCAGCTTATGGGTTTACAGCAGCTTTACCCCACAGCTTATGGGTGACACCCTGCCCCAGTTCTCACTAATGACAGAAATTTAGAAGTCAAAACTGAGGCCAACAGTGAGGATAAAATGCAGCATTCCTGTGTTAGCTGAGAGGTGTTGGTGCCCCAAACCAGGCAGGTGCCCTGCTAGTGGTGTCTGACCCTGCTGCTCAGAGGTTTATCAACCCCTACCTTGGCCCAGATGTTGGTGGAGATAATGCAGCACAGCATTCTACAGTCAGCTGCAGCAGCATGAGCTCTTCGCTTTATCCAGACACTAATTTTTTCTGGCATTTTTAGACACTTGATGCACTGACACAGGCAGTGCTGATACACACTGGTAAGGGAGGTGGTGAATGATCTGAGATTACAACTGAACTGTGTTATTGTGCTCTTACCATCATCTCTAATTAACAGATAAGCAAGTAGTACAGGCAGCACTGTCAGCAGAAGCTCAAGATTACGGTTTTATCTAACTCTTTGCATTATTTGTGAACATCAGTCAACGGTAGAGTTGTAGTGGGCGGTAATGAAAGTAGAACATGACATTTCTTTCCTTTCCCCATCTAATCGTCTGACCTTTTGCATCACTCTGCTCTAAAGCAGCTGCGTATTTTGAGAGTAAACTGTTTTCCCCCACCCCCACCTTTCACTTTTCCATGTGAAGTGGAACAGAAATGCAGATAAGTGGAGGTGGAAGGGACCTCTGGAAGTAATTTGGGCAGCCTCTACCTTGGATCAGCTTTGAAGTTTTGTTGGTTTGCTCAAGGTCCTGTCTGGTTGGGGTTGTGATATCCCCAAGGGCAGAGCATCCCTGTTCTGGTGTTTGACATCCTTTGTCGGGAAGTTATTTTTCGTAGTGTCTTGGTGGAATTTCCCCTCCGGCATCTTGTGTGCACCTCAGGCTGAGTCAGCTGGCTGCCAGACGCTGGCCCAGTCTAATCCTACTGCTTCCCTTCCAGTAAAACCAGTCTGGCACTGAGGGTCCCTGGTGGTCCCACGGGCTAAGCCGGACCCGGAACTGATGCAGGGCCCCTGTCTTGTTCCATGGAAGAGTTCATTATCCCAGTGCTGGGCTGTGCTCATGTCCTGGGTGGGTGTGAAAACCCAGGGCCCAGTCCCGAGGAAATGGTTTGTTACGAGGATGTGTTCAGGGCTGCCTGATTGGGATCTTTATTGCCTCTCCAGACCCGGATATATGGTCCAGCAAGCAACCAATATTATTTCCTGCATGATGTGCCTGGGGAAAAAAAACCACTCCAGAAATATCTATTAGTCCTACCCATGTTTCTTTATCTATACAAACAAATTTTAAAGCTCTTTTGCATTCCTCATGACCTTTCTGATTTCTTTTTACCTGGTGTTTTAATTATTTTTTTTCTTATAAAAGCCTTAGTTTAATTTTTTTATTCATTCTTTGTTGTGCTAAAGGAAGGAATTTTTTTTCTGTAGCTCTCTGTGACTTTCTAATGGCAGAATTCAAGAATAGTAATTTTTATTAAAGAGACTTGTGGTTTGCTTGTAAATTTTTGTGGCTTCTGCCCGTGTCTTGTATGTCCTGTGAGCTGTGACTTTATAACCCAAGCAGGGATACGACGCAATATTCTGGGTTACATGTTCTGTGTGTTCCCCACCACCACTCCTGCTTGTGTTGCATTATTAATCTCGAGGAAAATTCAGAGTTTGCGGGGTTTTTGGTGTTGGCCCAGGGATTGAATTTTATTGGGGTGTTGAGAAGAACATAATATCCTTTGGCCACTTGTTTCCAGTTGAAGGGAAGCAGTGGGGTCTAGCTAGAAATGTATTTTCCATATGAAAGGAAGAATTTTTTAGGAGACAGAATAAGCAAACTGTTTAAAAAATGATGGGACTGTTATACAGGTGTCAAATTTCTGGTTTATCGTGAGAATTTCGTTATCTGAAAATTTTAAGCAAAAGATTTAGTAAATCTGTGGCCTCTCTGTATGAGATCTGTGACAGAAGTGTGTTGGCAGCGTCTCCTTTTGCATTCGCTGGCATCCTTTTCCATGAAGTTGTACAGAAAATATCCTGGTGGTTATACTGAGCCAGGCTGGAGCTTCAGGCTGCCGTTTCATTAAAAACACCGCCCAGGCTGCTCTTGCAGCCACACCTGTATTTCTGGGAGCTGCTTCTCTATGCAGCATGTTCTGAAAACATCCCCTCGTAGCTGCTCGCTCGTACACTGAATGTCGGAGTGCAAAAGTCCTTTTGCATTCAACGTCAGAATTTCTCTCCTGCAATGCACGAAGTGGGGAAGACAAAGGAGCTCTCACTGCAACTCAGATGACTCATGGCTCAGTTTGTGGGTTCAAAATGCTTCACAGAGATGCTGTCTTTGGTGGAGCCATTAAAAACACAGGTTTATGATTAAAACTTTATTCAGTCATCTCCAAGAAATGGCAGAATTTTCAGATGCAATTAGAGCACAAGCTCATATTCTTTTGTTTGTGTTTGTTTCTTGGAAATGGATCAGGATTTCGATAAATTCACTTCTCTCCCTTCTCTCCTGCATTTTTCTAAAGAGTTTCATTGCTTCCACCCACCTCAGACCTCATAGTGCACAGTGTCAGCTGGGATTTTTGATGCCCTGAATAATCAATACAAACTGCATTTGGTAAATTATTTCTTAAATGAAATTAGATGCGCATTCTTTCCATCTCTTGTACACGAGCTTGGAGCAATACATTGAAGCTGAAATTAGTAGGACCTGCAAGTAATGAAACTGTTGTTCACGCTTCCCAGGTAGGCAGTACTTAAGACAATTTCTTTTCTTTTGTCTTGATGGTTAAAAATCCATGGTTAAAAGTTCTATTTTTTAAGCTAAAGAGTAGCAGAATATTTCCTTAAGAGAAAGAAATTATTCTCTCTGGTCTTCCCCAGCTCTTTAATCATGTTTGGCAAGGAATGCCTGTATGTTGCCCAAATTACCCTTAAATATTAAACTGACTTAATTTTAAGGCAGCCCAAAATTGAACAGCCATCCTTATTTTTTTGTATGGTATGGGAAGGGGCTGCCCAGGGAGGTGGTGGAGTCCATGGAGGTGTCCAAGGAATGCCTGGATGTGGCACTCAGGGCTCTGGGCTGAGTGACAAGGTTGGGATCGGTCACAGGTTGGATTCTGTGACCTTGGAGGGCTTTTCCAGCCTCAGTGGTTCTGTGATCCTGGTGTTACTTTCAGTGCAGAGATGTGGTTTTGCCCATTCACAGCTGCTTTTGTCCTTTTTTAAAAAAATTATTGTAGCAGCAATTGCTTGCCTTCCTACATTCAACAGGAATAATTCCATTTTGTGTCCAGTAGGCGTTTGTGTAAGAAAGTTTTGGCTTAGGAACTATTCACAAGGATGTAATTATCCATTGTTATTAATTTATTAATATTAATATTTAATTGAATTTCATAGTAATTAAACTACCAGTAGTGTCTTAGCTATCCTATGATCAATCTGGCAACACTTAAACTTTTTCCTGCTTGATTTTCCTTTTAGTACATTCCAATTAATCTTTAGGATTAATTGATAGTGAGAAAATGGTTCTCCTGTATCTTAGCAGATGACTTTGCACATGTGTGTGTGTTCCTGGTTCCACCCTTTCCATTTCTCTTTATACCTAAGCAACTCTGAATGTAAAGTGTCTTTTTTTAAATTTAAGAATACACAATGCTGCAGCTTCTGTTTTCTGCAAAGATGATCTTTCAGTCCACCATCAGATTAGAAGCTTCTTTTGGTTTCATTTTTGGAAATATAAAGCAGAGACAAAAAAAATCTTCTTAACAAGCAGAATAGATTGTGTGACGGGATGACTTTCAGTGGTAATGACCACTGGAGATGTAGTTGAACTTAGCACTGGAATTAGAAGTACTAGAGGATAATATTCTCTGGCAAACCTACCAGTAGAATTTTGGCAAAGTTCTCTGCCTGTTTGTCGGCACATCTTTGCTGCGTGTTGACTGTGACCAAACTGCACTGTATAAATCCCCAGAAGGTTCTTTATCGTGGAGTACAAATACTCCTCAATAATATATGCATATTCAGAAACTGCATCCTCTTGGTTCTTGTTATATTGAGCTAAAAGCCTTGGCAGAACTATTTCTAGGAAATTCCCATTACTGGGTTTCGGATATGGACTTGCTGCTCACTTACAGCTCTCTTTAATGACAAACACGACTTGGAAATGGCTTAATTGGATTGTCTGCTTAATAGCATTAGGATTGTTGTGCTGGTTTAGCTGAGCTCTAATGGCCCTTTGCTGGTTAAGAGATCAGTAAAGCAGCAGAATGCGAAGAGAAACTTTAGATTTGAGAGAAGAGTCTTTGCTCCTCGGAGAGCTGCTGCCCCTGAATGAAAAGGAGGGGGCTGCTGAAGAAAATGCTGAATATATTTCCTATATTGTTTGACTCAGTGTAGTGGGAACGCTTTATTGCTGCTTCATAACTGGTTCAACAACTGCCCATTTCAGTTTCTGGTCAGCCCTGAGGTTTGGCACAGACAGCTGTGCCAGCACAGAGAAGATTTTTTGGTTCTGTTTGCAGTCTTGGTCCTACAGCTTTAAAAGGGGATCTCTTAGACAGTCATAAACCCCTGGGAAGTGGGAGAACAAACTTCTTGGTGCTTTTTGATACTTTCAGTAAGTAATTTCTGAAAATACAAATTTTGCCAAAGCCCTCATGTCTGGAGAGAAGAATCAAAGGAATAAATAGCCAAGTGTCCTAGCAGAGAGAAGGGTTAAATGAATTTTATAGGCCATGGCTTTTGGACATTCTTTACTGAGCAGAAGACTATGGATTGAGTTTGTGTAGGGAGTTGTGTTGTTTAAGATTTCTTCTGGCTCTCAGGGAGTTTTTGCAAATTGTTTGAGATGTCTGGTTCCCCATTAGCTCAATGTCCAGAGAATGCTTCATTGGTCCTGCTCTTTAATATGATTACAGGAGACTTCTTGGGCTGATAAAATACTCCTTTGTTACAAGTATATAATACATATTTAACAAAATTCCAAGAAGCAGATGGCTAATTAGATAGCTTGGTGATGCTAAGCTGATCATATGTTCTAGCTCTAAATAAAAATTTAACAAAGCTTCATTTGAATATTTTAAACAGACTTACATAATGTTTTCTAGTTAGTATTCAGTAAGGTGAATGCTGTTGGGATTGTCCACACTGATGTGAAAAGACATCAGAATTCTGTTCCCTGTTGCATTGGGGTTATCTGGTGTTTGACTGTGATTCTCTTTCTTGAGGCAACACAAACTAAAAGGGGGTTTGTGGTTATCGTTTCACTCGGTGCATTTTCTCATAACCACATCCAAAGTGAAATCAGATAAATACTAAATATACATGGAAAACTTCGTTACTTTTAATAACATTTCTACCTTGATGATGAAATTCTAAGGCATTATATCATTAGAATAACTTATTTTTGTGTGGTGTCTTTCTGACTGTATGCCAAGTTGTTTTCACAGTTAAAGTCAGGAAAAGAAAATACTACAAGGAAGTTATGAATAAAAATAGCTAGAAAATTATAAGGAAGGGAGGGAGAAAAAAGGATTGCAAAACTGTTTGAAATTCTTATTTGAAAGTAAATTGAATAAGTGAAGTTCACAATGGAAATTTAGGGAAGACAGATATTTCCCCACAGTGAGTGTGTTGTGGAAAAGATGAAGATAAAGTCGTATGAGAGATGTGTGTAAAAGGGAAGAAAGAAAATCCAGTTAGATAAGGAGGGAAAAGGAATTCAAAAGTAATGACAGGCAGCTTTGTAATTGGATCTGGGAATGGAGAAGACATTCAGTTGCTCATAAACTTGTTCTGAAGAATTTTGTTTCCTGAGACTGATGATATTATACGGTGCCATAGCTGACTGTTTGGATTAAATCCTGTTTTATTTGTTACAAAGGTGAACTGAGAACACTTCCTACACAGCATCATGGGCCACAAGAGCAATTTTCTATGGAGGCCAGAACTTAGGAAGGGTTTTCTCATATAATTGGTGTGAAGAAATCAGCAAAAGTTCTCCTCCCTTTCCCCTTCCTCCTTTTCATGACCGTGCCTTTTCTTTTCAGTCTCAGGCTTGATAAGCGAAATGAAAGTGGTGATTTGCATTGTTTCCAGTCTTGCAGAGGCAAAAAGTATAAAATACTTGATAATAGCTCTGTGTTCTTTAGCCTGATGCGCAGTTTCTAAAGGCTTTTTGCAAGACAAATTAAAATTTAGACTTCTAGAATGACCTCAGAACAAAACCAAGCTACTGTTTCCTTGCAATCCAGTTGCTCATCTGCCTCTCACAGAAGATTTTCTAAGTTCCAGCCTCAAAAGAAGGGAACTCTGTTGGCAGACAAATCAGTGCTGTATTAACACTTTGGATTTTATTTAAAGTAGTCTGTCTGTGCAGGGTCAGGAGCGTTATTTGCAATAACCTCCCAGCCTTGCTTTTTTGTGCCAGGTGACTGAACAGGGCTGCTGCCATCCTGTACAGTGGGGGCATGGCTTGGCTCTTCTGAACCACACACAAGGAGAAGGAGAAGATATTTGCCTCTCTCTTTTCATTGATTTCCTCTATCCCTCTCCAACAAGCTGTCAGATTGGAATGTTTGCCCCAGTTTTCTTTGTCATATGTAGAGATAGTGGGTTGGTTGTTCAAAGCTGGCAGGAATCCGCAGATATTCTGCCAATAAGGAGAAGTCAGATGCCATAGATGCCTTAGAATATTGGGGGAAGCTGTGGGATTCATGCTCTGAATTGCATTTATAGGGCTGTCACCACCCAAGTACTTGGACACTGAAGAGTTGTTTTCCCATACGGAACTTTCACTGTATTGTTCTCTGTAAATGTTAAGCCAGTGGTTCTGTAACATTTCCTAATTCAGTTGTAGTTCCATAATTCATTGTATTTGGTTTTAGCTATCATCTAGAAATGATTGAAAAAAAATTCCCTCACCATTCAGACAGACTCCTATATCCTAATTTTACATGAACTCAGCGCTGGTGTTTTTTCACAAAAGAACAGATTGGAGTTAGAGGAATAACGTGAGTCCACACAAAACAGACACGACTGGCTCAGCACTGATTCCTATTTGCTCCTGCTACCTTGGAAACAAAGGATGGCATGACAACAAAAGCAATTCAGAAAGAAAGGTTAAACCTCCAAAACATTTGAAACAAGAACATTGTTCTTGCGGGGAAACACTTCCTTAGTGTTTCAGGATGGATTTTCAAGCTTTAGTGTACATAGGTAAGAATTGTCTGTTTCTCTGAACCTCTTCTTAGGCTGAAATCAAGACTTCCAACTAGGAATATAAAGAGCTGATTTTAATGTATCAATACTTGAAATACTAAATTTGAAGAACAAAAGGAAAAAGCTCTGAGGTCTATCTGCAGCTAAAAATAATTTTTAGTCTGAGCCATTCAAGGGTTTTTTTGGAAATTTTTGGTCAAAAACTTTCTAAAACCAAGAGTTTCTTTTATGGATGGAATTAAAGGTGGGGGCCATAACGATTTGGGGTTGCAGTCCATCAGTGTTCTTGGCTAAGTTGCTGCATTTTTTCTTGGCCCTGCAGTGCTCTGGGGTCAGCACGGCACAGCAGTGAGGATCACACGGCTCATGCTGCACCTGGGGAGAGGTTCTGGAAATTGCGTTCGTCCTTCTGGTCCTTCTGTGTCCTCAGGGGCCTCCTACCTGAAGCTGGGGACAGCAACCCCCATACCCTGGCCATGAGCATACAATTACTGTTCTTGGAAATGTTTTTTTTTTTTAAAAAACTACTTTTTTTTAAAAAATGGGTTTTTAAAAATTATTGTTTTCTGGTTTTACTTGTACTGCTTCCTGTTTTATTGTTCAGATCTCTGTTCTGCAATTGTCTGCCTTGATTCCCCTAAAAAACCCAATTTATCCAGGGTAAGGATACTAAAGACAAATGTCAAAACATGTCAAAAATCAAGTGCTTGAGCTCACATTCAGAATGGGTTCTCTGTAGAAGGGAACAGCATAATAGCTTTCAAGAAAAATGGAATTTTAAACACTTCTTTTTATAAGAAGTTCACTTACATAGGTGTAAGCTCCCTAGTTCATTAACACTGTTCTGCTGTTTGGTTAGGTCATTCAAAGGCTATGCCAAAAGAGGGAAGAAAGGAGGTATTTATGTTTTGAATAAACAGTTCTGGTGTACTTTGAAGGTCTCTTTATTCATGCTGAGGCAGCAGCGAGGTGAACAAACAGTGTTTGCTTCCCTTTTCAGTTCATCCTCCAGAAGGGCTTTTCTTATTTGGTTGGACTCTTTCAGTGCAGTCACCCAGCAACTTCCAAGGGCCTTTGACTCAGGCATTAATCTCTAAATGCAAAACCAGACAGGAAACAAGGGTCCTTAGAAAACCAAAACTGAGAAACTGCGAGTCCTGAAGTTCTGCTGCAACTCAGTAACGAGCCATTAGAATTGTACTTTAATTCTTAAATACACATTTCCAATAAGGACCAAAAATGTAAAGATTTTTTTCTTTAAGCCGTTTGCAAATTACCACCCTGCCATACATAATTTGGGGATCATGCACGTTACAATACTACATCTCTCCATATGTCCACATTTTTTACAATTTAGGATAATCTAATACTAAAATACAGGTTTAAACTTCCCAAATTGAAGGTAGAAAAAAGTTTCCAGCAGGAAACCCTTGCATTAATTTGATTCTAATTTTAAAAACTACATCTTCATACTCCAAACAGCTTTTCTGCAACTGTCAAAAGGAAATTTTCTTTTTATTGCCACACAAGAGTGAAGTACTATAATTCAAAAGATAAAATGTATTCCAAGTCGATTTTAGCAGACCTCAACCTATATTTAGAAATTGAAAGGAAAGAAAGGGAAAAGAATGTCAAAAGCTAAACAGCAAATGTAGGAATTATTATGGTACTTAGGGTGTCTCCTGGAACTGGCACAAGCTGCACTCCACCAATAGTTAATTTTAAAATTTAGTCACTATCATCACTTGGGTGGTTTTGTCAAGAATTATTTTTAAAAGCCCAGTAAATGCATCTATTCTGTCCATTTGTCCATATTAGGGAACACTTGAATGTTCCTTCTCTAAAGCAGTATAATATGCACAATAAAAAAGGGCATTTGTTACCTTTTAGGTATAAATGTGGAACTCCGAATTGTTAAAGAAAACGAACCAAAATTTTCTTTAACTCCTCTGGTTTTCATCAAGGCGTTTCTAATCTAAGGGGCTCCCAGTGCGAGGAGCTTTTATTTGTCTTCCATGGCTGTACCTGTCACAGCAACTTGGCATTTTGCAGGGAACTAATGATGGAAATGGCATTCTGCTGGAACCTGTCTGCCCCACGCAGCAGGAGCATCCAGGGCTTCCAGTCCATCACTTCAAGTGCATTTTTGCTGCTTTAAAATTAAACCCACGGGCACTGGACTAACGTTAAATTGTTTGGGGTTTTGCCCTTGCTACGTTTGGGGAGACGACGGTGGTTTCATTCTCTCACCCAGCAAAATTCACGTTATTAATGTCCTCTGCAAAGTGATGACTTTGTGGTCAGGACTTGGAAAATGCTTGAAATGTCTCTCAGTCAAAGTTGTAGCAGTTCTGTTCCCTCAGATCACTGAAGTGTTTCATATATTTGTGGAAAGGGAGAAACCTCAAGAGTTGTTTCAGCCTTTTCTCCCTGATACTGAGCTAAACCATAAATATCCTTTAGGTATTTGGATCTCTTTGTCAGCCCTTCTTTTCTTATTCAACTATTGAAGCATTCAAACTTCATATATTTCTGATGGAATTTCTTTAGAATGATGTTTAGAACAAGTTTTTTACTGGAAAATTACTGAAAAAAATGTTCATTTCAATCTATAGTGGAAATTAGTTAAAAAGGGAACTATATTAGTCATTAACACCAACCACATTTTACAGAAAACCTCCTTTTCTTAAAAAATAATTTTTGGCATTCATTTCTCCACAGTGCTTCCCATTGTGATTGTTCTGTTAAAATGCCATTTTATTAGACCTAAAACAAGAATTCTTTGAAAATATCTTTACTACGTAGCACCTAGAATCTGGCTTCAAGACTTGCTGCTTACAAATTTCCTGCTGCCTGACATTGAACTGAGGTGGGGGAAAATCCTGCATCCACAGAGATCCGTGGCAGGACGGGGCTGTCAGCAGAAGGCATCACTGAACTGAATTAAATGATGAGATTTAGACTGGCATATAACCACCAGGAAGGCTCCTTGTGTTTTGGTTACAGACCTTGTTTATATTTTCCCTGGATCATTCTTAAAACTGATTTATTACAGGAGAAAATTACGTTGAGAGTTCATCTTAATAGCTTGAAAATTCAGCTTAGGAAGCGAAAAAACTCCCCAGAAAAACAGAAATACAGAACCTCCTCTAGTCTAAATGTCTTGTTGATACCCTGATGTAAAAGATCAGCCACACCAAGGAGAGTTTTGCTGCCTGAATGTGTTCATTTTAGAGGAAAATGGTAAGGGAAAAATGAATATATTTTTGAGAACGTGGTAAGGGAAAAATTACAAACATGAAGAGGCAAAGGATGGTAGTAGTCATATTTTTCCAGGAAATTACTTAAACTGGTGTGAAAGAGGATCATTCACGATGGGACTCTGGTGAAGGGAAATACACAACTCTATATTCTGCAGTCAAATTCTTTTTCAGGCTGTCGAGGGCCATGAATGAAACATTCATACTTTGAATGAACGTGTTGTCCCTGAAGACAGTCATGTTTTGAGCAGAATAAAAATAGTAGTTGAAAGAATGGAAAAGAGCATTAAGTGTGTTAAGCAAAGGAACTAAAATTTAATGTTACAGAGCAGAGCTGATTTCCAGTTTTCGTTATAATACAGCTTTGGAAGATTTTTTGTTGCATTTTCTGTGTGTTGGAACAGGCCCATAAAGTCCTAAAAATGAATTTTAAAAAAGAATAAAGAAGAATATTTTGGCAGCCAAGTCACTCTGCTCCCACAAAGCAAGCACTGAGGGAGGATAGTTTCTGCACCTCAGACTGAGGTGAGCTGTAATTCCATCCTCATGGCTCTGGGCTCTTCTTCCCTGCCTTGCCCAGACTGTGCAACAGTAAAGTCCTCCTGCTTTCTCTTAGTTTGGAGACCTGGGAGAGTTTCTAAAAGAAGTTTTCAATTGCTGTTTCTGTTGGGCATTACAGAGAGGAGGGATTGGAATATGAGGTTAACGTTATGACCTGCTGATTGCTTTTTGTATAAAAGCCTATTTTTCAAACTGGAAATTCCACAGGGATAGAAGTACTGAGTAAGTGACCCACGATGCACAGTGTACACTGGACCTCTATTATCTTCGTGGTACAAATGATGTATTAATAGTTTAAATGATTAAAACAAAATTACATTAGCAGGAAGTAATCAGTGAAATGCATCCTTGCTTAAATCTGCTAAACCTACTAATACTTTGTTGGCTTTTAGTGCTCACTGATGCAGCAGTGTAAATTTGATGCAGCATGCAGTGCAAAAGCCTCTTAGGCTCTTTTAATCTTAAAACCATGAAATGATGCAACTGCCCAATGTGTTGCTTCATTTGAGGGACAGGTTCCTTGCTACAAATGAAGACCTATCACATGAACACAGATTTCCACTTGGAAATTCGAATTTCTTACCAGTTAATCCAACAACTGCATTGCTAATGTGGGTAGTGCCTGGCTGCTCTCGGGGTTTGGCCAGCCATACAAAGAGAAAATACATTAATTCTCCTCTTGAAAAACAGTAATAGCAGAAGTTACACCACAACCTCTGGCTCCATTTTATTTTCATCTTGCAATTTCTATGCAGAGCATGGTCAGACAGTACTGGTTTGTGAATTTGTAAATTTAAAGGCAATTTGAAAATTTGAAGACTTCTGAAAATTGTTAAATTTCCACTACCTGAAATTGTTAAATATTGATAAAAAGGTACATGTAAATTGAACTTATTTCATTCATGCTAACCTAGTATATTGTATAAATAGTTGTAAGTTTCATAGGTAACAGCCACTACCTTTTCTAGTAGCCAAGAGCCCAAAAATCTGAAGTTCTGAAACATTTAGATGGGCAGAGGCTTCCTGTGAGTCCTGTTAAGCCTGTGCTAAGTGCTGCACATAACTCAATCCCAGAGAACACGGAGTATCCCCAGTTTTCATTAAATTCAGAGATATCAGTTAGAAAACTTAATGGCAAACCTTGCAACCAGGAAAAATTAGAGTATATTTTCCCCATCAGATAGAAAAGAGGCAATTAAGACATCATCTGGGTCAATGAATGAGTCTAGACGCACTAATAGCCACTGGGGAATTTGCATCTATTCTTCCAGCGTGCATAATATGGCCAGAAATCGGTCCAAAAAGGGAAGGAATGAACTGAAAAGGCTGAAAGTCAGTGTGCTCTATTTATAGGGGACTGTGGTTTGCCTGTCCTTACACGCACCCAGGTCCTAAACGAGCTCCCTGCAGCTCCCTCTGTGCTTGGAGCGAGGCCTCAAAGGCGCTGTGATCAGTGCCGGAGCCCTCGCTGTGTGGAGGGAGGGCAGCACTCAGACTCCAGAACAGAGAGAAAGCAGTTTTTAACCTCAAACCCCAGCACAGAAATCTTCAGTGAGCGTGGTGCTAATGGAGGCAGGAGGCAGAGCATCGGTTCTTGTTCGGTCCCAGCAGCAGCACAGGGGATCCTCCTGGCTCGGGGCAGAGCCAGGCACAGCCAAGCCAAGCAGCAGGAGCTGGCTCGGGGCTCAGTGCATACACAGATTATCCTATTAATTTAAACCTTATTTTATTTTATCCAACCTATACCATGAGATTAATCGGCTCACATTTAAATGCCAGCGTTGTAAATGTTACACTGAGACGTGTCTTGGATCCCTCTGTAGCCTGTGGAGAGGAGTGAGCTCTGCTCAGATGTGATTCATCCATCTCATCCTAAAGAATTTTTTTTAAGAGAGTTGTATCCATCTTTTCTAATGGGGAACTTTTCCACGTAATGCAAGCAATTTCTATCAGGACGAAGCACTGCTTTTAACAGACATGCCTGCTTCCCTCCACTGATTACAAAGCCGTGAGCTCAGACAAATACAACCTCTGTTCAATGTCTAAACGTGCACATGGGAAAAATCCCACCGGTGCTGATTTATAAACCTGTAATAATCAGGCAACCCAAGACAGCTCCCCCATCCTGTGATTGCTGAATCATAATGCTCCATCCAGGAAGGAGAACAATTTTATTTACAAAGAAATATCAGCAGTAAACAAGGGAGAAACCAAGTCGTGTGTTGCTCAGCAAAAGTGAAAACCTGGCTCTCTGTTTTGACAGTGTCCATTCGCCGAGCAGGGAGAGCTCTGCTCACGTGGTGTTCGGAGGAGCTGGGAGGGCATTAACACAAATTTATTAACACCAGCGTGAGCATTGTGCACAGGAAGCCATCACGTGAACAGCAATGCTTTTTCCTCTTGAAGCAAAACAAGCTTTATTGTAAGTTCCTTGCTAACAGAATGATAAATGTGTACTGCATTGCTGGAAGTAGAGTTAAAATGCACAAAGTATGCTGGGAGGGGTCATTCACTGAGAAGGCTGAAAGTCTCTTGAGGATGCTGAGGCTTTAATAATTCCTGAATCAAACTGAATAGCTACCCTGAAGTAGGAATAATTTTCCCCATGGAAGAGATGGTGTGGGGTTTCATTTTCGTCCTTTTTTTTTTGCCATAGGCCATTTTTAAAACCCTTTAACCAAGTCTTCCACGTAAGATCCTGAAATGAAGATGCCAGCAGAAAGCATGACAGGCCAATTTGTATTGTACAAAAGTTTCTGAAAACAAGCTAAAATCTGCATCTCTGTAAATCAGAACAGTGTGTGCCAGCTGCTGTCAAAACAACACAAGTATAATAGAAGTTTGACAGGTTTTGGTTACATCTTACTCCAAAAAACTGAGCTCGTTAATGCACAACATAAACTGTTACAAAGTTAAACTCTTACTTATGTTATTTTTTTTTTGTTCATATTTGTTTTAAATCAAATGACTAATTTACAAGTGCTATGAAGTGTAAAGAGCCAGTATTTTGATCCATATGGATTTTTTTGAAGGCGTAGGTCTGGTTCTTTTCATTTTCTTTTGGTAATGGGTCCAGTGAACTCGCAGTACCCCATTTGTCACTAATCCACATCAGCCTCCTTTTTTCCCCTCTCTGCAAGGTTTGGTGATTCGCTGACTCTTGGAAGGGAGCAGAACCCAGCTGGCAATGCCTTGTGGCAGGAGACCACTCATCTAATCAATATCCTTCCATATTCCTTATATTCAGCATGTACTTATCAAATCTGTTAACAGCAGCACGAAATGAATTTCCTGATGCAGCTTCGTTTGACAGCAGTGGTGAAAGGTCATCTTTCCTGGTAGGATCTGGGGAATAGGAACTTTTGATGAAGCATTTTCCTGCAGGGGGCAACCCTGGAGGCCCTGCAGTGCTGGAAGAAAACAGTTGAGTGTGTGCCAGGTTTAGATTCAGATTAGACATTGGGAGGAAATTCTTGAAGGGTGGGGAGGCCCTGGCACAGGGTGCCCAGAGTAGCTGTGGCTGCCCCTGGATCCCTGGCAGTGTCCAAGGCCAGGTTGGATGGGGCTTGGAGCAGCCTGGGATAGTGGAAGGGGTCCCTGCCCGTGGCAGGGGGTGGATGAGATGATTTTTGAGATCCCACCCAACCCAAACCTTTCAATGATTCTTTGATTCTCTGTTCCGCGGAAAGGCTTTCCTTACTGTACTAAACATTAGGAATATGTGTTGGGATGAAGCTTTGTTTCATGCAACCTGTACAAGAACTTAACATTTCTTATAAATATCTTGCCATTAAAATAGGCTTGGGTTTTTTTTGGTCCTATTCATGACAGCAAAAATGGAATTAATGGAAGTGCTAAAGGAAAGCTGAATAACAGATTCAGCCAGAATTTCTTAGTCATGTAAAATGTTCTTATTAGATTAAAGTATTAAAAAATCCCAAAAAGCTCAGAGATTTGCATTTTCCTTTAATGGGTTATTTTGAGCTTCCATTGAAGCAGATACACTTTCAGCAGATTGACTTAAATGCCAGTTGGGTAATAGAGCAAGAGGAAAAACCGTAATCTTTTTCTTTGGAGCAGAGAGTCATTCAAAGCTGAAATATGACTAATTACCACAAGAGAACTTGTGATACCCCTTGCACTTGTTAATAGACTTACTGTGTTAATGTGTCTGTGAATGGATGTAAAACCCAAACAAAGAAAAAAGCCCTTTTTGTATTTTTAAGACATAAATACAATCTTTTGTTGTCCCTCGCAAACAAAAAAATAAATGTGTGAAATACCAGTTTACACCACGCAGCAGTAGTTTCAAAGAAAACTTTATCATTTTTGTGGCTTTTCTACAAAAGCTTAACATAACTGAAATAGTTTAAATTGTTTGAAAAACTCTGTTTTAGAGAAATGGGAATGTGCTGTGAGAAGAATGAGGTTCCATTATGCAGCAGGGAAATGAACCATGAATTCCTGATTACAGCAATACCTGGCATTACTATTATTAGTTGTAGTGTCAGCTGTTGCTTAGCAGAAGTCTGTCCAAGAAGAAGATGTAAAAAAACCCTTTTAATTCTGCAGTTGAACTTTCAGGAAGTGCAGAGAAGGGAGCAAATCTGAAGGCATGGAAAGGAAGGAACTGGGCTCTGTCCTCAGCAGGGTCGGTGCGAGCTGTCAGTGCCGCACGTTTTAAAAATAATAGAACACATTCTTTCTGTTCATTGTTTTTTGTTACTCATCTTCAGTTTGTTCCAAATTCTGAGTCACTTTCCTAAATCTGTTTTTAACGAGTTTTAGCCACTCAGTGAGTTTCAGAAAAAATGCATCCTTTGGGCTTTTAGCTGTAGAAATCCCCACCAACTGCATCTCCTGTAACTCAGGCAGCCTAGGATTTAACAATTAGTTAAACAATTAATACCAAGTCCCACCTTTGGCTCTAGGGGTGTATGATGTTAAAGGGCAAGAGATGGCCGGGGAAATGGGGCAAAACCTCGGATAGGAATTTTCCTCTGTGATTTCTGTTGTGAACATGCTGAGCCTTCGGTGAAGGCTCTGGTGTCCTTCCACAGCCCAGGTCAGCTGCTCCAAGCTGGAAGGAGCCTGGCCCCACCCTGGAGCTGCAGGTCAGGCACTTCCCTGGCTGATTTCCTGCACACCAATCCTTTTCTGGGCAGTAACTTGGATTATTTTGCTGCATCAGCATAAAAGCAGTGCTAATGTGCCCAGGAGGGAATGCTTGGATAAGTAAATGCCTTTGTGCCACTCATCCAGGAGTGTCTGCAAAAGGAAGGGTCTGGTCCAGGGCAGGAATGAGTAGCTGGGGAGTGGGGCAGGTCCCAGAAATGTTTCCTTCAGCAGAGCTGCTGCTTTGTGCCCGTGTGAAGCAGCTATGGAACCACAGACTAACACTCCCTTCTTCAGCAGAGTTTGACAGGCTGAGGTTGTTTTTAGCTTGTTTTCTGCCCGTCAGGCACAGTCACAGGAGAATTCTTGCTGCACTGAAACTGTGAGCTTTGGGTGTTGTAGCTTTGCCCTCCGATTTGAATGGATGTTTTCACCCAGACTGGTGAAGAAATTAATTTTCTAAAGCAGCTTTCTGTGGAAAGAGTCTGGCTGGAGTCTTTTGTGACCTCTCACATTCTCTCCCTCTCTCCTGGCCATTTGCCTAAGACAGTTTAGTCCCTTCTGCAGCCCCATTCTCCACTGATTTTAGGAAGGACATATTTGCAAATTAACCATGACAGCTTTAAAGCAAAGTTCCAGCTACACTGAAAATCCACAGTGCACCCAGGTATTAATGGAAGCTTGATCTCTTCTCGAGTAGTTTGTTGATTTGTGTGATACTATTCTGCGTGTGGGATGCACTTGTTCAAACTTTGGAGCCTGAACTTACTTGTACGTTTATTATACCCCTTCAGCATAATTCATGCAGAATTCATCTGTTTGCATGCCACTTGGAGCCTCCTGGAATTTGTTATTTTCCATCCGCATCTCTAACAGTGTCACATTGTTTATGGAGAGAACATGCAGTTTTCTATAAATCACTCGCTTTCATACAGTTTTACTGCATTATTTTACTCAATTCGTGAAGGATTTAAGCACCCTGCAGTGTGCAGCATTACAAGGCATAAAGTGATTGAAAATAAAAGCTATTTTTGGCTGAAATAAAGGAATATTCACCATCAGAAATATGAAACAGCATTTAAGTGTGGGTGAGATGTAATGAATGAGCTGCATTATATAAAAGGGTATTACTCAGGCTATTAATTACAAGGACTTAAATTCAAATCTTGCAAGGGGAAAAGTGGCTTTTTTATCTTGCTCCAAACTAGCTATGGAACGATCTTTGTTTTCAGACTAAGGTCTAAGGAGAAACATTGCCAAGTAGAGGCATTGATCCGTTAGAACCTGGACATTTAACGCTGAATATCTGAATTCTGTTACTTGGGAAGCAGGAGGTGTGAAAACATAGACGGGAGCTCTGAGGAAACTGGTGAAGTGGGGTGACTTGCCCCAGGCTCCCTGGATCATGTACCCTGTCCAATAAACCTTGAGGTTTTGTCCTGCTTTCAGTTTTCTTCTTTTCCCATTGTCACTGCTTGGGCTTTAGAGCCCAACAAAGAAACCTTGTCCCCCTGAAGTGCTTTAATTTCGGTCTCTCTGTCGTTTCTCTGTGGGCTCCTGGGAGCTGCTCACCAGCGCTGCTTACACATGTCCTCTGCCACGATTATTTGTGTTTCCTTGCATTTGTGGCCGTGCCCTCGCACACATGGACACCGTTCTCCTCCCAGAGGGCTTTGGCCATGTGGCACCTGGCTGGCAGCAGCCCCTGAGCTGTGCTGCCCTGCGGGGCCGTGCCCGTGTGCTCTGTGTCAGTGACTGACTGCTCCCAGATGTCACTTTGGGGCTGCCTGCCAGAACAAGTGGCTGGGTTCTGGTGGTTGGGGTTTTTTTTTCCTTCTTTCTCCTGACTCACTGAAGCCTGGGAGAGTGCTGCAGTTAAGCAGAGAGCCCAGTGATACATTTCTGACATGTGTTTAATTCTTCCTGCAAAAAAAATAAAATAGGCCCGTTTTAAGTTATCCTCAGACCTAGCAGGTTGATTTATATGATGCCCCTAGCAATGACTTATCACTTAAAATGAATACATCCACTAGTGTTTTTATTAGTTCTGGAATAATACATGAGATCTCAGGCACCCACAAGTGTATTACGGAGACTCTGTAAAGCTGTAGTTTCTAATTATGTTAAGTACGTGTTGTAAAAAAATGCATTGCTTTGTTGCACTGTAAATAAGAAGGGCAACAGGGAGGGGAAATAGTTATTATTTAGATCAGACAAACTTTAAAGTCCAAAAGGAAGTGGTTTCAGTGGTTTCTTTTGTATTCCTAAAGTTGCTATATTTTTTAACTCCTATGAAAAATAGAAGGATTTCTTATTTTATCTGCTAGTAGTCAGAGCTTCTAAAAACTGTGAACCCGAAGCTCAAATTTTAGCTCGTTTTCCTTACCAAGTTATAGATTCCATGTTCAATTACAGACTGCTTTAATTTTTTCAGTTGCCTTTATGCCTTCATGACCTGACTTCTAAAGTGCCAGTGCCATGCAGTAAAGCCTTGAACAAAACCACTCTGCAGAGACAGTAATGACAGAAATTGGTGTGCCTCACTTCTGCTCTGTAGACCCTTAATGCATGTTCTGTGGTGAGTGGGAATGAGTTGAAATCTCATCATTCTTTTTTTTTTTTTTTTTGTTTTGTTTTGTTTTGTTTTGTTTTGTTTTGTTTTTTCTTTTTTGGTTTGAGTCATGGCTTACTGAATTCCCGGCCGTTACTGCTGCTTGAAAATTCTTGGCCTGTTGGAAGCAATATTCTCGGATGAATGTCAGCTAATTTGTCACTGACGTTCATGCTTCATTTTTTATTTGTGCTAATATATTGCTTTTCGTAAATATATGGAGAGGGAATAGTGTTTGCCTTTCCATATCATGAGAACACAGTCTCTCGGACAGGAACTAAGAAATGCTGTTTATATTGCTGCTTCAGTGAGCCAGGAAGGACTGCACACATATGTCATGAGCATGCAGTGGAAAAGGCTCTCATAGAATTTTCACAGTCAGGGTTTTATATGACTTGGTAACAAGAATAACCATGATTGTTTCTAGTAATTAAGGGCTCAAATGTAGACCAAATTTTGGGGAGCATTTTGAGGTAATTATCGGGTTCTGGGAGTGCTGTCTCTGCCTAAAAATGCTTTGAAATCTTTGTCAGCCACGTGGACAAAGTGAAGAAATCGTCTCAGTTCTTTGACCTAATCATGCCAGAAGGACTGAGTTTCAACATTGATACAGGTTTTTATCACGTGGATACCTTCCCTAGTATAAATCTAGGCTACTCTGGTGGTCCTGCAGTGCTATTTTTGTGCTGTGGGAGCTTCCATGTGCTGTGTATTGATCTAACTTGGGCAACTGCTCCAGCTAAAACCTAACGTTGCCAAAAAAAATGGACTGTGTGTTTAGACACAGGAACAAGCAGGCAGGGCCGCTGGTTCTGACAGCAATGTGCCGTTTGTCAAATTAAAGTGGTCACTTAACCACGACTTAAGGAATCCTCGCTCTGTCAGCTCTGCGTGCTGAGGATGCGCTTCCCCAGGAGAGCAAAGAGCTGCGCTGGCCAAGCGCTGGCAGCCAGGCTGTGGCAGCGCAGGAGGGCTTTGCATGCAAGCCTGGTGCTGGGTTCACAGACTGCTGGGTGCAGGCTGTTCAAATGGTCCCGATTCCTGCTCAAAATGTACCTTTAAAAGTTACAGAGAATATAGAGAGAGTATTCACAAGAGCCTGTAGTGACTGGATGAGAGGGAATGGCTTCAAACTGATCGAAGGTTTAAATTGGAGGTTAGGAGGGAAATCCTTCCCTGTGAGGTGGGGAGGCCCTGGCACAGGGTGCCCAGAGCAGCTGTGGCTGCCCCAGGATCCCTGCAAGTGTCCAAGGCCAGGTTGGACGGGGCTTGGGATAGTGGAAAATTGTCCCTGCCCATGGCACAGGGTGGGGCGAGATGATTTTAAAATCCCTTCCCACCCAAACCAGGCTATGGTTCTGTGATTGTACCTGGTGAAAAATTCCACTGACTGTTGCCATAGGGTTTTCTTGCTGCAAACCTCCCATCTCAACTCCTTCTTTGTTTTGAATTTTTTTTTCATTAAATGGTTTACGGCAAATATAAATAATTTGTTCATAATTAAATGACATGTTTCCATGGTTCCGTATTTTGTTATTTATGCACTGCCAACCTCTGAGCCCACAAGTATTTCTTAGAAATACTGCTTTTGCTACTGGAATGAATTACTGTAACTTATGTCTTTTAGTCAACCATGTAATTTTGATAACTACCAAACCTACAAAATTAATCTGCTTGTTATGAATAAATAATATACCCACCAAACCTACTGTGGAAAAGAAATCTGAGGGTGAATTTTCTTCATTCTTTAATTGTTTAATTTGTTTCCCAATGTGTGTGTAGTCTCATGTGTTGTCTTACATTGGCAACAAATTTCTAACTGTAATTAGTCTAGTACAGTTTAATTTTTTTTTGCGTATGTTGTTTTTCTTCCTGAGAAGTTGCAGTTTCTTTGAGATGAAATGTTTGCAGTGACTGATGAGAGCAGGAAAGCGATATTGAAGTTTCTAGCAGATGACCCTTTAATAAGATGTATGTAATTGGATAAGACTTGCAACAAATATTGGGCATCTGTTGGGTAACATGGAAATAATGAAGAGAAACAGAAACTGGAAAAATCTTTAATTAACAAAACCTCTTCAATTTCTTGATACAATGCTACTGCTGAAACAGAATCGGTGGGTAGGATTAAAGAAACCAGCCTGAGTTCTTTGAGAAAAGTGTCTAAAGGAATTATTAGTTGGTTTTATTAGTAACCCTTACGTGCAAAAGGAGCTGAACTTGATCTTTTTCCTTGATATTCTTTGAAAATTTCAGCTGTGTCTTTCGAACCTTTCTGTTTTAAAATGCTTTTCTCTATTCAAGACACACTGTTGGTAGGTTTAGACAGGCAGAGAATAATTACTGGCAAAACAAACCAAAATAATGTGTGTTTTCTTGGAATGGAGGGTGTGGAGGCCTCAGGGCAGGGATGGCAGGAGGCTGCTGGCTCTCTGTGAGGCTGTAGTCATCCAAAAACCTGGAGAGGAGAGGAGGTGAGAGGCTCATTGCCATAGACCAACACGAGTTGCTGCTGTGTGACACGTTCTTCTGACACCATCCCACCCCCTCCTTTGCACCTTCCAGTGGATCACTTCACATATGAATTAAGCTGGTGATCATCTGTCACCTCGAAGCCTTTCAACTCTCCTCACCTAAATCTCCGGTCAAGATTGTGTCCAAAGAGGTATTGCAGGAAGTTTATTTCTTGCAGTTCAGTACTTAGGGTATGGCTCTGTTCGTATTTCCAACAGCTTGTTCAGTGTCCTCCTGGCCTCCCTTCTTGCCATCCTGAAGAAAAATAAACATTATTTGGCACTAATGGAATTAGTGTGTGGCTTGTGTTCGCTGGCAAGGGAGATTCATTAATTTTGTTAGCATGTTATAGGGTTTCTCAAACACAAATGAAAGCCTGGACTTAAATTCAAAATATCCCCAAATACTTTAATGTTCAGCTCTTGGCATTCAGATCTGGTACTTCACTTGCTGTATTGGTGGCCTTACAAATCGTACTCGCAGGAAGTGTTTTGGTTTACAGCCATCAGTACCTCGGTATCATTAAATTGTGAAGTAAAATGCTGGGAAAAACAAGCTACAAGGCTGGTGCTAAAGAACCCATGGTAAAACCTCACAGCTGTCCCAGTTTGCCTTCCTTATTCCATCAGTTTTCCATGCTTGGAGCTGCGAGTGGGTTCAGCCATTCCTTTGGAGCGTGGCGCGGGCTGCGTTCAATTGACCGTGCGGGTGATTCAATGTGAGATGAAAGATTAGGAAGTCACACAAGTCTTTCAGATGTTTGTGTTCTGTGCATTCGGCCTCCCCCGAGTGAACAGTGCCATTTTTCAGCTCGGTTGGCAGAGAGGAGCAGCCCTGCCCACGGCAGCTCCTGGGGCCGGGGTCTGCCGAGCTGGTCCCGAGCTCGGGGGGTGGAGGCAGAACTGGGAGAAGGCGCCATGGGATCGGGGCTGGTCTTGTAGGAGCAAAGCCATTGCACTTGCTCTTAGTTGTGGGGAGGATTTACTCACTGAGCACCTCATTTTTTCATGTCGCGTGATGCGACTTCATGAGACTGTGTCTTGTAGTAGAGGCTGTCGCCACGATTTTCCAAAAGCTCTTTGCTTTCTGTCGGTGTCTGGAATTCCAGCTGTATTACAAAACAAAACGCAACCCAGCAGCTGCATTCTGGAGATTTGGTTTCATCTCTTATTCCCATCATTTTATACAGCCTTAAAATATGTACGGCCTGTGCTGCTTCCTCCTGCTCCCTTTGCCAGCCCTTGGTTTTTTGTGCCGGGTGATGCATCAAACTGAAGGAGCTGCTCTGTTTAAGACATCCCATTTCTGCGATTGGGGTCACTGCTGAAAAAGCTGAAAAATCTGAAGAACGACTGCTCAGCATTCACAGGAAGCAGTTCTGGGCTCTCCTATTGTGTTAGCTCTTTAATTGCAAGAGCTGTGCTGTTCCTCACTGCTGTGCCTGTGCTCAGCTCCAGAGCAGATGAGAGCAGCACCCAGAGGGGCTTTGTGGCTGGCAGAAAACACATTAACAGCAGCAGGTTCTCAAACTGAAGTGAATTCAAGCTGCAGAAGCAATAGAAAAAGTCTGTGATTGTGGGTCACTTTTTCTGTTGGTACAAGTTCTCAAAATAGCTATTTCAGCACCGTTTTTGATAGATGATTTCTGGGTTATTATTCATTTATAAAATGGGACAACTCAAAGGAGGGAGATTAATGGTTTTGTGGAATTTTAGGCTTTACATAGAAACAGTGATCTCTGTCTCAAAAAGTATATTATTAACAGGTAGATTGAAGCAGTGCTGAATATTTCATATTACATTAAGTCCTTTAATACTTTGAAACTCTTCCTCAGTTTTTCAAATATTGTACCGCAGTTTTAGTAGAATAAACTGTATCATGTACCTTCTTTTTCCTGTAATGGAAGGCAGAAATGACAAATCCGGTGCAATATGTATCTGAATATAGCATTCAAACAGATCTGAATATATTATGCGAGGTATTTTACTAAATCCAAACAGTTTTTAAAATGTGTTAGGTATAAATTTGTAATTTAAAATGTGCAGGTATTTATTTATAATTTTATCCCACGGTGCTGCCAGGTCTGCCAAAGTTGTTTGGGTAAATGTAAATGCATATGCATTCCCTGCCAGGCACACAGCCTGTATTTGCACACTGTTGTAGATCTTGCAAAGCCAGCTTACCAGAGACATCCATCTGTTTTCTACTTAGTGTAAAGGAGTTAATGACCTGGGTAGTTAAGACTGTCCAGACGATCCGTATAATCCTTTCACACAAATAAGATATTGTTGCAGTTAACCGTTACTTCCTCTTAAATTTAAAAAATAAAAATTAAACAGCAGAGTTTACAGTGGTCTTGTTTCTGTCCTCCACCCGAGTTTTTTTGGTCTAATTGAACTTGACCAAACAGAAAATCTGCAGCAAGGTCAGAGGTATGAGCTTGAGATTAGACAGAACAGTTATTAGCAGGTAGACTTGGAGCATTAGAAGGTGGAATCAGCCCTAATTTATCAATATCGATTTCATGTGTTTCTATACCTTGGCTCCAGGGTGGGTTTTTGAGAAGGTAGCTTGAGTTTTGCAGAAACCACAGCGAAAATGAAGGTAACCCGTGAGCCAGGGAAATGTGTAGCACTACACAGATTAGTGCTGTGAAGGTGCTGTGTGACCTTGTGGGCTTACAAAAGAGCTCTAAGAAGCTTAGGAGCAGGTGAAGGTGATGGGCAGAGAGGGTTGTTTTTCTTATTCACTCCCTTAGCCTGGAACAGACTGTGTCTCGCTGGGCTCCAGGCTGGTGTAGTCAGAAAGGAGTGGGAAATGCCAAGTGGAAAGATTGCATATAGCAGCTGGGAGTGTTAGCCTGGCTACTCTCCTGAGACAGCACTTCCTTCTAGATGGGGTGAAATGCTGGCACAAAAGCAAGCTGGTGTGTTATAAATTATATCTGTTGGAAAAGTTCGGGTAATTTAAGTTTTAAAATTTCTCAGTGGATTCAGTATGTCGGTAGCAGTCAAAGGTAGGGCTGCTTGTGACTTGTGTTTGCTTTATAATCTACAGCCTTGTTTATGTTTAATGTAAAAGGGATTTTCATTATATTTTCACAAGGTATAATATGTTCAGGAGAGGAGAAAGACAAATATTGCTACAACCTGTATCTTAATTGCTACTCCTCTTGTTTGTCTATTCCCAGTAAACTTATTTAAACAGTACTTATTTAAACAACAAATGTCATTGGGATTTAATTGATTTGTCTGCTTTGAAGTACTACCCTATTTCTGTTTATTGTAGTTGCTGTATTTAATCCAAGGATGATCTAACACGTGCCACATTCATTCATTCATTGCTTGGTGTTGTGCAGAAAACACAGGCCAGCCGCTGATATGGGCCCCTGGGGGAAATCCTGCGGCCTCAGTGAGAATGCAAAGTGTTTGAAACAGCAACAAAACAACCACTCCCTGCTCCAGACTCCTGCAGAGACCCTAAAGTCCTCTAGAGCCCTCTGAGAGTAACCCAGAGAGGGTTTTGTGCTTATTGTACTTCTGTGGTAACTCCTTAGTGCAGTTCAGAATCAATTCTTACTTAAAAACCCCAAAGCAGGAACCCAACAGCAAATATTGAGTGTGCACACAGTTATTTCCCTGTTGCTGCCCACGAGACTTCCAATGCTGCTTCCTTTGGAAGAATCAATGCTTGAAACCCAGAAACAAATTATGTGCCTGTTGTTGTGGGGCACCCAATAATGCCATGTCAGTGGAGCCACGGCTTTGGGGTTGATGGGAAGATGGGAAGGTGTGTGATTTTTACACTGGTTAAAATGTTATAAATTCATCATTTGAGTTGGGAGAACAGTCATGGCCATGGGCACTTTGCAACATGGTTCAGTGGGTGTGGTGGTATTTGTTCTAAGGTTGGACTTGATGGTCGTGGTGCTCTTTTCCAACCTTTATAATTGTATGATTCTGTGATTACAAAAACGAGTCAAAGATGACTTGAGAAAGCCTCACTGATTTCTCTGCAGATGACAACTGGCAGTTCAGTTGGACTTTCTGGCAAATATATTCTCTGCATCCTTTGGGTTTGCAGCTTAATTTGTTTTACTGAATAAATAAATACTGTGGTGTAGTAGAGCTATTTATATGTAATGGAAAGGCTCATCTACTCTGCTCTTTGTCTTCCAAAAGTGGGAGTTTACAAGTGATTTAAAAAAAGAAAAAATCTGTTGACCTTTTCGAATAATTCTCAATTGGAGAGCATGTGACTTTTGTCTAGATTTTTTTTACCCCTTGTTCTTCGGAATGCTTGTGGTCGTGGAGCTCTTCAGACATATGGCTGAGTGATGTGTGGGCTCAACAATGGCTTTTCTTCTTTTTAGATCATCTAATCGAGAAGATTGCTTCTATTTCTGTTATTTATGATTGCAGTACTTCACTTCGGTCTCATCCATCTGTGTCATATATGAAAGCCATTAGTTTTTTAGCAGATAATTCTCACCTGACCATATAGCACAACAATCTTTTCACTCCACATAATTTGGAATAAAGCTGGAAATTTACAGTGGAGCCGTGTAACTCTATGTGACAACTATATATATATATGTATTATTAATAACAACATGTTTTTCTCAGTGCTGTGCCTGGACAGAACAGTGTTGGGTGGAATGAATTGCCCTCCATTATGTACCATAAATCCCACAAGCCGTGTCAAGCATCTTCAGCTTGTTTGCTCTGAGAACGCACTGAGTGCTCCTTACCAGGTTCTTCCTTGTTTTTGTGCTGCCCAGTTGGCATTTTCTGCTCTCTGGGAGGGCAGAGGGCAGGGAGCAGCCTGGGAGATGCCACATGCCAGCAGACAGCGAGCAGTTATTCTGGTTTTGCAACACAAGGCCTGTTTTGTTCTCTCCATCCCTCCCTGTTCCCCTCCCTGGGCTGCACAGAGCCTTTGGCTCCAGCAAGTCCGGAGCTGGAGAGGATGGAAGCTCACAGCCATATTCTATATATATACACCACAGATGAAAATCACACTGTCAAAACATGAAAATACCTCAATAATTTGCTTTTTAATTTTAGCTGTCAGCCTCAAGATGCCACTTTGCTCTTGAGCTACTCTGCATAATGTGTGCCAGCTCACTTCAGCTCGTGGTAAAATGTAAAGGAACAAATGTCCTGGCAGCCTCTGCAAAGCAGTGTAGTACAACTTTCATTACATGAAGGTGGTGAACATGATGTGACTTCTTAACAGCTGCAATAAGTGATGTGAAGCTCTTAACATCTTTTCAAAACAAGTAACAAGTGAGAGGTTATTTTTCATCTTTATTCCTAAAAAGACATGTTATTTTAAGCAGATGACACTTTGTTTGCACTTAGCTGAACTAAGTGAATTTTTACATGAGTTCTCCAGATCTGTGTTGCTTTGGGAAATAAAGAAAACACTAAAAATGAATGCTAAAATGCACTCTAACGTCTGGATTTCAGCATGAAAATTTGGATGTTAAATTATATGTATGGAAGTGATGGCTGTCAGATGGATTTCAGTTCACACTTACTCTTTTCCCTTTGGATTTATGATTCCATGGGAGTTGCTTGTTGTGTTGCTTATTTCTGTGTTGAAACGTTTGGTTCTCATTTGAGTATTCTCAAAAGGTGAGACAGGTCTGGTGCTTTTGGATCACCTCTTAAGGAACCAGGCTCTTTGGAGATAATTCACCCATTACAAATGGGAAATTAAGGAAAAATAATCAAAGCTGCCCATGTTGAGTTGCCCACATCAGACAGTCTCTTGTTAGGCTGGGCACAAGTTCAGTTTTAAGAGTTCAGTAGAACACTGGTAACCGAAGACTTAGCACGTAGTTTTGAGGTGTAGCCCCGGTCCAAAAGGACAAATCTTCTCTGGTTTGCTTACTCTGGCAGCTGAATTGTGGTTTCCATTGCAGTGTGATGAGCATCATTTCCAGGCAAGTTCACAGCTAAAGTTCACAGGCTGGAGCAAGCAGTGGCACTCCTCTTCCCACATCTTTATCTCAATGCTTAAATCGTATTAAAAACAAGGTCGACATTGTCTGTGGTTGAATGAATTCCTTCACACGCTGTGAGAGGCTGTCAGCTGAGAGATAGGACGTGACTGTGGTGTTTCATAAATCCTGCCCAAAGCAGATGCCCAAATATGCAGTTTGCCTTACACACATTGCTGAATAAAGGCAGAGTTGGAGCAGCCGCTCCAAGGTCCTCGTTGGAATGGCCGGCATTGATGAAGCAGCTCCATTCTACAGATTTTCCAGATATTCCCATAATATTTCTCAGATCTTTTGCATAGATTATCACATCGTATTTTGCAAGTTTTACAAAAGTAATTAGTTAACGTCTTTATTTTCTGAAGGCTATACTAAGATTTTTGATTTTTTTTTTTTTTTTGCATGTGATCTATCCCTGAAACCCAAATCAGTCTATTGTCCTTGAGACTGGAAGATCTGGAACCAAAAATATAATCTGAAAGTAAAATATGACTCAGCTGCAAGTAATATTAATGGTAATTGCCACTTACTGATCTTTCAGTTGGTGGAAAACAAACCATCAAAATGATAATTGCAGGATTCACTGGGATTTAGGTCGATTAGCAAACTAGACGACCAAGTGGGCAGCAGACACTGAGCCAGAGCTCTGGCTGAAGTGCAGCCGGCAGAGCTGATCTGGACTCAGTGGAGCAAAACCCACTTTATTCTGTTTGCCCAAAGAATAAACATATGCCACGTCGGAAACAGAACAATTTCTGCATGGGACACTAATAAAAATAGCTGGGGAGAGAGAGAAGGGTGATTAGACTTCTTTAAAGGCAGACTTAGGGGTGGGAATGGGGCCAGCCTGGCATTAATGGGATCATGGCTGTGTCTGCAGTGACCTGCAGGTGCACCTGGTCACAGCTTTCTTCACTATTTATTTATTAAATAAATTCATACGTGTTTCAAATTGGAAAGAAGTGTTACAGTTGCCTCATGCAATGAGCTCTCGAGAACAATTTAGATAATTTAATATGGTTTCCCCTGAAGTTAAGGAAATTCAATGTTTGCAGTTGTTAAGCAATTCAAATCTATTTTATTCTTTAGATTTGGGAGATAGTGCATTTTTATGTGTTGGAAATGCAAAATTTCAAGTATACAGAGAATGCATTACCTATAAACAAACTGTGAATTACCTTTAAAACATTTCATTATAGTCTCCGGACTCACTACTTGATGGCATTGTGTTTATTACAAGATTTTTTCAATCTCAAATCTTGATTATCTGTTTCATTGAAATGTGGACCAATTTCAAAACATCTGAACTAAGTTTAATATTATGAAAGAACCTGTAGTGGGGGTGAAAAGCTGAAATACTGACTCCTAAAATAAGCACCCTCAAGCAAATTGTTCTTTTCGTGTGGTTTGGAGGGACCTGTGTGTCCTGTGCTGTGTGACAGCCTATGGCCTCGATCCCATGGCAGAAGTTTTTTTTATCTCAGAAAGAAAAAGTTCTTTCAGATCATTCATAAATTTTAAATGGGATTCATACTGCAGTCAGGAGCTAATTTTCTTTTCCCATTATCTCCTGCCGTTCTGTGCTATGAGAACACTCTGTTCCCTACAACAGGCTTCACTCAGAGAGAGCTCTGGTCCCTCACAGAAGTAATTAACTGGGAAAGACTTTGGATCTTCATAGAGACCTTCCCCAAGGCCTGCAGGGGAGCAAATCCCACACCCAAGGATGGGTTTCATTCCAGCTTAACATTCCTCATTCCTGCCTCCTGCTCTTGCTGGATGCACATTGACAGTTCCTGTGGCAGAGGATTTAGATTCAGGAAGTGTGGCTTCGTAGAACTGCTCATCCCACACTATATTTGAACACTGTGGGATGTCTTCAGCATTAAAGATTTATCATTGTGTAGAGCCTCTTGGTTTTTAAACGTGAATGCTTATCTCCTCTTGAATCACAGTGTTTGCTTGATGTCTTGCGTCTTTATTTAACGTGAGGCTCGGCTTTCTTTCATTGACTTACAGGTGAAATATTGAAGGTTTTTCTTATATTTGGTACAAAATAAAAAAAACCAAACACCACCACCAACCATTCTAACTGTTGTTTCCCCTTTTTTTGCCAGTTTGCTGTTTTGTGGTTCACAAGAGATGCCATGAGTTCGTTACCTTCTCTTGTCCTGGGGCTGACAAGGGACCCGACACTGATGTGAGTACACTGACATTTAAGACACGGCTTTACACAGTTTTGTGTTGTTACACCCGTGAGAACGGGTTGCAAACAGGATCAATGGGTTCTTCATGGCAGATAATTGAGTCCAAGTGGGCTTTAACAGTTGTGAAGCGAATGTTTATGGACTCAGAGATCTATTTTTGGTCAGAAAAGTAAGATTGAGCGTGTGACCAAGAACAATATCCTCGGAACGTGACAACCCTGAGGCGTTTACCCAACCATGAATCAGCATTTTATTTTCTTTGCTTTATGTTGGATGTATTTGATGTTAACAATTCCCAGAAAGGCTGAAGCTTTTTCTGAGCTTTCTTTGTACCTATCTTATCTCAAAGTGTATCTTTTGAGCTGTCTCTGGTCCTTGTCTCGCTGCACACAAGGATCTGTAGCTCCGGTTAAATGACAGTTTAATCTTGAGCCAGCTGGCTTATTGGGTTTTTATTTTATTTTCATGTTTGAGCTAGTCTAGCAGTCTGGATACTCCCATTCCATCCCGCTCTGTCAGTACTTCTGTAGACACGTAGAATTTTTGGTCAACAACCAGTTTTTCCTCTCAACACATCTGCCTGCGTGGTGAGACACATGTGCAGGATCTTTGTGTCACCCTGCTGAAATAATAAACTGATCTCATTTGTTCACATAAAAATAACATTTCTTTGGGTTTTATAAATCCCACTTTACAGTGAAGTAATTTAACATCTGCTTATGGGAACAATGTATTCCAAGTGTTCTTTGTCTGAATGGCTCTGTTTTGTTTCTTATAACATATTCATGCTCTAGATTGTAGGCTATTATCTCCTCTGATAAAATGCACCAGAAGAATTTTCTTGCTAGGTTTTAATGAGCTTCTCATGAATTGTTTCAATATGCCAGCCAGGAGGTCAGTGAACAATATATGGGCAGAAGCTACAAGGGGTCTTGGAAAATTTCAGATATTAAAAAGTTCTCTCATTTTTAAATTTAAATATGGGGAAATGTTGAAGGACTGAGAAGAATTTTTAAAACTTTAAACATTTCACGCAGTCTATATTTAGGTGCAGAAGAAAAATGCTAAAGTTAGGAGTGTAATTACCCTGTTCAGTGTCTCTTGTTTAGCTGGTACAGGCTTTACTAGTAAAACAATCATTAGGCAAGAGCAAGAAACCAAAATTATTCTTCATACCTTTGCTTTTCTGAAAGTTCCTGATTCCTTTGAGCTTTGCAGTGGGGCAGTTGGCTCTGTACACGTAGTTTAACAGTTAAAGCAGGCTTTTGGAATTTGGGAGTTGTGTATTTGAAGCACCTTGAGCTACAGAGAGGCTGAAGCCCAGGTCAGCCCTGTCTGAGTGATGTTCTCATCCCTGATCTGTCTGGAGGTCATTGATGGCAAAACCCCCATTGAGCCCAAAGGGGCCACAATTTCAGCAAAAGTCTGAACAATTAAAGATTATCTGCTTAATTCCTCATTCTCTAAATATAGTTCATGCCTACCAGCAGTACCTTGCTGATTTGCTTTGGTCAGTCCTAGAACCACCAGGAGAATAACCCGAATCAAGCTTTAGCTTAGGGCTCAGTTGTGATAGGGGATTTTAATGGGAGATATTCTTGATTGACAGTTTCAGTGGTGGCACTCACGAGTAGCTCTGCTGTGTCTATAATAATGGATGGTTTGGCCTTAAAGGTGTTTTTGTTAGTTTTTTTTTTATAAGATGGTTCTTTGGGGTTGCTCACCTGAAGTTCAGAAATGAGAACACACATTTCTGTGCGAGGCCATTTAATTTTATCGAGCATCTTCATGGTGGCAGAATCTGTGACAGGTTGTTAATGGTCTTTAATACTGCTGACTGCATTTCATGATTCGGGTTTTTGGCCTTGGTGATTAAATAAATCAGCCTAATGCCTCATTTCTGTATTTGGGTTACCAAGTGATCATTTTCAATATTTACACAGCAGCAATAGCTCAAAAACACTTTGAAGATTAAAAGCAATCAGGAAATAAATATCTTTTATTAAAATTGTGCTACATTAGTGGGTACTATTACACAAAGAGGATTGTAGAATATTATACTTTAATTTACTGAAATGTTGGACTATAATTTCAACCCTTTTACCATTTAGCAACTTATTCCTATCCCAGTTGCTACAAGCTTTGTTCTGAAATGTAGCGTGCTATAAAGCTTATCATAACATTTAGCAGATTTTTAAATCCTAAAACATCCTTTTCTAAATTACTTTGTGCAGGTGCACGATTAATTTGTGTACTCAAACGCTCCAGTGTAACCTTTCCATTAACTGTAGGAGTAATACTGTCATTAATAAAATTAATTTTCCAGAGCAATAATTATAATAATTACATAATAATGATTATTGTCTACCAGAATAATGTTAAATCATGGTGCCCCGTACTTTCAATATAAATGAGGCAGTCCTTGCAAAAATAATGCCTTAATAAAGGTGAGTGTAAAAGAGGAAAGCTTAAAATGAGCCTCTTCTTGTTTACTCAGAGTAGCTGAAATGTGAGGTTGAAAGGTCTGAGTTTGTGCCAAAAGGAAAATAATACTTGGGAATAAAGTGGTCATCCTTGAGTGGCATTGAAGTGATGCTGTCTGGGGAGCAATATCCTGTTTCAGTGAAACAAGAAGTCACACAATCAAAAAATTTTACGTTTCCTTAGTACTTGGCAGGGTGTGAGCTCTGGTGTCTTAGCAAAAAGCAGCTCAGGAAGTTGTTTTCCTGCTCTGTCTAATGGCTCTCTGGAGTTTGAACAGAAATTATTCATCTTCCCTTTATGGTGATGCTGTTGAGTAGAAATTAACAGCTCCTGCTGCTGGTGCCCTCCAGAGTCACAGGAAGCATCAGCTCCAGTTCAGGTGCTTGGTTTTGGAAGAAGCTTGGTATTCTTAAAACCATTTTAAATCATTGATGAAATACTTAAAACTTGGGTAAATTGGTGTAAAAATGTAAGAGCAGCCTCAAAACTTGAGTGCTGTTGTAACGAGCTTTGTTAAGATGTGGTCAATATTAAGGGATAATTGGTCAAGTTTCTTGAAAATTGAGTTAAATATTTGTTTTCTTTGTTAATGGAATTCAGTGACCAGAAGGTGTCTTTGTTATATATTAAAATGTTCCTAATTACATGAAAGACGTAATTAAAAAAACCCCAAGCATTAATTTAAAGTAGTGTTTGATGGTATTATTTTTTTCAGTATGAGTTTATAAGACTTTGCGTGCACAAGAACTCAGAGATCATGGCCTCTGGATCAGCACTATTTCCCTTTCAGATTACAATAACAGAGAATCCAAACTGTGAGCAAATGATGAGCAAAATAAATATAAATTAAAAAGTGAAAATAATTTAAATGAGAGCACGTGGCTGAACAGTGAAAGGATGTGAAATCTGACTGTACTTGCTGAGTTTTTAGCCTTTAAGAACCCAGGAAAGAATGGATTGGAGGATCCAGATGTGAGCTTACATATAATGGAACAGCAAAGCCCTCTCATCATTGCAGGGTAACTGAACCTGGGGATGTCAGAGGTGATATAATTCAATTTTCAAGTCAATTATCCTCTTGATGCTGAAATTATTTCGGAACTTTATTGTCTTAAGCACATTTGAAAGCTCAGTGTGAATTTGAGCAGCTGTGAGGTTCTGTGGGATGCTGCAGGTGTTGGGCATTTTCACCAGTGGGTTGGATGTTGGGATAATGCAGCTCTAGAGTACAACATTTCAGACTTTTTCTATGTATTAAGATACAATTTATTTTTTAAAAAATCACTCGCAAGGGGAAGAAAAAATAATAAAAAAAATATAAAAATAAAAAATCCATGTGAACAGATCATGAAGACGCTGGTGCAGAAGAAACTGAAGCAGGACTTTAGTGGGTCATAAACTCACTGCTGGCCAGCCGTGCACCCCCATACAAAGGCAGAGATGTGTTAGCAATTATTATTCTGTTTTTCAGGGAGATGTTTCCTGTTGAATTCTGCAGCTCTTCTTTTGGAATTTGAGAAAGAACTAAAGCGTTAAAGGTCTTTAAAGCACGATCTTTGAATATTTTCCTTGTCTCTTAAGCTGTGCCCAGGTCTCTTGAGGGCAGCTCCTGACAAGGGAGAAATAACTCCATAACAGTGCAGGTTTTGGGCTGTGAGGGGTAACTGCTGCAAGCAGCTACCAATAGAAGAAATCAAGATTTTTTATTGGAGTTCCCTTCTCTCCACAGTGCTGTAGATATTCCCTGAGTCCTCTGTGGGGAGATGGGACAGGAGCCCTGTGAGGCTCCACTGTGATTTTCATTTTATGGTTTCTGAGATTCTAGAGCTGGGAGGAGAAAGACTGACCCTTAAAAATGCATGTGCTGCGGGACCAGTGGGAAGCTGTAATTCATAACTGCTGATGTACAGAGTGGCAGCAGTGGGTGGGGTCTGCCCTGGGGCTCGGGGCAGTGCTGATGTCCACGCTACCACACTGCTCATTTGATGGCTGGGGCTCTGAGAGAAATGATTTGAAGGATCACCTCTGTCCTAAGACAGAATAATTAATATCATTGATCTGCCCTGGAGGGTTTAGGTGTCTTGACCAGATTTCTTTTTCTGTTCAGTTCCAGGAAATGCTGAAATATTTTTCTTTTTTTTTTCTTTTTCCTTTTTACCATTTATTTCCCCCATGGCATTTAATCATGTTTCTAGATCATATTTACATGTAGGAGGCTGGTTTCAGAGTGGAAAAAGAGAGTTGCTTGACTGGCCTAGGGAATTAAAAAAACCAAACCAAACTCCTGAGAAAAAAAGGCAGTAACTGGAAGCACAGTATTAAGATTTACTGTAGAACTAGTTAAAAAGGGATTTTAATCAGAAAGCTTTGCAGTCTTTTTCCAGGGATAATGAAATGCAGCAGCAGGGCTTGTCTGATCTGCTTTTAACTCTTTAGTTGTTTTTACAATGAAAAACAACTGTTATAAGTGTTGGACATCTTGAGACTGGAGCAACAACAAACATAATTTGATAAAATATTGTAGANNNGTAGATAAAATATTATTATAATATTATTGATAATATTATATTATTGATAAAATAGTATAGAATCATAGAATCACTTCGATTGGAAAGGATCTTTAAGATCATCAAGCCCAACCATATGCCACTAAGATTTGGGTTTTTTTTTTTATTGCTAATCTGAATTTTGAATAATAGGCAATCTTGTTGCAGAAATATTTTCTTTTTCATTAAGATGAAAACCTTCTTGATTCATCACAAAAGATACACAAATGCAGGGAGAACTGGCAAGAAGCAATTCACTGCTTGCCAGATTAAGAAAAATGTTCTCTTAAAAAGAAGCCTGTAGGAATTTTTGGAAGTGATTCTTAAACAGCTCTGATGGAATTTTTCATTGCATACCCTAAGCAGAGAAAATTATAAAGCCCCCTCTGTTTACAGACTGAGGAAACAACTCAATGTGTTTGTATGCCTGTGGTTTCTAATTATGATAATTATTAATCACGTGGACTTTGTTTGCAGTACACATTATTAGATGGAGGCAGTAGGTAATATTCTTAATAGAAAACAATTACAATACAAACATACTTCTGTCAAAATACGATATTCCTTGCTATATTATCACTCCTTTTTCCCCAAAAGCATGTCCTAGATAACAAAATCAGCACACTACAGTCAATGCAGAAAGTGATACTGAAGGAGCTGAACATTTTATTCTTCATGTTATTTATCATAAGTTCCTAAAAAAAATTTACACGACAGCAAGATAATTTTTCTGACAAAAACAAGCATTTTATTTCTTGTGGTTACCCTGACTTCTGAACCTCTGCGGAGTATCCAAAGTATTTTGTGGAGAAATAAAGGTTCCATGCTTATGGTTTCGACCTCAAAGACCCAAAGTTTAATTGTAGGGGAAAGTTGCTTGTTTTTCTAATGTTTTAATTGTTTTTTCAGTGGCGCTGTGTGACAGTGGCTCATTACAAAGGGTGGTTATATTGACAATGAAATTCCAGTTTGAACACAACAGTCCTGAGCTAAGATTCCTTTTAACAGGAGAGAAGTTGCAGAAGGAAGCCTGCCCCAAGGGGCTCTGTGCATACTGAGTGTGCACTGAGCTCGTTTTCCTCCAGCACTGGGAGGAGGTTCATGGTCACAGGCGTTCGTGGGATTGCCCATCCCTGCCTGTACAGAGAAGTTTGGGCACTGCTCTCCTCAATGCCTTCTTTTAAGTGGCTGCAAGCAGCTTCCCAGCTTACTTGAAAGCAGTTCTTGTGCTGGAATGTGTTTGAATTAATCATCCCCCGAGAAAACATTTGTACCTTCTACTCCTAAATTAAAGCACAGGCTCCTTTTATTGCAACCAAAATGGCTTTTAGCTACAGTGGATGATCCTCAGCAAAACCACGATTAAATTACAAAGGAACAGGTTCATGAACTTTTATAACTACTGGTAATTCCCACCTTTTCCCTGTAACCCAATCTCCAAACTGGCTCGGTGTCCTTCTGCATGGGAAGATTTTCCCTGCAGTGTTGGAAGGAGCTGTGTGGCTCCTCATCTCGAACACCCCAGGGGAAGGAAATCCGCGGTGGGTGGCTGCCTGCACAGTGTGTGACTCCAAAGGAACATCTGCTCACATCTTCCACTGCAGCCCTTCAGGCTCTCAGTTCATGGAGTTTGTGCCCGAGACGCTGGGAGTGCAGTTTAGATTTTTGTACTCTGAGATTTGAAAGTTCATAGCTTTTTATTTATAAAGAATATATTTTTTATTTTCCCAATTCAGGGCAGTGCAAATACTGAATAGCTGTAACATAAAAGTTAGGCTTTATGTTTTTCTCTCTAGCCATTTCCTGTGCAATATACAACATACTATGGGTGATGCTGGTAAGAGTTAATCATTGAGCAGAGTTCTGCTGAGACGGTTAGGAAATGTATATAAAGGATGAACCTAAAATATCCCTGATTTTCACAAGTTAGCACTGCAGAACAATTAGGCTGTGGTACTATAAAAGGAGAACTCTCAGCTAAGTTATTCCCAGTAGTAAAAGGAAATCTTGTGGATAGGGTGCAGTGTTGGTGGCAGTAACTACAGGAGCTGCAGCAACTCCTGGGTGCTGATTTTCACCATCAAAACTCTTTCTAACTCCCCAGATTGAAGTTGGCATAATTCCAACAGCACTTATTTTCCAATTGTTAAGAATATATTGAGTTTTGTGCAATTTGGGTTGAGTTTCATTATTTCCTAGTCAGCTTGTGCTTCCCCTTGGCAAAAGTCTGTTGTGTCAATCTTTAAACTCTGTGTAAATGTGCTGATATTTGGGTTTAGAGGGGAAGAATGCCTAAGAATTATTAATAATCCGGTTTTTTACAGGAGATATCGTGTAAAATGCAGCATAGCCATTTCTATCAGGTTCCACCCCCACAACTATGTGGGTTTTAAAGTAAAAAATAGTGATTATGGCACACTGAACTCAGTAGCTAGAAGAGACACAGACAGACCACTGAGAGAGCCTTGCAGAATGCTGGTAATTTTTAGCACTGTCTGTTTGTTGAGGTGGCAGTTCTTGCACCAAAATTAGATTAAATCTTAATTTGGAATAAAACAAGTGGGCTAATTTTGAAAAGCACTGTAGATCCCATATGCTACAAGTGATTTTAACGTGTCACCAGAGAGTGTCCCCATCTCTGGGAGGTGCTGGGGCTCTGTCCTTGGGGCGCTGGGAGAAGTTTGCTGATCTCTGCGGAGTTGAAGCGGTGTGGCCTCAGCTCCTTGGTGTAAATCACAGCTCTGTGAAGCTCCTCTGGGGGTGGGGAGGGAAGAACAACCTGTGCTTGTAGGAGGGAGCAAGGCTCTTCTATCGAGGTGCTTTGACCCTGGAGCAGAGCGATGAAAGAGAGAGGAAAAGCAGGGAGGGGAGGTGGGGACACCCTGGCTGGGAAGGGAGCAGCTCCATCCTCTTCCACTGGAGCTCCATTTATCCAGCTGGTGCTGGGAAAGCATCCGGGGAGCTCTGCGTGGACAAGAACAATTTGCTTTCATTCTTGGGCGTGCTCTTGTATTTTCTAATTTTCACTGTCCGTTATTGGGGTAATACTCCAAAGAGATCCAGATAGCTCACAGATTTTTCTTCAGCCTTTGGAGAGGATAGGATTTGTCTTGAAGTAATCAGTGATCTCAGGGAACATGTTTTAAGTGTTATCCTTGGCATGAAATATTCTCTCATTTTACAATTGATCTGATTTTTCTAGCAGCCCAATGAAACTTGATGCAAACAGATTTTAAAGCAATGGCGTGTTGCCTGTGCTGTAAAACCAAATCCCGATGCTTCTGTTGAAGTTAACACGATGCCAGTCATGATTCCCTTCATAATTTGATTTTTGCTGTTCCCTTTCAAATAAATTAACTGTAGCACGGCCTGTGTAATTAATGAACCTCAGTCCTTAAAGTACCAGTGATCATTGGCTGAGCTCATAAACTAAAGGCAGAAGCATATCATAAATTCTGGTAATGAGGACTTAATAGACAGAAGAGTCAGAGATTGATTTATTCCTTTTCCTCTCTGTCCCCATGAGAAGGGTACCTGCTGAACTGAGGCATGAAAGGATTGTCTCAGTGTTGGGAAAACCATTGTAATCTGTAACAAAGCACCTTCTGGTCTGTTTCTATGGCAACGGGAGCATCAGACCAGCAGAGAACGGACCAGAAAGGAGATAAAAGCCTCTACAGAAATAGTTGTAAGGAGTGCCTGCATAGCTTTGGCTACTTTTCTTTCTTTTTTTAGAAAAGGAAAAAAAAAATAAAAGAGAGAAAGAAAAAACCCAAAACTTGGAGTTTTTTGAAAGCTGGTTATTACAGTTATTTAGGTTAGACCCTATTGGCACTGAAGGACTGGTAGAATAGTAGCAAATTGTTAACTTCAGGGACATTAATTAAAAAGAGTTTATAAAAAAGTCTCAAATCTAAACTTAATAGAAGTGGTATAATTCGTTAGATTTCTATGTAGCCCCTCTTAAAAAGGCATTTTCTGAATCTGAAGGTCTTCGTTCTTTTTCATAAAAGTTATATAAGATGATGAGAAATGATCCATCTTTGGTCTGCAAATGGCCTTTCCTCCTACCCACCTAATTGCTTTATTATCATTAAATTTTGCATTTGGTGTCTAATTACAATGATGTAAATTGTAAATCACAGACTGGCAGTCCGTGGGGTCAATATTCTTCTTCTTCGTGTCGCCAGAGATTGGGTAAAAATAAGTGAAAAGGAATAAAAAGCTTTTTCCTCCATCTTCCAGATGGACTATGGTCACCCCAGAGGGAAAAGTGGCCTGGAAAATCACAGGCAGATGCAGTTGCAGAGTCTGATTTCTTGGAATGGAGAGCAAATTATGATTGATTGGACCGGGACTCCAGTGAGCACCAGAGAGTGGTTCCTTTCAGTGGGTTTGCACAAGCAGAGATGTATCAAAATTCTGATATACCCTGTCCAAAAATAGGATAAAAAACCACCTGACTGCAGCGATGAGGTTTGAGGGAGTTGGGAACAGACGGGCATAGGAATATATAGAAAACCTATGTTATATAGGCCATACATACATACATGGGACGTTTATGGAGAAGGTTCTTAGGTTCTTTGTCATAGGTTTATTCTAGAATAATTGTCTAGAATATTTTTTCCCCTAGAATCATTTGAAATCTGGGATTATCTCAAATTATTGTTTCCTTCCTGCGAAAATAATTTGCATTTAATTAAAGATCGTTTAATTCCTACAATCCTAGCAGGCAACAGGAAGAAGACCTGGGTATCACTTCTTATAAATAGCTTTGTGAAATCCTTCCTTGGTCAAAATCCACTTTTATTTCCCAAGGTCTGTTTTTGTACCTACAGATTGACCTAGTTATGAGTAGAGATGTTGTATTGTTGAATCCAAAGCCTGAAGTCCTATTCCTCAATGCATATTAATGGCATTCCCTTTCTTTAAACTATATTAAAAAGCTTTTTACTTCCCTTAAGAAAGAAAAATAAGAACTTTGATAGTCAGAGACTTTGATTTTTGTAGTTGTTCTCAAATATTTAGGGTATTTTTTGTCGTGTTGATCTTGCTCTACTAAGATATAGTTGTCAGTTTTGAGATTTCTACTTGTTCTACTAAAATTTAGTTGTCAGTTTTGAGATTTAGTGCGGACAATCCGCTGGTTTCATACCAAATAGGAGTGAAAATACTTTGGTATTTTGACTTTTGAGAGAGGCAGAACCAAAAAAGATAGAAGGATAGTAAAAAACCCCAAACCCAGTAGAAATGAAAGCAGTCCTGTAACTTTTGGGAGAAATGTATGAATCCCTCAGAGTTTTGTTTAACATCTGCTACTTGTCTCTTCGTGTGCCAAGAGCATGATTGGACCATTCAGGAAAATAAAAAGAACTCTGCAATCAACAGACTTTGTTCAGTATTCCTGCACAAAGGGGACTCTCCATAAATAATATGAAAGACTTTGGTCAAACACAAATGGGTTTATATTTAACAGGTTTTATTTAGAAACCTGCCCACACAGAGGTAAAATTAAGAGAAATAAAACCACTTTTTTTTTTTTTTAATTATGGAAGAGAGGGGTAGAAAATGTTCTATTCTCCCATTCCAGACTAATCCTTTGCTCTTCTGTGAGAAGGTACAGCTGTTTACTGATCTCCCAAGCTCAAATCAAATCCAAGTGGTTCCCAGTGCTTTGTGTTTGGCAGCAGCAAAGCCCCGGGGTCAAACGAGGAGACAGCTCCTGCACCAGAACAGACCCCACCTCCTCCAGGCTCTTCACAAGGAGTTCTCTGTCTAAATCAAGTCACTTCAGTGACATAACAGTCCAGAAATGGCTCCTCTAATGAAAGTTTATTTTCAAGTAGTTCTAAAATAAATGAGAAAAAAAAGTGGCGTTTTACTTTTTCTCACTTCAGCTGTCCTTGCAATAAAACCACTTCTCCTGTCGCTGTGCTCCTGTCGCAGCATCCCTTCCCTCAGGTTCATCACTGCTTGTTTTGCCAGTACTCTCGGGATACACTCCAAGAATTTGGGCCATTACTCACTGCAATAAAAGACCAATGCATCTTAATCAATACAGACTTCCAAAAATTCAAGATTTCCTGAAGCTGGGGTTCAAAAAGATCACATTAAAAATCAAGCTCCTCCTTCATAAGTAGTAGATATTTTTGTCTTCTGAGAACGGTCACGCACGAAGGTATCTGAAATACGAGATTTATTTTTTTAATTAAGGCCTTTTGGCAAAATGTGCCCTATTCTAAAGGGGATATGGAATTCCTCATCCATGCACACACAGACGTGCACACAGATATTGTTCATTTTCCATGCTCATTAGTGTTTGTGTTCCCCAGCAGAGCCAACACGAGCTGCAAGAAGGCACTTGGTGCTTCTGAAAATTAGGTTAATAAATCATCAGCACCTGATGTGGGAGTTGGTGAGGGTGTTCTATGCTGTTTAAAATACAAGATATTTGCTATTTGCACTGGCTTTTTGCTATGCAGTTGAGTGTCTACTTGTGCATAAATGTCACCATACAGCTAAAAGTATTTATGGTGCACATTTATTTTAAAAACTTTGCAGTTCCACAAATACCTGGGTGGAAAAAACCTGCAGTACTGACAGTTATGTGGCTCGGCATTCCAGTTTTAAGAAATCCCTTGTTTCTCAAGGGAAAGCTCAGTAAAAATGTGAACTGCTCTGGACTGCAGGGGCCAGCAGCTGAGTTTTGCAGAATGGGCTGAATGCAAGGTACTGCTTTGGGAATCTGGAGAGTGGAGAGAAATTCAGGAAAAGGTCTGGGGAACCAGTGGGTTTCCAAGCATTTCTAACATTAGTACCAAATTTGCATCTGAGTCAGTGGGAGTCTTTGGTGCTTAATGAACTGTGCTTGATTTACAAACTTGGTATTTAAACTGTTTCTTTAACACAAAAATAAAGAGCGTTGTGCGATTTACAACTGCGGTAAAAACTAAAAGGATGCCAGATAAACTGTGCTGCGTCTGCTCCGCTCGGAGCCCTCAGGACAACGCTGATTATACAGAAGTGTTCCGTGCATTTCCCACGAGCTCCCAGGCAGGAACAGCTCTGGCTTTGGTGGTGATGGCAGGAACTGCTGTAGAAATGGTGGTGAATGGTGCCCATAAAACCAGATAAAAAATTCATAGTTCATTTAGTAGGAAATGGAATTTCAGATGCTGCCGTGGGTTTAAGGTGTCCTCCTGCAGTCCTTGGGATTTAGGAGACTCAAATAACCACAGCAAGGAGAAATTTCTTCTGCAGGTGAAGAGCTGGGATCTGTGCTGGGGACCTGCAGACAGTCACCACCATGAGCTGGGCATTTGCTGCAGTTTATTTGAATAAATGTGCCCATAATTACCATCTATTTTGCCTAAAATACCGAGTTACACAGTCACCCCATCTTTTTTTTATAAGCTTTGCAGCTTTTGTGTATGTTTTATTCATTGTGATTAAAAAGAGGTGGAGTTGTAAATAAGGCCAGGGGCAGGAAACTGTTGGTTCAAAAAGCTTCCTAGAATAATCATTTCAGAAAGCAGACTAGAAAAAAACAGCTTTAACTGGATTTCTCCAGTCTTCCCAGCCTTGTGCAAAATTATCTGAGTATAGCCAGCTTTTAAAAGACTGTTAATGTTATTCTGACTTAAAAGATGATTACTTAAAAGTGAAGTCTGTCAATAAAGGGAGAAAACAAATAGGTAGTAAACAAAAAAACTAAGGAAAAAAAGAATTATGTCCTTGCTAATGATAGTCCATAATTAGATCTCCTTAATGGATGGGTAGAATAATCTATTAAATTGTAACTATAGTTTGTGATAGATTATTGTGCCTTATTGTATTATGCCCCTGTAATGAAAGAAACAGCATTACTTCTGTAGTAAATAAATGTTTCTCAGAATGTATTTTTCAATTTTCTCAATTTACTCATCGTTTTTGTAGGGCCGTGTGAAGTTTTTCTTTATTCTTTCCAATAAAACCAATCTTTTTATCCTTTGATAGAAATTGTCCCAATTTCTCAGTTATGCAGCAAAGGTTTTAGCCTTGTATATTTTCAAGTAGATGCTTTTATTTAGTGATTTCTCCTTTACTGGCAAGCCTTACGTTGAAATGTTCCTTATCTACAGCCTAATTAAACTAAACCATATACCATCTGTGTCTAGTTCAATTAAAACAAATCGGACAGATTGACCTCCTTAATACTCGTCAAAGCATTTTATTAGTCTGCAGGGTCCCTTCAAGATAACTTGTTACCTCCTGAGACAATACTTGCTGTCTGCTTGAAAAAAGTCGGGGAAAAAAATGCCAGTCTGCATGAAAAAAAAAAAAAAAAAGGTTCATCTTTGCATTTAAAACCCAAGAAAAGAGTAAAACCCCTGTGGAGGTACATCAGGTGGAAAGGAGGAGTACAACCGTGGTCCAAGCAGTCTTTGGCACCCTTCTTTAATAGGCCTTTCTCCTCAGCTTTTATTCTCTTTTAGGTCTGTGCTGTGGGCTTTTCCTGCTTTGTTTGCTTGTTTTCAGAGCTCTTTGGGCAGGGGAGGGTGACAGGACCAGTTTTCCACAAACAATAAGCAAAGCTGCTCTTACCACAGATAGAATATTTAACTTGGCCAACAGAAACGTTCCTGGTGTATCACGATTTGACAAATGCTCCATCCTTAATGCTTGAAGTGAGGAGACGTGAAAAATCCTGAAGTATTTCAGTATTTCCTCGGTGACTTTTCTAAGGATAATCAGTCAGGTTAAATTATTCCAGTACCTCTGTGCTTTACGTGATGTCCTAAGTTTTATTCCTACCTAAGTGATTTCTGGGCATGTCCTCTTGATAAATAGCAAAATATAAAAGCAGTAAAGTGTGGGGACTGCTGATGGCTTTTTAAGTTATGACCTGCCTGCACTGACCTTGGTGGTCAGATGTAATAGTTCTTTTATTCTCTGTGTGAGATGAACTATGATTTTTGATTCTTCTACTGTGATTGAAGGGATTTCGCTTGAGTGGACATAAATGCTTTATTTCATTTCAGTGTGTGCTCTCTTTAATTCAGTTTTTAATACAGTAATTTTTAATTGTTTCCCTGTTGAGCCCTGACTCTCCCCTCGTATTGAAGGACTGATCAGGATCTCCTCTTCAATACAAACCCTCTGTTTTCCCTTCTCTGTGCATGCAGATGGTGTTTCATTTCTTGCTGGGAATAGTCTCTGCAGAAGATGCTGCCAAAGTGTCTTCATTAACTGGCTGGCAGAAGTTTTGAGCAATTGACCACCTTTCCCTCAGATGATAAAATCATTTTCTTTGGCAAATCATTGAGATTTTCTTTTAATGGCCTTCAGAGCTCCTTTGCAGCTCCCCTTGGAAGAGTGAGAACTGGGGAACACAGCAACATGCTCGCGTCTTGTCAACAGGAATGAATTTCCTGAGATTCTGCTACTTCCATTATTCATAGTTCATGCAGGAGAGCGAGTTAAAAATGGAACAGAAAGTAAAATTTTTATCCTTCAGGTTAATTTGTTGTAAATAACTCTTCATCAAACTTAAAGAACTGTCAGTTTGCAGCAAACATTTCTTTAATGGCATGGTTGAGACTAAAGCACTTTGTGCCCTGTGCTGCTTTACTGAGCTGGGTTTTCCTTTGGGATATTCACTGCCCTGACCTTCCATAAACTTGCTGCTTCCAGAATATCCTCTGTGATCATACCCTGACATGCTGAGACTGTACAATAATGTTCCACAATTTTCTTTAAAACTAATTTTAATGATCTTTTTACAGAAATTGAATTATTCTGGGGGAAAAAAAAAAAAGAAAAAATATTTTTGTTTGTGGTACAGGACAGCGGAGAAGACAAGCAATAATCTTTGCTGGCTATTTGGGTGATTCAGTGAAGGCTGTCTGAGCATCTGTTAAGCAATTTGAAGTTGGAGACTTAGCTACAAAATTCGTCATCCTGCAACAGAGGAAAGTTTTAATTCCTTTGTAAATCTGTAAAATGTAAATTTACTAAAGCTCCATGTTACTGTGAGTAAATTGTGTTTGAATTCATTAAGAACTTCGAAACAATCATCAAGTCAGTAATGAATCATTAACAAGTGCAAAAGCAGGCTTTCAATATTAGCCCAGATTTTGATGAGGCTTTGCTGGGTGCTTCTTGCTGCTGCCTCTTATTTCCAATTTTGGGGCTGATTTTGGAAGGAAACTGCCTGTGTTGTGTCAGGAGCCTCAGTGCATCCTCCAGCGTGGGCTTTACCTCTTAAACCACGTCACACCAATTATTTCATCTGCTTGCTTTGTCCTCCCGACGTTTCCCCACGAGTCAGGGGTTGTGTCTGAGTTTGTGCTGAGCAATCCCTGAGGCTCTGCAGCCCCAGAGAGGAGGGGCTCAGCCTGACACCCCAAACTCCCCAGCCAGCACATCCCTGCATTATAAGGACCTTGATGCTGGAATCCTGGGCATTAGGTATGG
>VZTI01005332.1:1055149-1135625 GCA_013397865.1 Struthidea cinerea | reverse complement strand
ATGGAGGATTTGGGGTGTGGATTTGTACTACTTCTTTCTTCTTCACAAACCTGGATTTTCTGATATTGGTTCAGAAAGTCCCGCAGTGAAGACCATGAGTAGTTAATTACTGGATTAGAAATACAAACATATTGCTTGGCAATTCTTAACTGGTTAAATTAGGCTTTAAATAACCTTGGAAGGTGAAACACACGGCCATTTTCCACCTTGCCAACTAAGAAGCGCAGCCCGTGCAGCTGTACCACAGATAAGAAAATAATAAACAAATTAGAAGAACAACTCTGCATCTCTCTGCCTTTTAATCCAAACTCTTGAGTGCAAGAAGTTGAGAGAGTCAGAGCCAAAATGAAAATATTAGCGATTTTTACACCTTTACACACAAGTGTTTTACAAATTGGTAATTAGGCCCAGAGGGAATGAGTCCTGCCTGGATCACACAGAGGCCTGGAGAGAATTCCCACTCTGCTGACCTCAGATTGGTTCTGCGCTCTCTGTTCAGCAGAGCTCTCTTTGCCTTCGCAGAGCACTGTGAAAATAAAAGCTCTTTGCTTCTCAGGAAATGTTTCTGGGGGTAACATTTTCCAGTTGGAGATTGGGAGAATAAGGTTTTGGGTCTCTTCAGTTGGTTGGAGCCTGGTGCCAGAAACACCAAGGTTATGTTTGATCCCTGTATGGGCCGTTCCCTTTAGAGTTGGACTCGATGATCCTTGTGTGTCCCTTCCACCTCAGAACATTCTGTGTTTCTCTAATCAAGAAGAAACCCAATCCCTTCCTTAAGGGATTCATTTGGTTTATTCCAGTGAGATATTTCAGGCATTTATTTCAAGGCCATGTGAGAAGATTGTATCTTTGAAAGATACCGAATATTTAGAATGAGTGTTTTAGGAGGTCCTGAATTCTCAAGGGACAGATTAATAAATTCAAGCTAAAACATTGCAAAATAAAAAATATATGTTTATATTCCAATAAGTTTTTTGTCTCCTTAAAATAACCCAGCTGTGAAACTGGAAGTATGTGGTACTAAGTGTTCTTTGTTCAGAATTTAAAAATAATTCAAAACCCCAGGGATGTGGAAGCAGATGTCTGCTTCAGGAATCATAAGGCCCCAAAAATGGGAGTATCTCCTTGTCAGAATACTGATTTCAGAGTCGTGTGGCACCCATCAATTCACTGAAAAAGTTTCTTTTTCCGCTGGTTAAAACTTCATTTTCAGAGATCAGGGGTGTGGTGGTGGTTTTTTAAATTTGTTCTGTGTACTTGGGATAATGATTGCTCCAGTCTGATCCAGCACCCTCAGATATGTCCCAGAACCATGGAATGGTTTGGGTTGGAAAGGAGGTATATGTATATTTATGTAAGTAATCCAGTCCCTATAGGATGGTGCAAAGAGAACCCGCTCTTCCCATACACTTACTGTGACATCTCCAAATTTCTGCTTCAATTTTACTGTCTCTTATTTCTGTTCCTTGTTCCTTTGCCATATTTTTCCCCCAAACAATCCTACAGCATTCAGTGACTCCGTACACATTTGTCCCTCGTTGAACTGAGGGGTTGTGTTTCAAATCAATATTGCCATTTAACCCTGCACTACCAAAGTAAATTATCATTTCATTGGGTTGACTGCTTACTCTAAGCTCTCCATTTCATGATGCTGTGGGCATGATAAGTAAACTGGTAATATGTGAACACAAATCTGTGTTTTATCAAGGAGCATTAAAGAAAGATTTAGGTTAAGGATTTTTGTTTCTTTTTTGTTAACACCAGACGAATTAATACTTTCCTGTAGTGTTTTTCATCCACAGCTTTTGTCATTGTTCATTTGCTAACCTGCAGTTTATGCGAAGACAGTTATAATGGTATATATTATTCTCTGGAGAGGAGGTTTTTAAACATATAATCTTAGTTCAGAAACATTCAGCATTCATATTTTGGGCATTATTTCGGTCCATGTATTCAACATTTCTCTATTTAACAGAGAAAACTTTGATTTAAAAAAGTATTTACCTGGTTCACTGTGTGTTTGATTAGACATGAGAACATTTTTCTGTTGGGTTTAAAATCCTTGCTTAGAACAGTCTTGGGGCAGAGAGGGAAGAAACTGTTTAATTGTGTTAAGTTAATTATATTCCGTGTATTTGTTGGGAGGCAATGCTTTTACAAGAAGTGGGTTGCTTATTCTCAGTAAAATCAAAGCTGGCTCAGTAGATACCCTGCCTTCTAAACTGAGCCCTCTCAAATATGGCATCTAGGGTCCTGTTAAATAATTAATATGGCATATTTTAAGAGGCACTTGAGCATATCTGTGCTGATGGGGAGCCTTGGGGCTGAGACCTGCTAAAGACAGACTGAAAAAACAAAGTCAGTCCGAAGGTTGAGCTGCATCCAGGGCAGAAGTCAGCCACAAGTGGTGAATGTCTTGACAGAGTAGCTGGTACTTAGAGGAGAAATGATCAGCCAAGGGCTTGGATAAAGTCACCTGTACAGTTTGAAATCTGTGTTTTATTAACCTCCCTCACCACCCATGGATCACGAGCAGACAGCGGGGCCCAGCCAAAGCACTGCTGGAGATGAAGTGCAGCAATGTGACCACGTCATGTATAATAGGGAAAAAATAGTGCACAGCTGTGGGACCTCAAATTAATATCTCTCCATCATGAGAACTGCTGGAGTTTTATTTATGGAGCACTTGGGAATTGTTCTTTTTGCAGGGTGAGACTTCAGGTGTTTTTTCTTTCTTATCTATAATGCAGTGTCATGCAAAAAATAATAAGGAAGAGAAAATCTGACACATGGCATCTGTATTTATCTGTGAAATAAGTGGCTTAGTGGTGGTTGTTGCACAGATAAATGTCATATTTGAGCAAACCTGTTGTAATTCTTTCTCTTAGTCATAGGTATGGACTGGTTTGCTGGTAGAGGACTGGCAGTTGCATAATGTAAAATCTCTGGAAAATAGTTCAGTGCCTTCCAAATGAAACTGTTTTGTTATTGATTAAAAAAAGAAGGTGGGAGACCTTTATTTTGCATTTTAAAAAAAAATTTTTTTTGAGGTTCTAGAAGGGTGGTTAACTGCAAAATCTTCAAAATAACCCCCCTGGTGATGCTGGTACGGCTTCTGCTCTGGGAATCTGACGTGGCATGTCAAAAAACAGGTTTGCTGTGACCTTTGAGGCTGCCCAGATCACTCTGTGGGGAAGATTTCCACCGTGTCTGGCACTGACTAATAAGTTAACTGGATTGTGCTGAACTGACTTGTGCTGTTTTCTGTAAGACCATTTATTTTGCTGGTTGACAGGCTCAAAATTTACTCCTTTTCTAAAGAACTCCTTGAAAAAAATGTTATTGCTGTGGTAATAAAACATGTTGAACTGCTTTAATAGAGCTTCACAAATAGTTCATATAATACAGGGATGAGAATTATCCTGTATAGGGAAAATTCTGTGGTTCTTTTAGGTGCTTCCCCATTAATAACAACAACAACAACAACAACAACAACAATAATAATAATAATAATAATACAGCATAGAGCTGTGTTTATATTTTGTGTACTTAAACTTTTATTAAGCTCTGATAAGAGCTTTTCTCTTAATGTTGTGTTCCTGCTGCAGAGTAGCCTCATTTGTTTTGCCTGAGAGGAAATACGTAAAAAATAAAAATAATTGCACAAGACCATGCTCTGTCACACTTAAAGTAGCCGTGGGAGTTGAACGGAATGAGACTTGATAAATTAATGATGCTAAGTGCTGAAGGCAAATGGGGAAGTGATGAATGTAAGGAGAGAGGTGCCAGTCTCTAATCCTGTGATTGACGAGCCAGGCACAAGGGTAATGGCAGAAACTGTGGGCAAGGGGAGAAGGCAGTGGATGAATTTAAAGCAAATGGGTGAATTTGGGACGAAAAGTAACAGTGGTTCACAGAGACTCATTTGTTTTAACCACTTTTAAAAACATGTTTAGTTTAGGGAAGATAATATGATTTTCTAAATACTTAACACTATCATTACTTTTCTTAATGTTGTAGCCAACATTATTTTACTGCAAATTTAATTTGACTTTTCTAACTGATATTTATTACGAAGCTGCATTTTTGTTTCAGCTTGAACTGATCTTATTTCTGGGCTACAATTTTTTTTTTTTTTTTAAATAATACATTTTTATAGATTTCTGTGCCAGATGCAGTCAGTCACGATCAGCTGTGGGATTTCTTGTGGTTTGGACTTTTGTCACCTTGCTCACAGTAACCCAGAGCAGGTTGTTTAATGTTAAGTCAAAGCCTGTTGCTGTGCTGGGTATTGACTGGGGGGAGAGTCTTAAGGCACAGCAATAAAAAATGGCAGAGGTGCAGAAAAAGTCTGATTAGCCTGGAACCGAGTGTGATTTTACTTTGATTGCACGTCAGAGTAAGTCCACATCAAGGTGGGTCAGGCTCTTGCCTCGCCCCAAATGCCCACTGAGATGGGGATTGCTGCTGCTCTGGGTGACAGCAGCAATGCTGGAGTACTCAGTGGGGGTTGTGGTGGTGTTCCTGGCACCAGATAAATTCATTTCCTTGTGATGAAGGGGTATTAAAAATTCTCAGGTAACTTCTGGGAGTCAGAAGATCTCCAGAGCGTGGCCTTTCCTCCCTCACTGACTCACTTGCAGAAAGTGGTTGAACAGCTCGTTCTCAGCAGCTCCAGCTCTGCAGTGCAGCCAGGACAATCATCATCTGTGGGGCAGAACCTCTGTTTGTGTGCTGGCTGATTTGTGCCTCATGGCTGAGCTGAGGTTTGCCCTTCCATAGCTCACGTCCCACTTTATTTGCCTGGAATTAATCCCAAGGGTGGTAGGTGCAGAGTCAGCGACCGCTTTTGGCTCCAAAAATATGTCAGATTCCAAAAGCACCTGCAAAGGCTGAGTCTGCTCGAGCACAGAAGTGCTTTGTCATTGTCCCTGCCACTGTTTCAAGGCATTAGAGCTGGCCATAAATCTCATAAAAGGGCAATGTAGAGAGCTCTAACAAAAATCTAAGCAGCATTAGCACTCAGGTATGATCTTGACTGAACAGGAATGTCCAAAATGTGGGAAGGAGGTTGAGATGTTGATTTTTATCTGATTTTTTTTTTTTTAAATATGTTTTTGTAGCAGGTATCGTTTTCTGTTTGCACAACCCCTCCATGAATTTGATGGAGATGCCCTAAATCTGACTGGAAATGTAGCAGTCACATGAGGCTTAGTCCTACACCTTTGTGTGTTCTGTCCTCTGCACTTGCTGAAGTTTATGGATTTCCCCTGTGCCTCTCTTATCAGAGACACTTAATGTCAGCGCTGGATCAGAGGGACTACAGCACATTTTGTACCATGACTGTAGCTCTGTTATGCAAAGCCTGTGATCCCTGTGCAGCACTGGGAATAAAATGCAGTAAAATAAAATATCTGCTTGGTGCAGCACATCTTCGCTTTATTTGAACAGATGAAGCATTTAGTCCAGCTTAAAATCCAAAAAAATTAATTTATTTTTGTAAAAAACCAAAGGCCCAGTGAGGAACAATGAATGGATTTTTCCCTGAATATTAAATTCACAATATAAGATGTAACAGAAGGATTTATGTTAGTATTAAGCTTTGTCATGCTAATTGCATTATGTTGCCATCTAATAACTTAGATTATGCACATTGTAAAAGTATTATCTGAAACCATTTGTTTTCTCTGAAGTGTGAAAGTTCATCTGGAGGGCACACATTATTGTTTCCTTGGGTTTGTTTCATGTAAGGGTGAGGACACGTTTTCTGTGATGAAGTGAATTTTCTTAAGGACTCCTGAAGATGTAATTTCTGGCTGCTAATCCATTAATATTTGCTTTGCATTTAGGCTTTTCTATCTTGTGCACAGAGAGTACTCAATCATGGAAGCATTTTTCTCCCAGGTTTTTATATTTAGTTTAATCTCCGACTAAAAAAACACCTCCAGCTGCTTTTTGATAGGCTGTGGATGTCCAAATTGTTGCCAAGGTGGCCACCACAGAAGGAAGGACGGACACCTGACTGACACCAGTGATGTTCACGTGGTCCTACAGGCCCATCACTTGACCAGAGTGAGCAAAACTGGGTTTCAAAGGTGTTTCCTTTGCTCCTCATGTCAGTCCACATGTTTATCATGTCGGATTTTTCTTTCAGCAGAATTAATATTATGCAATTCCATTTGTACCTGGGATTAATTTTAATAATTGTTTTTGATGCAGCCTTACAAAGGCTTAGCTGGCAGTGCTAGAAAGAGCCTCTGTTAATCTGTAGATTGGTATTCTGGAGGAAGAGCAGTTTCTTTTCTTCTTCTTTTAAAAAATTACATTACTTGCAGATGAGGAGAAATGCCCTGACTCTGCTGCCATACGTGCAAGCAATCTTCCTGGATGCCTGCTGTAATCCTGATCAGCTCTGATTGCTCTGCAATACCTTTTATGAATAGAACATAAGATCTTTCCAATTTTTTATTTCCTCCATGGCAATATCAGCCTGTGGAGCTCCCAGCTAAAGGCTGAATCTAAGTGATGAATGACGCAATGAGCAGACAAGTGTCCAACCTCGTGTTGGCAAATTAATTACTGTTGTAATTACAGTTGTCATTGCAGGGACTCCCAGAACGTGTTTGGTGACTGAATTTTGTGAAATGAGGGTAGAGCCACAACCTTTCCCCTTTGTAAAGAGAATGAACAAAGCTCTTTATTTATTAAATTAAAGCTTTTTATGTATTTTTCACTCTTTTTTTTTTCTTGTCTGTTGCTCTTGCATGTATGTTTTCTGAAAGAAACAGAACTGGTAGCACTCAGGAGGATGAACTTTAGCGATGATGGATGACATGCACAGCAGCATTTAGGACACCATAAATTTACACTGGCTGGGAGATCTCAGGCCAAGGAAGAGGAGGAGGAAAGAGGAATTTGCACTGGAGAGTCTTACTTGACCTGTAAAATCCAGAACTGTTGCACTGGGTGTCACAGATGAGGATTCTTGGGAAATGTGGCCGTGGATTTTTATTTTATTTTCCCAAAAGCAAGGAGAATGAAGTATTTATAGAGGTTCATGGTGCCCTGGTGTAGGTGAGCACTGCAGTGTTTGCTGCAGCAACGAGATCTTCATCATCAGAGGCTTCGCTGAGGGATGTTCTCACCCACCAAGTGATTTCTGAGAAATAAAAAGTAGGAATCCAAACTTGCCTTCCCCTTTGCTGGGAGCACACTGTGCCAGCAAAACGCTTCTGTGCAGGCTTTCTTCCAAACCCAGAGCCTTCAGTGTAATCTGGGAAGCTCCTTTACCATCAACAGCCTTGAGGAAAACACCCTCATTAAAGAAGGAGAAGGAAAAATGCTTATTACTGAAGTTTGTGTCCATGGATTGGTTTTGGGATGGGCACACTCGAAATAGCTGGGGGAGGAAGCTGCCATGTTACTAAATGGTTTGGTGAAGGCTTTCTGTATTTCCTTTTTTTTTTCCCTTTGAAGAGGGCAGAGTTAATTGCCAGACATTAAATATTTATAGGTTTTATTATAATTCATTCCTAAATGCTGTGAGGACTTTTCCTGATGCTGTGAAGCAGTTCAGACTCATTCAGCCCTCAGAGCAACGTGGTGATGGCAGCCGCGAGGAAATCCTTCTTCCAGGGCTCCCAGCACTCCTCTGATGTGATTAAACAGTCCTTATTGTGTTCAGGTTTTTGATTAGAAAACCTCAAAAGGGTCAAATTCGACTCAAGGGACAGATTTGTGTCACTTCTTATTTTTAATCTGAGTGCCCTCAACTGTGGTCTCAGTGAAACACTTTTCTCCCTGAGAGTGGCATCAAATTTTTGGGTTTAAAACACAGAGTTGGCAAATGTTGGCGAATCAGGAGGCTGTGCTAAAAGCCTGTCCTTCTTTCAGGGGTTTTATTGTGCACCGTTTTTTTCCAGTTTCAGTATTTTTTTCTGGATTTTTAATTGGCTAATAAATAGCAACTGCTACATTGGCATGGAAAAATGTTATGGGCCAGACAGTTTGGCTGGGATCTCTGCCATTGTAAGGTCAGGATCTGAGTACTAAAGCATGTCAGAGCATCTTGCACATTCACCCTATTTATATTTTATAAAGAGGAGCAGGATTAGTGACTTTTTACAAAGAGAAATACTGACTTCCCTATAGAAAAGATCCCAAATGTTCTATAAATACTGACGAGTCTGATGTCTGTATTCCTTGGTCTGCAAAATTTAATGTGCTTGAGTTACTTTGCTGAAGAAGGGTTATTTAGACATATGGAAAAACATCTGTTCCATGCAGAAATAAATAGTGTTTGAGTGGTTATACAATGTAAAAGACCATCCAAGGACTCTGTGCCTGAGCATCTCCCATGGTGAGATCATGGCTATGATTTATTGAGAGCAGTGTTTTTCACACTGAGGTGTAGATTTGGAGATAAACATATTTGAATCAAATCCTTCAATCATTGATGGGATTTGTAGGAAGAGATCACTCGTGGAATTTTTGTTTCTGGAGAACAAAATTCTGCCTGTGTGGTGAAATGTCTGCCTGGTTCATAGGTTCATACCTCTGAAAACACAGGGCTGAGATGCAGAACAGAACGGAGACGGTGGGTTTAAATTATGCATATTTTACCCTCCCTCCTGCCTTTATTTTGGTGCTTAACCAATGTATAAAATATCAGGCAAAAAATGAATTATTCAGTGAGTAACTTTGAAGGCAATTTGCTCGGGTGTTTCAGATTCATGTCTGTCTCTAATAAAGTTTGTCAAATGGAAAGCAGCAGGACACCCCACAGGTTCTTGTGTGAGGGAGCTGTTGAGTTGTGAAATTTTGACTGATTCTGAACCAAAAATTTCTCAGACTTTTCAAAGATCACTGTTCCTGAGTTTTTTTGCTCAGCTCAGCACTGTTTTGCTGTTGTACCAGAATAAACAGATGGGTCATTTTGTAAAGGGCAGGAAAACTTTAAAATGTGTTTATTGGTTTGTATGTCATTGATAGGGATGTGATACCTGCTGAGGCACCAGTGCAGGGTTCCAGTGTCCAAAAAAATAACGATGCACGTGCCAGTTCTTAACTTGAAATAAAGATAAAGGAGAGATGCAGAGCTCTGGGGAGCGTGTCACGGGATGTTCCCTGATTCTGTGTAATTCCCCGGGACAGCCCAACTTCTCCTTGGATTTCCTTCTCACTGCGCAGGGAACACCCTCCTGCAGCACTCAAGTTTCCACAAACAAATCTGCACAGTAGTTAGTGGGGTTAGCTTCAGCTTTCGGACCATATGTTGGTGTATATATGGATGCTGCCTGTTCCTGTTTGGTAGCAGCGCATCCAGACATACAAATGTCTTTCCTTGGAAAGCTGCTGCAGTGTGCAGCTGCTGCTGTGGGAGGTGGGGAGAAGAGAAGGAGCTGTGTAAAGAGGTGGGTAAGGGTTTAGTGAGAACAAGTGAGGTGTGCCTTTATAAACTGGTGGGTTCTTCACCATTTTAGAGGGGAAAACAGAGGAGGAGTGGGGAATGTAAACCGGTTATTATTCAGGGTCTTGCGTATTGAATCAGCTCAGAGGCAACGGCAGCAGCTCAGCGAGCTGCGCTCCTTATCCGCGCTCACAGCGCCGCTCCCACTTTGCCCTGGGATTTTTTTGGCAAATCAGCTCGGGATTCTGGGCTCGAATCTATCACTTAATAGTTGTAAAAACCTTCATTCAAACCACCTTAGACAGGAGTAGCTGAGGGCAGGTTTGGCTTTACAAATAAAAGCTCAATTTTGTTTCGGTTTTGCCGTTGGCTGCGGTCAGGAAGCTTGGGGTCACGAAGACTCTTTCTGAAGCTTTGATTTGCCAACAGTGAACTTCATTTAGGGCTGTGGTTGCTTCCTAAAGGGTGTCTGGAGCCAGTCCCATTTCCCCCTGGATTCTTGGATCAATGTTCGTACAAGTCCCTGTAGGAACAGCGTTCCAGCTCCAGCACACGTTGCGTTGTTTGACCTGATGCCTCTGCCCTCGGGGTCACTGCTTTTGCAGGGAAATGGGGCATTTCAGGTGAGGGGGTTCCCAGCCTTTATCTCCTTTCCTTTTGTGTTTAAGGGAATGAGAGATGGATGATATGAGCTCCAGCTGAGGATTATGAGGAAAAAAAAATAAATTGTATCATCTCTGTCATGAGCAAGTTGGCCAGTAATGAAATATTTAAGAACTGATGGGAAGATCTTGTACTCAAACACATTGAAATATTTAAGAAGTGATGAGAAATTATTGTACACAAGTATATTGATGTAAAATAATTCTCGTGCAACCTGATGTCCCACAATTAAGTCCTTTATCATGTTAATGATGCACTGCACCCAACCCCACTGCAGATCCCTTGGAAAGCATAGAAACTCCACTGTAACTTGGAATATTGAACAATTCACCTTATTGTGCCTGTGGAGAAATAACAATACTCTTCTATACAGCAGGAACTTATTAAAATTACTCCTTGCTTCTGATCAGTTCAAACTGTATTTTGTAATATGTATTCAAGGTGTGAAGGGTGCTCTGTGTTGAAAAGTCTATCAGTTTGACAAATTAATTAACAAATTACAAAACTGTAAAGCTAATAATTTAGGGGGTTAAAGCAAGACATATACAGCTGTCACTGGCTTTCTAGTGCTCCTTTTGAGTCCAGATCCCTGGATTTCATCTTTATTGAAATGATTTATACACAGTAACATGATGGCAAGTTGTATCTGAAACAAAGTCTCTCTCCATTTCTCCTAGTCAGGAATCATTTTCTAACAGGATCTTTCGTTGGTGCACTTTCTGTAATTATACTGCAGTTTCTTCATTAAAAAAGAATGAAGAAAAAATAGCCAGTAAACACCGAGTCCCTTCCGGATTTATGTGTCCTTCTAGTAATTAGGAAATTACAAATCCCTGGGAGTACAGTCATGCAGATCTTCTTTCTCCCTTTGCCAACTCAATCAGTTCTATTCTATACAAGGAGAACGTGAACAAAGGGCAGCAATCAAATCAGTTGATTCAATGACCACCTGTTTCTTTTAATTTAAAATAATTATTTACTGTGAATTCCAGGAGGGGACTGAAAAATCTGCCTTTGAATAATTTTGGATTGTGTTCACGTTGTGCTCTTCTGTACAGTTATAGAGACGAAACAGTTGATTGAAAAATTTCAAATTTCTTTAAAGACAGTTTTTTTCTGTTTGTGTACTTTCTTAATTCTCTTTAGAGTAGTAAAAAACAAAAGCTGTCTTAGTTACACAATGGGAAAAGATTTTTGTTGTCGTTTTTGGCTGGGGTGTCACTGATAACCATGAAAGATTTTTTTCTACAGCACTTGAGAATCCATCTTCATTTCTGAATGTCATTCCAACCCTTGAACCCAGCGAGGAGTGGGCTGGATGTTGAACTTGCTGCACTGCAGCTGCTCTCAGGTGCTGGTGCAGGTCTGGCAGAGGCACAGCAGGGTCTGCACAGGTTCTATCACCTGTATTTTTACTACTTTTGCTTGGTCTTTATTTCCTTATCCCACCACTGATAGTGTAGAGTTGAATACAACTCTATTCATGCTCTGAACACCTACCAGCGTGTTCAGGTTTCCCATCCCGCAGATGTCAGTGGATTGAATGAATTAATTCTTTCTCCAAGTTATTCCTTTGAGTCACTCCAAACTTCACATCCTGCCTGGAGGTAGATTCCTGGAAAGAGTCTGGGTGTAATTTCTCACCAAGTAGGAAAGCACATTCATGCCATTCCTGTCCTCCTCCACTGCAGCAAGGAGCTCCTGGTGCGTCAACCTGGAGAAGATTTTTTTTGGGGTGCTTGGCAAGTAGATTTGGAGCTCTAAAGTGTCTTGCAGCTGGGGAGGAGTAACCCCGTGAACCAAACCCAGCTGATTTGCCCCACTTTGAGCTCAGTTTGGGCTCAGGACTCTCAAAAGTCCCAGCCAGCCTCAGCCTTTCTGGGATATTTTTGATTTTGAGGCAGTAGAAGTCTGATCTTTTATTGCACTTTTCTGAAAGCAATAAAACTTTCCTGCACTTCAGCTCTGAGAGGGGAAAGATCAAACGAGCTTTAAGCATTTGTGCATTTTATATTAAAAAATGATATGATCTTAATCATTCCCAAGAGTCTCAGATTCTCTTTGCTCCCTGTCTCACTCAGCCAGGGAAGAACAAAGCTGGTGACCAGTTAAATGAGGACTTTTTCCTCTTCCTTGCTCCTAAGCTCTGATGACAGAAGCCATATTTTAAGCCCTGGAAGTTATTTCCAGTAGAAGCATCTGGCTCCTTGGCTTCAAAGCTGAAGCTGTTTTCTTAATTTAAGATGCAGAGCAAATCACCAATGTATATTTTTGTTTTCCCAGTGCGAAAATAAATAGCAAACAGAAGAAAGTGTCTCAAACAGAGGTGGTATCCGAGTGGGATCCTGGATGTTGTAGTCACTGCTCGGAAGGGGTTTAGAAAAGCTGAAGACCTTCAGAACTGAGAGGGAAATTTGCCTGAGGACAGCGTGGGCTGAGTGTGGGATTTGGCTCTGTTCAGAGAAAACCCCGCTCTAATATATTCTCAAATATGTTTTATTAACTTGGTATTCGCTTGGGGAAGTTAAAGCTGTTTAAAGGGAAATATATGCCGTACAAATCGCAGTGGTTTCATTGATCTGTTGCAGCAGATCCATACTTCCAAAGACATTTGGAGGGGGGACGAAGAAAGATGTGGGATTCAGTGGTTCTGTCGCAGTAGGGGATGGCTAAAGGCTGTGTGTTAAATGAGGAAAACACCTGCCAGTCCTTCTGGGCTTTTCCGTTGGTAAGGAGGAACAGTGACCTCGTCTCTCTTGTAACAATTTGTAAGTTGGTTTGCATATATGGGATATACTGTCACCCCTGTTTTCGGCAGAAGCACAAACAGCACCACAATTTGTGCTGCTGACATTCAGGAATTACTTTTTTCTTTCATCTAAGGGAAGTAGTTTGAAAATTTTAAGCTTTTTTTCCTGTACACCTTTTAAATTAGTAGCTACATATATATGTAGGTTTGACTGGCGATGAAGAATAATCTTGTGGTTCTGTTATGGAAATAAAAAATGGAAGATTGGGTACATTTGCATTTCTTTACACAAAACTGTTCTTTGTTGTGGTAGGCCCTGATACAACCTGAGGACCTCACAGCTCATCTGCAGAACTCCTTTAAGGTTTTTTTGTAATGGAAAATATAATTCTCCATTCCTCCAAAAGTGTTTTTACACTTGCACTTTTGCATTTTCTGCTTCTTAATGATCACAGAAGTAGCAGCTCAGGTATGGAAAAAAAAGTCCTTTCACCAACCCTAGGCACTTAAAAAATTTAAAAGTTAATCTTATCTCCTGCCTAACACCTTACTGACATTCATGTATTGGCATTAATGACTGAAAATGGTCCTTTTTCCTCACACCTTAATCACCAGCACAGGCTCTGGCACTGACAGGTCACAGAATCCCAGAATGGTTTGGGTTGGAAGGGACCTTAAAGCTCATCCCATTCCACCCCCTGCCATGGGCAGGGACACCTTCCACTGTGCCAGGCTGCTCCAAGCCCCAATGTCCAGCCTGGCCTTGGACACTGCCAGGGATCCAGGGGCAGCCACAGCTGCTCTGGGCACCCTGTGCCAGGGCCTCCCCACCCTCCCAGGGAACAATTCCTTCCTAATATCCCATCTATCCCTGCCATCTGGCCGTGGAAGCCATTCCCTGTGTCCTGTCTCTCCATCCCTTGTCCCAAGTCCCTCTCCAGCTCTCCTGGAGCCTCTTTAGGTACTGGAAGGGGCTCTGAGCTCTCCCTGGAGCCTTCTCCTCTCCAGGTGAACATTCCCAGCTCTCCCAGCCTGGCTCCAGAGGGGCTCCAGCTCTTGGAGCATCTCTGTGACCTCCTCTGGACTGGCTCCAGCAGCTCCAGGTCCTTGCTGTGCCGGGCCCCAGGGCTGGGGCAGCTCTGCAGGTGGGGTCTCACCTGAGCAGGGCAGACGGGCAGAATCTCCCTTCTCCTGCTGCCCTCGCCGGGGGCTCAGCCCAGGGCACGGTGGATCCTTGGTTCTGGTGACACAGTTGTTGACAGTGTCACGTTGCATCCCATGAAAAGACCTCACAAGTAATAATCTGACGTGCTTGGCGTGTAAAACCTGCACTGGTGCACCATCGCACAAAGCGGGGCTTGGGTGTTTTAAAATTAAAGGCAGTGTGGTGATTTAATGCCTGCAGAATTATAGCAGGTTCAGTGTTGCTGTCAGGGGGAATAAAATCCCAATCAGAAGGGAGCTTTTAGAAAGAATTCTGAGGTATAATGCTCATAAGCTGTTTTGTGATGTGTTAAGGCTCAGTTTGACATGTGCTGCTGGTTAACCATGCGCTTTCAATTCTTGCACACCCCCGCCTAAGAGCCACAGAAATTATGGAATGGTTCCTCACAGGGGGGTGCTTTCCATCGCTGTTCAATAAAGGAAATGGGTTCATTTGTGCTAAACAAAGGAAGAAGGCAGGGATGGTGGCAGGGGGGCAGGACGCAGCTCAGTGGCAGTAGATAGATGGAAAAACGTGTGGGGTTTGGGGAGATGCCTCTGTGTTCTTCTGCTTCCCTCTGCTGGAGTGCAGCAGGATTCCTGCCTGAACCCCTTTAAACACATCCAGAGCTGTCTGGGCAAGAGACTTCTGCAAACTCATTATGTATTTTAAATGTTTCTGCTCCATTTTCAGGTTTTTTTCAGTAGTTCCACCTGGTGCCAGTGTGTACAACCCTCTCCTGGTGGCTGCTCCTCTCTGTAATCACATCTCAGCTTTGAGACTGATGGATAATACTCTGATTTTTGCAGAGCTGTGTGGGGTGTAGCGGCCTGGTTGCTGCTCATCTTTATAGGGATGCTGCACCCTGGCTCTGAAACCCCTGTCTATTAGAAAGTATGCAAATGCAGAGCTAAATTTATGCCAATTCAAAGGTTTTTCAGAGAAAAATATCTATAATGTCTGTGATATCAGTTGCCCAGAAGTTTTTATCCCATTTAATTACACTGTATTGCATTAAGTTCTACTTACAAAAATGGAGGCCTGTCCTAACATAGCAGAGAATTCACTTTTTAGCACGAAAATAACACAAATTTTAATAGAGCACATCATTCATCTCTGCTGAACGAGTGCTTCCCCATCGCTTTCCCATTGCCACTTTCCCCCCTCATAACTCTGATGGATTTTGGAAATAGAAGTCGGTTTTCCCTTTAGAGTTTCACAATTCATCTATGCCAAGTTTAATGCAAAGTTCAATTCTCTTGCAACTAGCAGCCATTATTTGGCAGTTCATCTGTCAGATCCTGGCTTGGCTCCCTGTGTTTACTACAAAATGGGGCTGCCAGCTCTGCTTTGGGAATCATTGAAAGTTTACATTGATGAAAAGGGGATATTTGAAGAAAACTTACAGGAGCTTTCCTTTAGCTCCATAGTTTGCCTTAAGCCAAAAAAATGCTAAAGACAACGTGATTTCCTCTGTGATGCACAGAAGTTCATTAATGCATGTTTAACACTGGGAAGTATGAACCTGTATTAAAAACTGATAAAACAATTGCTGTTAATGTAAGTAATTAGAGCTGGCAATGCAGTAATTATTATTAATATGATTGCTTATAATTAAAGTGCAAGCCATAGATTCAAGGCTAGTTCTAAGTGCATCAGAAATCCTTGTGAATGTAGGAATAAGATGATAAAGTTTTGTCACCTGTGATGGGTGGATAGTGGTCTCCTGGCTTTCTCTGGATGTTCTCAGACTTGTTTCCTAAATGACAATACCTTCCACACTTCAATTTACCCAAAAGAACCCCAAAACAAAAAGCACAGGATTGAAGCAGAAAATAGGGTAAAATACTGATGAAGAGTGTACTCTCTTATGTTTTAAATGTTTTTTAGGACATTCTATTAAAAGGATCTTGAAAGAGAGATTTCCTACAAAGTTTCCAGTTCAAGGAATAGTTTTGGTACTATTTTCCATTGTCCTCTTCTTATTATGAATGACTTAGTGTGTGCCTATAGAATAATAGCTAATAATAGGCAGAACATATTTGCTTCTCCTTACAAAATCTAATTCATATTAAATTGTTCATTTGAAACACCCCACAGTAGGAATTTTCACACAAGGATAGAAAACTAAGGTTCAGTGTAAAAAGCAAACCATGATCCAAATTATATACGTTGCGTCTTGCAGGGCCAACTCCAAAGTTTGATCCAACTTGATTTATTTATTTATTCCTGTGGCTGGTTTTTGTTGTTTTCTAAGAACACTTTTACTGGGATTTTGCAGTCACACAGAGCTTTGTAGTCAGACTTGAGCCCTCACTCGTGTTGCTTTTCAGTGAGTGCAGGATGGTTGTCCTTCCATGTCACAACATTTTTAAACCACACACAGCCCTGCTTAACTGAATCCCCTGCACATTCAATTGTTTGGAATGAAATTATTTGGCAGTGTTACATCATGTCAGTATAATATGCAGGTTCAGTGTATTTAGTAGACATTGACTGTAATCGTTTCCATATATATAATAAAATAGTTCCTTTCCCTCTATACCATTACTTTTTACTCATAAATACCACTTGTGTCAGATGTTAAACGCAACTTCAAAACTCTGTTTATTCAGTGTCATCCTTAGGAGCTGTGGCTTTTGTCCTTCTCAGCCACAGATGTCTTACCAGAATCATGCTTAAGTGTAGATATTTATAAGGCAACACGTCCCCTTCTGTCATCTAAACAAAACAATTTAGGGAAGAATTAGCTTCCCAACTGTGGTTTGAATTGTTTGGAAGGCACATAGTCACCGAGCCACCGGAGAACCCTTCTGCACAGCCACGTTCCCATGACCCTGAGCCACAAGGCCCGTTGCTGTATCTTCAATAAATAATGAAACAGATGTTCTCTGGAGCCCTGGCTGTCACTCCATGTAGGTTCACTGTGTTTACAAAATAAATACAGTTGGCAGCAGTTAGCATTTCATATCTCAGGCTGTACAACGAGCAGAATTACTGAAATAGTTTCAATTTGAATTTGTAATGTAAAGTCTTTACTTGTTGTCCTGGGTGCTCTATAATTTCTTTCCATACAGTGAAAAGTAGTGGTTATAGATTCACTGTAAAACTTAGAATCAATGCCAAAATGAACTCACATGAAGAATGCTGCCAAAACACCAAAAACCTTCACAAAGGGTAATATGGCAAAGTAGTAAAATTTGAAGGCAAAATTTTTTCTTCTCATAGTCATATTTTTGTGATAATTACTAATCAAAGCTCCCAAATTTCTTGGGAAAGCACTTATACTAGAGGGATCTTTTCTTTCTCAGGAAAGAGTCAGCAGGTTTTCCATTTTCAGTAACATGCTGGGCTTTCCTTTTGATTTTTTTTGAAAGCTTTGATTGGCAGGTAAATTTTAAAAATCAGTATATTTATAAGACAATTTAACAGTTCTTATCTAATTTAAGGGTATAATACAAAGTGTAGACAGAAGAAAAGTATTTTAATGTGTCATTTTGCAGTTGTGTTTTCACTGAGGATGTTTTAGACCTGGCATTTCATGATTTCCACGCTCTTTCTGAAAAGAGTGTTAGCAAGGATTGATTTCAAACCCCAGTGTGGTTTTTAATGAAGAGTTACTGCTTTTCCAAATTTCTGACCGAGCCTGTGCAGGGATAGTTCTGACTGAAATGCAGCTGGAGCAGGAAGGAGTCATAAAGGATTTGAAGATAAAGAGGGTGTGCACAGGACAGGGCCATCACCACGTTTATTTTGGCATTGCACGTCTCCAGCCTGGTGTACGTGGAGTTCTGGAAGGAGCCTGACATGGGGGAACATATGGAAGATGTGGTTTCTTCCTCTGAAATAAATGTTCCTGGTTTTCCAGAGGGGACCCTTACTCCTAGAGATACAGCAGATGTCTTTGGATAGGTCATGCATTTAAGTGATTTGGGTTTATTCCCTTTCACTGGTCCTAAATTAGGAAACATTTCCAAGCTGCTGGTGGCCTTAAAATGTCCTCATTCTTAAGTTTCTCTGCTCAAAAATCAGATGGGAACAGCAGTCTCTGTAAAATATTTACCATGTGCCAAGTTAGAATTCATTGCTTTTCGTTTACAACAAAAGAGATTATCAACTTGCAGCGCGTCAAGATGATCCCATCTGTAAAATCCTGATTTTACAGTCATTGGACTGTATTCCAGATTAGGCCATGAACAGTTTCTTCCCAGTTCTCCTGCTGCATTTTGTGTCACATTTCAGGACGGTGACAATAACACTCTGTAATCAGCCTGTGACTCTTCAGCACAGACTGAACACTGCCATTAAACTTTATGTATGTGAGCAGTCAGTAAATGAAGTTTTAGTGTGCATAAATCAAGGGAACAAGCCTGAGCTGACACATTTGTTCTTACAGCACCATAAAAAGGAGAATTAGGAACTGAGGCCAATGTGCCTGTGCCAATGCAGGTACCTCTGGAAGGTTGTGAACAAGCTACACACTGAAACATATTTTTCTGCAGCACAATTTGCAGAGCAGGAAAGCTTTTGGTATTTGAAGGAATAAATTAAAGGTGTGTCAGTCTTACCTTTTATGACTTGAGAATCTGTGTCTGTTTTTCCCTCCAGGATCCCAGAAGCAAGCACAAGTTCAAGATCCACACCTATGGGAGCCCCACCTTCTGTGACCATTGTGGGTCGCTGCTCTACGGGCTCCTGCACCAGGGGATGAAATGTGACAGTAAGTGAAGTGTTCCTTAGGCCACCAAAGGGCTGTTCTGGAAAGTCAGTGGAAGCCCTGGATAACAGCTTCTCACTTCATTTCTGTGGAAAATACCATTTCAAATGTCAGCTATTTATAGTCCTGCTATATTTCGAGTGGATATTTCAGTACCATAATAACCTACTAATGAAAATCACCTCTTCTACTGAGAACATGGTGTATTCAGCTTGATGTGGCTGGAGAGCCTTTGTCACGGCAATTTTGAGAACGCCTCTTTTTGGACTGTCTGAGTGAATACACTCTCAACTGACTGAAATTTCAGTTCAGTTTGTAGTCAAGGTCTAGTATTTTCCTTGTATTTAATTTGTCTTGGAAGTCTCCCACTAGCAGAACCTAATAATCAATTTAAACCTAACTCCCTTCATTGCTGACGTGTATGCTCTGTTTTCTTAGTCATATTCCCAGCAAGTCTTTATTCCATTTTCACTTTTTCCCCCTTGCACTTCATTAATGATATGTTTAGCTTTCTGAAATAGATTATTTTATTTTCTGTTGTATTAACTCTCTACAGAAAGTTTTGCCCGATGGAAACCTGCCGTGGTGTTTGGTTGAAAACCAGGCAGCTGTAATCTGAAAGTCTTGCCAATAATTAAGCATTTAGTCTTAATTTTCACTTTAAATTAATTTTCACTTATTTTTTAGCTTCTCGTGGGTGTCTGAACCATTTTTATGTCCACAGCCTGTGATATGAACGTTCACAAGCAATGTGTGATAAACGTCCCAAGCCTCTGTGGCATGGACCACACAGAGAAGAGAGGAAGGATTTATCTGAAAGCTGAAGTCACTGGTGACAAACTGGAAGTAACAGGTAAACAGCTCATTTTGGAATTTTTCGGGTTTTAGAAATGCATGGTACACACTGTGAGTTTGTGTGCCTTGGTCAGATCTTTGTGCTTTAAAGCCACTGATGGAAAATTTCCTTCCAGAAGTGGGAGGATTTCATACAACGTGGCTTTGAACCAAGGAACTCTATGAAGCTGTGTTCCTAAAAATAAGTTGAAAAAAGGAAACCTGTAGTAACAGCTTTAAAACCTGGGGAATATTAGTTAGAAAATCACTGTGTTGTCAGTTTTTCATGTCGAAAGCAGCCCAGCAGGATGAGTAGCTGCTCAGGAAGTTACCCATCATCTTCAGAGCACAAGAGATACACTAAGCCTTCATCAGCTGAGTTGTTTCCTCTATTTCAGAGTATTGAATAAACAAAGGCAACTGGGATTCAATCCCAAATATTACTCCCAGTGAGTTTTAAAACATAAAAAAACGGTTCTCACATTCTATAAGCTTAAGGTTACCAAGGTGGGGAGGAGGCAGAGAAGGGAAAAAGGAGGGTGGCAGTTTGTTTCCTTGGAAGTGTTTCTCTGGGATCTGTGAATAGTCTGTGGTTGTGCACACCCAGACGTGCCACCCCCACACCCCCCAGCGACCCACCCTGAAATTCCAGAAAATACTCCATGAAACCAGTCAGGGCACAGTGCTTTTGTCACTGCCCGTTTGGTGTTGCAAAACGGAATTGAATTTGGGGGCAAAGTTGTGGATGTTGAAAAGCTTTAGTAGAGAAATCTTTCAGCTTTTCTGCAGCGTTCTGGGAGAACTTTGCAGTTCTCACAGAAGCTGTGAAAACACTGCTATGGGTTTTTGTAAACTCACTCCTTATCTTGCACCTGGGTTTGTTGTGCAGGATTGTTGTGGTTCTGGCCTTCTGATATTTTGGAATAAGTGCCTTAGAGCTTGACCCATCCCCTCCCGGGGTGGATGGCCGCGCCCCCAATTGTCTTATGCCATTCCCCACCCTCTTTGTGAACCCTGTTATAAAAATGATGATTTAATTAATTAAAAGAGAACACTACTGTTTGCCTTCTGAACTTGTCGTGCCGTTCCTCGCCGTTAGTGCCGCTCACAGCGACACAAAGTCAGAGCAGGACAAAGTGGGAGGTTTCTTAGAACATCTCAACTCCTGCCTGTGTTTCTTGGTGTGGTTGTTGCAGCCTGTGGGTGTGGAGTGTCATGTCCGTGTGGCTCAGGTGACAGAGCCTGGTACACACCAAAAGGATGTTTCTTCCCCCCCTGCATTCAGTGGAGACCTCACTGAATTTTCACAGATTCCAGAACCAGCAAACTTCCCTGCTGACATTATCCCTCCATGGCTTTGTTCTTTCTAAATCCAAATACCTCCATATTCTCCTGTCAAACCCCGTAAAATGCATTGAAAAGGAGAAGTTTGATAAAATTTAGTTAGAAAGGATCAGAATAGATCCCAAGTGATGCTTAATTGTGGCTTAACTTTTCAAAGAGCTTCCTGTCAACGTGGGAGGGGGAAATTTGTCCAAGGTACTGTCATTAAGAGAAGGTGGTTTCACTAAGTAATGAGGCGTTTCAGAGATGGTGATGTGGCTTCTAAAAGTAATTGTACCATGAGAAGGAATTAATTTAAAAATCATCCAAGTGACAAAATTTAATATTTGCTTTATTCTAGGCCGCTTTGCAGCAAGGCTCTTAAATGTGGCTTAAACTTTCTGCAATAATACACATAATGTGACAAATAACATGTGCTTATTTCCTGATGATTCAGTTGGTTTATAATCCTTTTAGGGACAGAAACGTTTATCATAAGTCATTGTGGAACCAAGGCACTGTAAAGTGATTGTACAAACAAGGATCCTTTTAGTTCAGAGTTCTATTTGAAAAGGTCTTGTCTGAGAGGTGCACATGGGAAAATTGTAACATATTTTGTAGGTTTTCTCCATAGGCTCTTTTTGGTGTGAGCGTACTTGGCAAATGTCATTTCTATTGTGTTTATAAATAAAACATCGCCATCCCACAATCAAGTAGGTTTCTGGACAACAAGAAGAATGTTTACTATACCTTTGTTATGTATGAAACAATTACAGTGCTGTGGTTGTGGTTGAGGCTTGTCAGCATTTCCAAGCTTTCTGAAAATTTCTTTAAATAAAAATGACAATTGTCCTGAAAGCAAGATGCTTTTTTTTCTTTTTTACATGAGAAATACAATATGGACTAAGCCAAAATGACGTTTCAGGTGCCTTTTGTGTATGTTTAACTGAAAAGGAAATTAGCAATTGCCAGTTCATGGACATATTACAAAATGCAAAAAAAAATTCCCTAGAATGTCATTGTTTCTAAAATATTTATTGACAAAACCTTTGTTAGAATGCACAGTTCTCAGAGCTCCCAGGCACAACATCACTGCCTTTAGCTTTGGGAAAGGAGGTGAATTAAATGTCCAGGAGGTTTAGGAACAGCAGGAAAAATAATCAGTGACTGACTGTTTGGTTTGAGCCTTTGTCTGAATCTTTTTCAAAGGAATTACTCTGTAGGTGTTGAACTCCTTCAGCTGAATTCCTCAATATCCCTGCTCTGCATCCTGTTTTGGTTGTTAATTAGTTCCTGCTGATTCCTTCCCAGCCAGCCTTGAATACATGCAAAACATTTGTGCTGCTAAACGGGGACCTGCCACTGGTGTTGGCAAATTGCAAATCCGTGGGCATCCTGACCATCCCAGCCCCACCAGGACACAGCTGGCAAAGCACAGCTGCAGGATGTGGTCCTCTAGGGGATATGGTTTATTTAGCACATCCCAATTTCTCTTTCTTTCCCTCTGCCTTCTTCTTTGGAGGGTTTTGTGGTGCCTTTTGTTTCCAAGAAGCCCCACAGTACAGGCACACTGAGTGTTTTCCTGGTAAAACGTTGGAAACAGGGCTGGCTTTTAATTCCCAGTGAATTCTAGGAAGGAGGCGAGGCAGGCACTGCCAGGTGGAGCTGCCAGTGGCTCCCTCAGATTATCTACAACCTCCGAGTTGGCAGGTTCTGAATGGAATTAATGGTGGGAATCATTCAGTCCTGGGTATAAACACACTTAATTCCAATTAACTGAGTCTGATCTTCAAGCCAGGTGCATCGGTGTGGACACACAGGTCTGTCTGTGGGAGTTGTAGAGACCCTGCAACGCTTCTTCACAAAGGACGTGGAATTTTGGATTGATATCCTCTGCCATAACCTCACCATCTTCCCAGGGCTACTCAATCTGCCCCATTCAGTGCTCATTTGTGTTGTAATTCTCAGACATCAGGGGTGTATCGTCAATGGTTGAGTGACTTGCTTGAGAGTTGCGTTGAATATTAATAATTTATGGCACTCGCAGTACAGAAATGTGGTCGTTTTCTTTTTATAGAAAGACTCTTGAAACGCATATTTCTGAAATCTCTGAGTTCATGACCCTTTCATAGGTTGGATTGACGTGGGGGGGTTGCTCTTAAGCATAGTAAAGTGCTTTTTGCTATTCTTAATCTCTGCTTTTTACACTGAATTTTCTTCCTCCTGATGTGTGTTAAAAGTTTTTTCTCTCTTTCATTTACTCCTTGACCCATCTTATAATTTCAGGCTCTTCTGAGTGAGCTTGTAGGTGGTTGAATCACAGTTCTGATTTTTTTAACTTTATTTTTGAATTATTTTTGTAGTGAATGAACAATAACCTTTGTGAGAAAAATAACCCCATCTGGTGCATTGATATATAAAATGCTGCCACGGTACTGGGACTTTAAACTGTGACCTCTGAGGCACTGGAAGTTGGATGTGACAGCAGCTGACAAGGAGGATCTGCCCTCCTGACACTTATTTAGAGAAAGGATGGTGGTGACTTTCTGGCAACTAATGCACCCCTGGTTACATAAATCTTATTAAAGCACATATAGACACAGCCCAGAATTTTCAGGGGGTTTTAACAGAAAATCTGGTTTTACTCTTCAGTGGTGCTTCTGTTTAACAGCAGAGGAAGGCTGCCAGTGATCCCTGCAGAGGCTGGCAGCACACGAGAGGCTCTCCAGCAGCGATCTCCCCAGGAGCTCCGTGCTCCCCACTGGACATTTCGCGGGTTATTTATGAATGTGTGACTGCTGAGCCACCTCCTGGCACGGCGCATTAATGTCCTGTCACGCTGCTTGGTGAGGGCAGCTGGGGCAGGAGCCTCCCCCAGACAGGCTGGGGACACAAACTGCAGGATTCTGGCACGTTCCTAGATTCTCATTGTTTCCTTAAAAGACCCCACCCCGCACGCACTCTGATAATTTTATTGTGGTTTTCTAGGTCAGTGTCTGTTAACTTTAATTTCATAATCTGCAGCTGATTTTAAAAGGGAACATAAATTAATATTTTGGCTGTTGGACCAGCTTTTAGTACCAAATCCCTGTAAAGTTATCCCAGATAATTGTTTCCATGCAGGACACATTTTTAATGTCTCAAAAAACACAAATCTCATGGTTTGCTTCACTAATATCTTCTTTCTGACATTCCCAGAATCTGCAGGGTTGCTGCAGTCATTACAGGAAAAGCTGTGCCTTTAGCAATGCCAGCCCTGGTGACAACAAAAAGCTTCCTTCCCACTTCAGTCATTAAATTCACTTTACCATGAAGAAACAGGCAATGCAAGGGCTTTAAAGAGACCATTAATTTTTCAGTAATGGCCATCTGCATGCATCCCAAAATATTAACTAGACCCTATATATTTACGTAAGATAAGAATTAGAAATGTAACAGCCTGAAGCCTTTTCCAGATTATTTGATCCATCTTGTGGTAAGATTTATGTTTCATTAAGCAGCTGTCCTGCCCTGTAGCACATATATTTTAAGATGAGATTTTTTGTAACTATAATCTTCCTTTAAAACGAAAATAGAATTGCTTCTATGAGATTTCCAGGTGAAATTGAGACTGCAGAACCTATTGCAGACACAAGAACTTAGAAAGCAGGGTTAGGGATGATGGTAGATTTTTTTTCAGTAGGAGAAAATATCCTAATAAACACAGAGGAATCAAGTCTCATGCAACATCGATTCATTTTTCTTCTTGTTCTAGACAAGGATATTCATCAACTGTTCCTTGTACATCACATGTTCAGCACAGGTGTTCATTATGTTGCCATTTTTCAGGGCTCAGGCACTGGGCTCAGAAAGGATATGAAAAGAAATCTTCACTGGGCAGGGGAGTAGTTATGGAATAGAGAAAAGCCTCATCTCTGAAAGCCCTTTTAGTGATGAAAACTATAGAGACTGAAAATTGCCTGGAAAGCAGGATTTGTTTCGGAGTCAGTTGTACCTGTGAGTCACAAGCAGCTCCAGAAAAGAAGCATTCAGTGAGTTTTAAAAAATCTCGTAATAAATCTTCAATGAAAGCAGAGCAGTTTTGGAGGCAGCTTTGGATTTTGCATACAAGGAGTACAAATCCAAAAATGGGAAGAAAGACTATTTTCAGTAATAGGTAAATCTTTTAAGCTGTGATTGAGGGGTGCAGGAAAGTACTGGGGAGAAAGTTCCATGGGTGGGAGTGCAAGATCCTTTGTCATTCACTCAAGCATCTGTAAACTGGGCAAACCAGAAAGTCTGTACTAGAAACTCCTTCAGGAGGCAATGAGAATTTTGGAACGATTTAACAATGCTGTCTTGTGAGAAGACAGGAGCTTTATGATGTGTTGGAGCTGACAACAGTCCCCCTTTCCCTTCATTTCCCTGGATACCATGCGAGGTGAGACCATTGGAGTCTTGCAGTGTCTCCTAGAAGCAGCTTTTGCCACGAGGGTGAGAGATTTCTGCTCATCTGAGTTGCCTGTAGGACTAAAAGATTGGCAAGAAGTGGTTGCTGTGATTAGTAAACTGTTTTATTATCCACATTTGGGAATTCAGGAGAAAGGGAGCTGTGACTCACTCGTAAAGGAACTGAGTGGACTCATGCTGCGAATCATTCAGCTTTGTCCTGGGGACAGAAACATTTATTTAGTCATTCCCATGATTAAATTTATCTGCTGGTAGCACAAGAAACTATAAATCCACAACTGCATATGGCTTGCAACTCTTGACCTGCACAATCCCATGGAAAAAGTTTCAGCTTCGTCATCCACTCTCTGAATTCCTTAAAATCCTGCCTGAATTTCTTCTCTTTACATGAAATGTCAGTTGTTCTCTGCCAGCCCACTCTGTTTTATTTAGGTTTTTATTTAAAGTATGAATACCTAAGAACCAGCTCTGTATTTGCTTATGTCCTTACATTATTCTTGGAAAAGTGGGAGTCCCAAATTTAGGCTCCTGGATGGATACTGCTGGTTTGTAAGTGCACTTGAGAGAAGAGCCATAGGACAGACATCAGATAATCTGCATTTTCTACTGAATACACATTTGTGATCTCCATTAACAAGGAGGAAGAAAATGGCACATTTTTTTCCCCAACGCAAGTTGACAATTATTTCTGGGTTTTAGAAGGAAAACCTGAGCAAGGCTGGATTTATTGGAGACTTCAAGCCATACTTGTCTTTGTTGTCTTGTTACCTGTGTGCTTTCTCAGTCCCCATTAAGAGTCCAGTATGGACAAAATGTTAGGAAATTTAACTGGAGGCAGCAGCTTTGCTCAGTACAGGGACTGTTGTCATCCTTAATATTTATGACAGAAAACTGACAAGGAGTATTTCAGGTTTCTGCCCAAAGTGAGTCCGAACTGCACCTGCCTTTAACCTTCTCTAATTTAGAGTAGCATCTCTATCACAGTGTTGAGTTTAATTAAGCAGTAATTACCAAGCAGGATGAGATTGCTTGCTATGGTTACAATTATAGCAGAATTCGGCCGCTGTAAATTGATTTATTTTCGTGGAGTTATTTTTCATTTCACTTTCTCAGCCACACACAAGATATATTGCCTTAGGTGGGGAGGGGAAATCTCTTCTTCATGTCAGTTCTCCCAGAGAAACCTGATCTGTCCTGTTAAAAATAGGGCACGTTAGAGAGATGAACCACTTGGATGCTAATTCTTGATAAGCACTATTTAGCACAAGTATCATCACACTGTTTCCTCGGGAAAAGAAGTGCTAAGTCAGTTGGAAAAAGATGACTGAGGGTATTAATTATGCAGACAAAAGTACAAATGGGCCAGATATCTTAAAACAGGGAGTGAGATAATGACTTCGTTAGCAGCCTGTATTTAATACATGTTGCATTTTTTCCTTCCCAATTAATCTTTGAGCTTCTCTTTCTTGCATTTAGTGGGTTGGTTGGTTTTTTTTTTCCATTTTCTGTGTTTGCTGCAGAAGAAAGCAACAATTTTACACATTCTGCCATGTCCTCCTGCTGCCAGGGCTGTTCTGCAGCATTTATCAGGGCTGGGCAGGGGTGGCTTTGTCCAGGGATTGCTCCATGGCAGAGCCTCCACATCCACCCAGCCAATCACTCAAAGTTCTGTGTTTCACACTGAGCCTCTGCAGGTAAAATTTAAATATAAAAGCTCAGCCCGAAGATGGTAAAATTAAGCAATTTTGTTCAGAGAATTTTAGCGGAAAACTTACCACCGTGTATTTTTGGGAAGCTGTAGAACATGTGGAGAGTTCTGCTCCTCACTTACGGCAAAGTGCAGCGCAGAAATAAAAATCAAAAAGTGGATTTTGAAGTAATAGCTCCTGCGCCAAACCTGGCAGTGCAGTCACAAAAACCATGCAGAAGAAGACTGAAAAAAACCCAACCAAAAAAGCAATCATAAACCCAAATATAGGATGAGCGAAAGCAGCTTGCACTGAAAGCTGTCACTTCACCCTTCACTCGCTTCATGGTTCTCAGTCCCCTTGGGATTGTAAATACTCAGCTAAAATAAGTTATTTAATCTCAGTGTTATTCCTTGGAAGTATTTGAAGATTATTTTCAGTGCGCTACATTTTTTTAATTGAGTGTTTTGGTTTTTTTCATGGGTTGAAAAGAAATGGTTTTCCAAGTGACCACTGGGTGTGAAGACCACCAGAGGGCAAACTCAGAGTAAATGAGAGTGGGGACAATTTCTCTGGCCTGAAAGGCACCGATTCCCCAGCTGCAAAGCCCTGTCAGCTGTAGACATGCATTGTGGAAAAGTGCAAATGAAATGGTCTGCAAGAAAGATGCATCTGTTTTCTGTTCTTTTAAAACACAGTGATTTTTTTCCTGATAGAATCCTTTGAGGAATACACATAGTGAATAGAATTACACTTCATTCTAAAATTTTGGCCCATAAGCATTTTCTGTCTCTCCTTTTAAAACCAGAAATATAAGAAACTTAATCAGTATCAACTGTTGGGTCAAGTTAATGGGATTCATTTCCAGCCATGATCTAATTTCATTAATTAATTTACATCAGAGTATCTGTTCTGCATGAGAATTATCTTGACAAATAAAGTAGTGTCTTCCAAATCAGTAGCTCACATTCCTGTACTCCTCTTATTCTATACATAAAATAATATCTCTGTTGTTTGGATGCCTTTTAACCTCCGTGCTGCGAAACAACAGACTGAAATCCTGGGTAGGTCTATAATTTTTGGGTTGTAGTATGAAAATGTCATTTAAATCTGGGGGAAAGGGGAACAGTGCCTTGAGCAAACAGTAACTATTTGTTGCTGAAGATCCTGACACCTTTTTTCTTTTTTTTTTCTTTTTTTTTTCTTTTTTTTTCTTGCATAAACTCTAACTGACTTTCAAGTGGCTCCAAAGTCCAAATTTCTGTAGGAAATACTTTCCATCAAGAAATATTAATTACTCAAAGGTTGATCTTTCCTAAATTTCCTTTCAGATTTCTTCAGTTAGGTAGATAAATTTTAGAAAGGCCTCCTGAATGAAGGCAGTGGCTGAGGTCAGTGGCAGTCCTGGGTCATCTCTCCAGTGACTCTCAAAGCCTGGAATTCCTTCATCCCTTAGGAACCATGGCACCCTCAAAGCTTCTTACAGTCTTCCTTCCAGAAACAATTCTAACCTTAAACTCTGACTGTCACAAAGGAATTCCTGGGTGGAAGCTGTTTTCTGTCCCAAACCCCAGAGGGCTTCTGCTCCCAGGTTTTGAGATGCCCAGCTGTGAGCTCCAAATTCCCCATCCCAGCCTGATCCCAGTTCATTGCAGCATGGGCTGGTTTGGGTGGGACAAGTTTTCACAGCATGAGGAAAATTCACCTTTTATTCCTCAGAATTCTTGTTCCATGATGTGGAAATGTTGCCCAAGTGTCTGACAGAGGGAGGGCAGTGCTGTCTGTGCTCACCCTTTGGGGTACTCCAGCCCCTGCAGGTTCCTGACTGTTCCCTCTCCCTTCGGGGATCAGGAACAACTCGGGATAAATTAACTCTCTTTCTTCCCTTGACATTGTAAAAGTAGAAGCTGCATTAGGATTTTTGTGAAGCTGAAGCTCCACTTGTCTTCCCTGCACTTTTCCTTTGGTTGCTGTCATGACGATGCTCACAGCGATTCCATCTGACAGCTAATGAGCCGTGAATCCGTGGGAAGGCTGGTGTTAGAAACCTCCCAAAGAGGGCTTGTGTCAAACACCTGATCCTCTGCAATCCACTGTGATCTGGCTGTGGCTCTTACAGTATTTGGCTCCTAATCCTGTGGTTGTATAACCTAAGACTGATGAGGGAACAAAAGCACAAAGAGTTGGTACCTGCTCAGAAAAATTACAGTGATGGATTTGGGTATTTAATCATTGCGTTGCAGGGAGAGCTGCCTGGAAGCTGTGTGTTGCCTGTGAATCACTCTTCTCTCCTGTCACTGCTCCCTGCTATTCTTATAAATATCACTCAGTACAACCTTTCTTTACAACAAGTAGTTTCTTCCATGCCAAGTCTGACAAGTGGGTTTCACATCTTATTTATTTGTCAACGTGCTTCAATAGCTCTGGTCTGACATGTAATTTCTTTCTTACCAGTGATGTGTAATCCTGTGTTTTATATTGACAGTGAGAGAAGCAAAAAACCTCATTCCCATGGATCCAAATGGACTTTCAGATCCTTATGTCAAACTGAAGCTCATCCCAGATCCTAAGAATGAAAGTAAACAGAAAACAAAAACCATCCGTTCTACCCTGAATCCGGACTGGAATGAGTCATTCACATTGTGAGTTTAACACCCTGATTTCATGGGGGGTCTTTGGATGTATTCAATTGCTTGTTTCAGTGTTGACAACTCCTCCATGTCTCTTCCTTTCAGTAAATTAAAACCTACAGACAAAGATCGCCGGTTATCCGTAGAGGTCTGGGACTGGGATCGAACAACCAGGAACGATTTCATGGGATCTCTCTCTTTTGGGGTGTCAGAGCTTATGAAGATGCCAGCCAGTGGATGGTAAGAGTTTCTGAAAAGAGGAGACAATATATCACCAGAAGTTTTAAGCCTGTCTTTTTTTTCAATGTGATCTACCTTTTTTTTGAGCTCTTCACTGTGTTTCAGGCTATAAATTCACTGAAAGTGCGACTACACCTAGGAAACACAGGCTATATATATCAAAGGAGGATAACAAAACAATTGCTTTTCTTTTGTGCTGTTCCTGAAACTTCTGCTGGAGCCAGGAGCTGCTGCAAACTCAATTCTGTGTACACAGTCTTGTGATACAAATTTTATTTTTATCTGCAATATGATGTGTTCAATACTAAGTGTATCATGTTATATATAGCTCTGCAAAGTCAAAGCACATGGAAACTGATCTCATCAAATGCCATCTCATTACCTGCCAGGCGAGGGTAGAACTCATCACATCTCCTCAAAAAGGACATTTCTTCAAAGACAGTTGTTTAGGGCTATGGAAGCACTGGAGACAAAGGTTCCTTCAGGGTTGATGTCTCCCATCAAATCCCAGGATGAGTGGGAAGACTCTCCTTGTCCATTAAACTGCCTTGACAGATAGTTTGGGATTAAAGATCTGATTTCAGGTAAAATATATTCTATTTGTGAGTTTGGTGTTAGAGATCAGATGATGTTTGGTCTCTGAGATCAGTTCTTTTGCATTCCTGTGACATTGATACAAACCACACACAAACAACTCAATCAGATTTTAAATCTATCAGGAAAAAATTGTAAAGTCACCAGTTTTTTCTCGAATCCACCACAGGTACAAGCTGCTGAATCAAGAAGAGGGTGAATATTACAACGTTCCAATTCCAGATGCTGATGAAGACGGAAATGCAGAGCTCCGGCAGAAGTTTGAGGTGAGGATTAAACATAGATGTGTGCAACTAAATATTGCATTTCTTTTTCACTTTATTACAAAACAAAAAAGAGGTTGTTAAAAGACACATATGTTAGAGTGCTCCTATTTCTGTTCCTGTGACAGCTCTGTGTGTCTTTGGTTTTCTTGAAGATTGGACCAAATGGTTTAATTCAGAGGTGGCATCATTTTCCTGACAGTTCAGTTTCTCTGCTATGACACTTAGAAGTTGGTATTTTAAAATACGTTTGGTCAAGTATATGTAATAATTTCAATGTCTGTTAACAATTGCTGTGAAATCTGCCAGCCATTTTCACTGCTATCTGAATTATTTGACAAATGAAATTCTCAGAAACAATGGTATTTTAATACTTTGAATGTTTCACGCTGTAAGTAGGGATTTTTTTAAGAAAACACTTTCAGCATTCGTGCTTTGGAGCTTTAAAGTCTTTGCAGAAGGTTTTCAGGTGAAATTCTGCTCTCTGTAGTGTGGGCAAGGATGTTGACGTTTCTTAGGGATCAGAGGTATTGCTGGTTATGTACAAAAAAGAAAATCTAGAGAAAAGTGAGAGAAAAGTGATGCTTTCTGCAGTTTCTTGCCTCCTGTGGTGCCAGCTGGAGAGGTTGGTAGCCACAAGAATGGTCTCATGTGCCACACACAAAGGAGTTTTTTGTTAATGATCAGGCTCTGCCTCTTCTGACAACCACAGTCAGAACTACAACAAAATATTTGCTGGCCACTGAGCCCAGGAGCAGGACAGGTATGGCCTGGGGTGGGAGGTAATTGCTGGTGGGTCCAGCTCATCTCCCCTGCCTGCTCTCCCAGCTGCACACACAGCCAGGAGTTGGAAACATTCCAATCTGCACTGTTGCTTTCTTTTTTTTCTGGCAGGACATTTACAACCTTAGCTAAGCTGTTTATCCAAAACATAATGAATGTACCTGTTGTGCATAAACCAGCCTGCCTGTTCCTTTCAACCTGAAATGGCAATTTTCTATGTTCACCATCAGGCAGAATTCTCCATTGTTATTATAAAAGATGGGTTAACCCACGAAAGTGAGGAAAAACGGCACATGTTCAACTTCCAAGAAAGAAAAGGAAAAGGTGCACCAATTTCTTCTGAACGCATTTGGATCAGCTCCCATGTCTGCAGCATGAACTATGATTTTTGTTACACATTTGAGAAGTATTTGAACCTCCATTCCATTTTCCTTTCTTTACAATCGTGATCTGACCAGTGTGATTTCATTTTGCTGCACTAGGTCATTTGCTGTTCAAATTCATGTTTATTTCTTATCCTCCCCAGAAAGAACAGCTTCTAAAGTAATTCTGTCCATGTTTCTGTGCATTAGGCAGAGCCTGGAATAGGGTGAATATTTATATATTGGTATAAAAAGTTACCAGTTTTGTCTCAGATCAGAGACAGCAGGAAGACAAGTCACTGGAACTGTCCACTTAAAAATGTCAGATATTACATGCAGTGTGGTTGCATATTGAATTTACAGTCTCTGAGGCTGATACTTAACCCCACTGTAAATGCTTTGGTTGCAGGAGGAACAGTCAGGGTTTATCCACATCCTGCAATGAAGTGGGGTAGAAATCCTGAGAGGATTGGTGTAAAGCTACTGGGCCTGGTCCCAGAGACAGCAGCTTCACCAAGGGGCAGCTCTGCCTCAGAAATAATTAGTCTGGCTCAAAGTCTAATTAGTTCAGCCTCAGCACTGTGTATTTGAGGCTCTCCCTGTTCTGGTCTAGGCTGGTTGGTGCTATTTGAGTGACTGAATTAATCCAGGGAAGGGAATGGGTCTTCACTAGGCACACGGTGTCTCCAGGAATGTAATTCCCCAAGTCGGACAATGAACAGTTTTAAAAGTCAGTGATGATAAATGAGGATATTGGTAGCCAAACAAAGCCTGTAATTGTAACGAGGCCAGGGCTGGTGTAATGTAGTGTTACATGGCTGGAGGATTTGGGTTCACCCTCTTATACTATCTCTAAGGTTATCGTTGTGAGAAGGAGCAGAGGGAAGCAGCACCCTCCATGGAATATTCTTCCTTGGTTTTGAGGGGCATCACTGTGATGGCTTCTGAAAATTCGCAGCACAGATGTCTGAATGGTGGTATTTCACTTATTAGCTATTCTGGTATGGCACAGAAGTGGTGCTGACTCTGATCATCCTTTACTTTATTTCTGTTATCATTTATATCCTGGCTTGCACAGGCATTTTATTTTAGGTGTCCTGTAATATGGAACAAGTAGACAGCACTGAGAAAAATGCTGCTATTTGTGATTTAATGACATCATCTAAATAAATATTTCCACTGTTCTAAAATCACCATTGGAGCCCTACAGGAAGAAGATTGCAGGTCTCGACTGCCACTTTCCTAGGGGAGTGAATTTTTCAGGAGAACAAAAATGCAGATAGACCAAGGGGTCACGCTGGGCCACCTTCCCATTTGTCAGTTTATGGAAGAAGTAACTGCAGAGTTCTTTCCAATCCAGTCTGCAGTTATGGTGCTTGGTCTATTTTTTGGTATATGAGCATGTGATTGGTAGCCAAGCTACACTGATTTAACTTTGAGCACAAAAATAGAACAATTTCCACAAAAATCTTGCATTAGTAATATCAAATACTTAAATAATGGTGGCCTTCAGAGTACAGGGCTGTATAAAAACCTAAGATACACAAGATCCTAAAGAGAAACTTTAGGATTAGGATTTAATTGTTTCATATTAAGAAAGAATAAGATTATTTTCAGGTTAGAAAAGACCAGAGGGCCAATAGATGTAGAATTTCTGAAACCAGTTTCTGATCTTGAAAATTCTAAGATGTTCTGAAAATTGACTTTGCCCTTTTCACTAAAGTTTAGAAATGTGGGTGGGACCTCCAAGACCACTTAGGAACTACCTCCCATTTAAATCAGAATTTTAGGAATATCCCCCTGCATCTATTTTTCAACAGGCAGGTATTTAAGATTTGGCCTCCAGCTCTCATTGATCTCAAACCTTTACACAGTACCATCACATCCTTCTTAGCACATCACTTTCACAACCCAGATTTCTTATGGAAATGTGGCTCTTAGCCACACAAATCTCATGGAAATGCTGCTTTGCTCACTGGACCTTCTGGCACAAATTCTTAAGGCATTTATTCAATGTCAATCTACCATAAAACAGCCATACAAGGTTATAAATAAGGAAATAATAATAGATTCAAACATTCACTTCTATTTGTAATTGAATGCTGGAAACTATTTGTCACTAAATTGTCATGAGAAGTTTCCTCACGGCCCATTCTGCCACATCTGAATCAGCTGAAAAATTAACACCCAACCTTTGCCCAGAATGGATCCTATCCAACAAATGGGACCAAATTTGGAAAAGAAAGAATTGAGGAGGACGGTGCTTTGTTTACCTTTTGTATTTTATTGCAAGGAATTTTCTTATTATATTCAATGGATAATCAATATGAACTTGTGCAGTATATAGAACTTGAGGTGTATCGTGCAGAGGTGCAATGCAGTATTTTCTATACAACAAATTTTACTCAATCTACGTAATTTCTGGATCTCACCTCTCCCTAAAACTCACAAATCTATTATCTGCTCATTTAGCAGTGTGATCAAATCTGTCCTCAGTGATTTATACATGATACATCATTATTAATATTTAGAGATAAAAATATACTCCTGTAGGAAGTGGAGGCAGGATAAAATCTGTCACTATTTTTCCGTTGGTTTTAACCTTTAGTTGTGAATTTTCTCTCTGGAATGGCATTATTTGTGGCCGTCTCAAAATGAAACTGCCTTCTCACCAGGCATATTCAGAATAATTGTGGCTGCTCCATAATTGTCCATGCTGAGGTTGCCATGGGAACTCCCAACAGTCCCAGGTGCCTCCGTGGACCCAAACTAACAAATCTTCTAATGCAGCATCTACTCTTTGTTATGTACTTATTTTCTTCTTGCAGTACTTTTCTAGTCAAAGAAAAAAGCAGAATATTGAAATAATGCAACCTTCTGGTATTTTTTCCTACCTGATTGGGATTTGAGCAGCAAGATGCCTTTGCCATTTAGAGCATCATTCCTTTTTTCCTGAATTTGGGGGAAAGAAATGTGCAAATTCTAAAACTTCTATTGTGGGAAATGATTTGAGTTTGGTCAAGCCCTTTTTACTCTTCCTGCTTAGTAAAGCACTTCTTGATACTTAAATATCCCCTTAGAATAATAAAAGAATAATACTGGTTTAAAAGTAGGCTGGTGAACTGTTCTGTGATCTCCCTGCTTCTTTCCACATCACCAGCACTGGGAAATGTTATTAAAAATAAAGCAGCTGTTATGGTCCATAGAAAGGATTTTTTTTTAATTAAACAAAGAACAGAGCAGCCATAATCCTTACCCGTGGACACATCTACTGAGCACAAGATGTGTTGGTGATGGGAGCAGTCTGAGTCACTGCACCCAGCAAGGGAATGGGACTCTGCTCGTAAAACCCTCATCTTAGCGCATCTCTGGGAAAGCACACGATGGTCCTCCTGGTGCACACTCTTCACATGTCAGATCTGTTCTTTTGTTCTAATTATTTCCTTTAGTGTGGCTCTCTGGGTGGCTTTCACAGGAGCAAAATCCTTCCCTTGATTTCTGAGAGCTGCGACTGCTGTCCCACCACGGGGACAGTCCCTGGACCCTGGGAGGGGACAAACATCCACATCCACATCCCTGGCTTTCCTGTTTGTGTGAGCGATTCCAGCTGCTTTGACCCATGGAATTGCTGGTGGAGGCTGTGCAGGAGCTGGACCTGTAGTTCCTTTCTGCTGCCCAGAACCTGAGGAGAGGGAACAGGGCTGAGAACAGGGTGGATGTCGTGTCTGAGCACTGGAAGTGGTCAGTCAGTGGTGACCTTTTGGTGACACCTCAGTGCTTCTAAACAGAGCTATTATTATGATCCTAAAGAAAATGTCTTCTGAAATGCTTTATCATTTTAAAGATAAGAACAGGAAGGATGTGGAGCTTGGCCATCAGGCTCGGTTATAAATACCTGGAATCTCTCCAGTGACGCAGGATCTGAGAGATATTTCTCTCCTGAACTCCTCCAGGATGCAGGGCAGCACTTTGTTTGACCAAACTTGGGTGTTGATCCTTGTGCAGACCCGAATTTACAACCCAGAACGCTTAGGCTGTGGATCTGCACACAAAACTAACGTGCCTTTACACCATCAGGCCTCTCCCTGTGGCAGCACGGCTGGTGTTAAACAGGGTCTGAAACTGTCCCCAGGGTTCAAGGCACAACTAAAACTTTCTGATGAGTTTTGTTGCTGTTACTTCAGTCTAATGCTGAAGAAACCTCTTTCATTTGTTTTTAATTTCTTTTCTGAAAATCAGTACACTGTTTCAGATTGTTTCAGTGCAGGCCCCGCATTTCTTAGGTCTTTAACACTCCTCTTAATTCTTTCAAAGCCATTTCTGTCTGCTTCGTTAGAGAGGAGAAGACCAGAACTTTCTTGATTAATCTGGCATTCTTCTGGTATTCACAACAATTTTAGATTGAAAGGGCATAATATTTCTTTCTTTTAATCAGCGACCAGGACATCCTAGAGCTGTCTTAGTTCTGAGCTGGAGGCTGGGCAGAAATGCTGCAGTTGCATATCCAGGGCCATGGCAGATACTCCAGGGACTGCTTCAGCAGCTTCTTGAGAACCCAGCGAGTTTTCTAACTAAATCTACTTTCATTCAAAAAAAACCACCCCAAACAAACAAACAACCACAAAACCCCCAAAACAAACTGTAGAGGAGCTTGTGATTTTGTTAATTTGTGAGTTAAGTTCTCCAGGTCTCCGCAAAGTGTTGTAAGGGCTGTGAAGGAAACATTACTTCTACATCTTTGAAACATGGTGATGTTTTGCCCCAGAGCTGTTATACTGCAGTTACTTCACTCTTTTTTTAAAAAAACAAATAAAAGATATGATCTCTTCCATATCTGTCTCTAACCAATATGCATTCCCACATTGAAGCTCGAGGCAGGTCAGCAAAGGGGACATGCAAAAGAGAAATAATGTTGCTGACACTTGGAATTGCAAATGACAAGATTAAATTTACTTTTCAGGAAACAGACACTAAGCCACACTGAAATCATGACCAGCCAAAATATCACTGGCACATCAATCCACACTCATTATGCATATAGAGATATAAAAAGAAGAGCTGCTTTTTTTGGCCATGGCACTCATTCCTATTTTTAAATTGTGCATATTTAATCATTAGAGAATAGTTTGCAGCGTTATAGAGATGCTGTTAGATGACTCCATCTGTTCTGTACTATAGTTTGGCAGGGGGAATTCCCATATGCAGTTGTCTGGAGGTTTCCCATCCACTCACCACGCCTCAAACTGGAGAACTTGAAATTTCTTAACTAGATGGCATAAATCTCTGGTTGCAGTTTGAAATCAGCCGCTGATTTCCTTGAGGCTTTTCTCAGTGTGTTGTGATTCGAGGTGAAGAATATAAAAAAATCATGTTGATAGCAGGGATTTCCTTATCCCTTCTATAAAGGTGAAATATGTGTCACAAAACAAGGCAGAAAAACCCTCCCAAATCCCTCGTGTGCTGCCACCCCTCTCCGAGGTCATTCAGTGGGGAGAGCCCGGAGTGCTCCTGCCCAGCTGGGCACCCATGGAGGTGTTTTGGCACGGGGCTGTGCCAGGCGTGGGGTGCGCGTTTGTGAGGCTGAGGTCACGCCAAGGAGCAGCACCTGGCCCTGCTGCTGTCCCCGCTCCTCCCTGCTCGGGTAATTACCACCGAGTTATTTGTCGTGGGTTCTTTCTGTGCTTAACAGACGTGTCCATTGCTGTGTTCCCGCTGCTGCTGTGTCTGTATTTGTTTATTCTGCTACTAATTGTGGTTGCTGTGCTGAGCCAGCCCGTTACTAACCATGCAGTGTTTCTCCCTTTCCTGTCTCTTCCAGGACTGTCATGTAAATATCCACTTCTTCAAGGTAGTTTTCTCCTTGGTGTTCTCCTGCACACAACCCCCTTTACCAGCATCTGAAGTTTATTAAGTTTAATTTCATTCTCACCATCTTTTAAGGATGCACTTGCTTTTTTCCCACTTCAAGCTTTTCTAATTGATTAAAAAAAAAAAAAAAGAATTGAAGTACGAATCCTCCATAATTTGTCATAAAGTGATCCCCAGATTAGAATTTTACAACAAAGAGTGATCAAGCCTGAGCAGATGCAATGTGCCTTTCTCTTTGAAGGAATTACTTAAACAAGTGCCACCTTCTCATGGAAAATGGAAAAAGGTGCATCTTTAATTTGAAAGACATTCATGGAACTTTAAGTGACTTTCACAGATAAAATAATGCTTGTGGTCACTGTATTTTTAAATAGATAAATTCAGATAATAGAGCATGCATGTTTTATGATTGAATGTAGTACATCTCTTGCTGAATGTTATTTGGAGTATGCTATATTGTAAGAGATATTACCCATGTGCACAGATGCTCTGATTCCTGAAGTACCAATTCACCTGTTTATTTATTTATTATTCATCTTGCTCCTTTCACTACTCCCCACATCACTGAGTTACTGCCATAAAAGTTACACCTCAGCATTGAGAACATACGTGTGTTTTGTTTATATTTGCATGTATCTCTAACAAATTATCTTGCTTTATTAGGGCAAAGGCCACTGGCACAAACCACACTTTCAGTTTCATACATTGGTTTGAAATTTAAATCAAAATTTGAAGCTCCTTTGTTGTAAATTGTTCTAAGACTCTAAGATTATTGAAGCCATTATCATCTTCAAATAGTATTTTTACAACTGAAGTTGACCTGGAGCACTTTACATTATCACTCAAGGCTTAAAATACTTTAATTTAAAAAACAAATGTTATTTTTTAAGAGTTGTTTATATTATGAATGCATGATTTTAACAAATGTTCTAACGCTGAACCAGAAAAATCAAACTAATCACTTTTTCTTAACTTTGATTCTTTATCTCAGAAAAGCCTGTACAGAAGAGAGCTGCCCTTCCTCAATCCTTTACATCTCTTCATATTTTAAAATAAAATCAGATGGTGTTTCACTGGTGAAACTTGTCTCATGCTGGGCAGTTGGAAGGTTCTCTGCTTAAATGTATTTTTAAACCAGAGCAAAAGTCACCCTGATAAAATGCATCTGGGATAAATAGGAAGCTCTGTCACCTCACTGTAAAATCCAGGCCTTGAAGAGCACTGATATAAGCTGACAAAAGTCCTTGGTTAATTCGTGTTTCCACCATAGGAGTGCACCCAAAAAAAGGACTGAAGAGTTTCCCACAGCTGCTGCTTCACAGGCAAAATTCATGTTTAGTCCTGGTGGATTATAAACATGAATTCCAACGGAGAAAGCTGGCGCTCTGTTTCTATGGGGACACTCTGGAATTCAGGGGTTTTCATGGAAAAAACGCTTCCTTGTTCATCATCTGTCTTTTCTCACTAAATCACTACAAATCCCCATTCCCCTGCTGCTGGCAGTGACACTGAGCCCTGAGCTCAGCTCAGGGGCATCCCTGGGGGGATCCAGGAGATCCCTGTGCCGGGAGCACATCATTGGGAATGAGCTGGGGGGAATCACTTCATGTGGAGCTGCTGGAGAGGTTTCATGCCCAAGTTTGCAGGATTGGAACTGAAAGGGAGCAGCAGGAGAGAGTGGAGGAGGGAGGGCTGCATTCCTGAGGAAAACCCAACAATTCTGAGCTAGAAACCAGTAAATGTACAAAAATGAATTTATAATGTCACAGCACATGGGAGATGTTGGGAATGCTTGCTTATGGAACAATCAGACACTGGGAAGGGTCACGCACCTGTCCTGCTTTTTTCCCCCTGCAAAGTGTGTATTTAAATAGATTATTTCTCAACGTCATGCAGAAAACACCTTCATCTGTGTGTGTGTGAGAGAGAGAGAGATAAATCATTTCAGAGCACATTGAGATTCAGATACAGAATCCCCAGGTTTTAAAATCCGTCCTGGTCTGCAGCTTTGCGCGGCTGGCAGGGTTTGATTGCAGGGATTTGCTCTAAGATCAGGGGGAACTGAAGTCCTTAAAAATTCTTCTAGAACAGAATTTTATTTTTCCTTTATTGAAATGAATTTTATGCTTAAAAGCAAATTTGACACTCTACGTTTTTTTATTATTGAAAACTAGCAGTAATTTGCATAATTAAAGAACGAAGGAGCATATAGAAAAGCAATTCTTCTTTTGGCACTTAGGGATTCGCTGTTGTAGCATCCTATTTGCTTCTGGGGATTTTTATTACCACTACCACAGGATACTTCTGCAAGAATTCTTGAATATTATTCCTAGGCAGCCTCTTTAATTACATTTCATCTCGTTAGGCACTGCTCTGTTGCAGGGGAGGGAGTGTTTGGCAATAAAGGCAGGAAACAAAGTGGACTCAGGTGGCCGCAGGATTATTAAACAGATTAAACATGTTGACAGTGCCAAATGGGGAACTGGAAACTCTTCCCTCTCTGGATTTCACAGCTCACACTGGCAGACATCATTGTCCAGGGCAATATCCCCTGAAACTCCTGTCTGAGGACAGATGCATCCCTTTTCCAACGTCTTTCATAGTCATTTGACTTCACTGTCTCCATTTTCTATGGAACATGGTTACCTTCACCTTGTGCTTGGCACATTTGGGAATATTTTAGAAATCATGTGTTCAGGTACTTCATACAGTTCTAACGTCTATCCAGCAACACAAAAAAAAAGTTTAAGGAAAATAATTGAATAGGGAATGTTGTTATAAATCCCACGAAAAAGGTCTGTTGAGGTGCTCCATGATATATTAAACTGCTGTCCTCTCCTTTCAGATTCCCTTATTCCCTTTATCCTAAATAAAGTTGAGCTTGAGAAAATAATTTCTCCTCAGAGTGAGAAACCACAAGAGGTCACCAAAGAACAGGGAAAAGCTCCCAGAGCTGAGCTGGCTCCAGCGAAAGGCCTGAAAAGAAGGAAATCATCCACATTGTTTGTTTATATATATATATATATATATATATTTAGAAAGATACAAACCCATTAAATTAAACCATTATTTCAGTAAAATTCGGTATAACATTTTGCACACAGCCCTTCATTATTTATAACTGGCACTGATGATAATTTTTCCTCTAATCAAAATATTTTATAATTGCAGGTGTAAAAGCAGGTACTGCTCTGCTCACCTCGGGATTGCTCGGCCCAACACTTTGGTGACTTCAGGAGTGGGGTTCCCGTGTCCTTGGACATGCTTTCTGCAAAAGGCGTTTTTAATCCTTTGCATATACGGCACAAATATTTGTTTCAGGCAAATCCTTTAAATAAATTTACTGTTAGTAATTAACAGGGTAAATACGAAGTAATTTTAAGAGGAGGAGGAGAGGAAATGAGGGGAAAAGTAAACTAAAGACATAAAGTAGTTGGTATTTAACTCCCAGGAAGAGTTTTATCACCCGCCTCATTTACATCTTTATGAAACATCCCATTTGCCTTCATGCCTTTTTGCTAGCAACGGGAATGAGATGAATTTTTTCCCAGCTCTTTTCTCAATAACTATTTCAGCCATTGAAAGAAAAATGCATTTTCATTTTTATACATTGCATTTTTTACTAATTACATCATAGTTGGCCATAGTGACATTGCCGTCACGAAAATGAATCTGAGAGTGCTGATCATCAGCTTTTTAGTTATTTACATCTCTTCAGCGTTCCCCTTGCTGCAGAGAACTGTTGCTGCAGTGTAAAGTCACCAAGGAATGACTGAAATCCATGTGTGAACCTCATGAATCCTTGATGGTCTCCCTGGTACAGGGCACCTCCCTGCTTTCCAACAAAACTCTGCTGATGAATTATAAGCTGGCCCTAGGTTATGGCATTAAGATTAAACCTCAGTCTAGTGAAGCATTATGTCTTGCTGGGGCTTAGAAATGGACTCTCCTCGTTTCAAATTCTCAGCATCCTGGTAATTAAGTTGTAGAAACTAGGAAATTGATAGCCTATCATAGCATCTATAATTACATGAAATTGGAAATGCAATAATGGAAGAAACAAGCTGCCACAATGACAGAGAACATTTCACTGAATGGGAGGGCTTTTCCTCCAGATTTTGACTTGAAATTTATTGGATTTATTTGCTTTATTAAAGGCTTGCTAATGGCTCAACACATTGATCAAAGTCCCCACTTTGTGTGTACATGACTGGAAACCTGAATGGGTCCTTCCCTGAGACTTGGATAAACCATTATTATTTCAGTCTTTCCATCCTTAGTATGAGCTTTGCTGGTTCTGTCAGTGACATCTTCTATGGTTTGTCTGAGATCTGAGCTGCTCTGATGCTTCTTGTGCAGGGTCCAGGTAGCAACAGGCAGAAATGAGCATTAATTAATTTCACACCCACGGCCCCCTGGGCCGGAACAGTGAAACTGAAATTTTACTGTTCAGGCTCTTCCTTCCTCACTTCTCACCATCCATTTTGCCATTTTTGTAAGCGATATGCAGAGTGTTACCTGCAGTGGCTTTGGGTTCATTTAAGAATTAGGAGCAGAAAGCTTGGCTCGAGGTGTGGCAGTGTGAGATGGCTGATTCCATCACACAGGGACATCTGAAGAGCAAAGAACTGCTGGTTGCAACGTGTGAAGCAGAGGTTTTGTTACCATTTTTAGAGGGATTAAGTCGTGGCAAGGAGACATTCCTGCTCCACAAATCTTAATTCTTGGGACCTGAGATGGGTTGTCCAGAGAAGCTGTGGCTGCCCCATTCCTGGAGGAGTCCAAGGCCAGGTTGGACGAGGCTTGGAGCAGCCTGGTCTGGTGGAAGGTGTCCCTGCCCATGGCAGGGGGTGGAATGAGATGATCTTTTAGGTCCCTTCCCAAACTGTTCTGTGACTCTGTGACTCTGAGATAAGCCCTGTGCAGTCACTCCTTGGACTCCTCGTGCAGTCAGAGCTGTGGGGTTTGGAGCAGAGACCGGGCAGTGCCGCACTCTTGTTCCCTCACTCATTCACTGCTTTCAGCAACTGCACGGGCAGAGCAGGGGTGGTGGGTGGAACCTGCTGTAAAGATGAGGAGGGAATGCTGGTATCCATGTGAAGCAGAACTGTGAGAATCCAGAGGACTCAGCTGCCGGGAGCGGAGCTCTGGATTTACCTCCCTGTCAGGTGTTGGTGGGGCCAATAGACAAGGCATGGACTGTGGCACTCTGCTCACGTGGTGGGAATTCAGCATTATTGTTAAATATTTTTACATTTATCACTTTTTCCTCCTGAAAATGTGGTGCCAGGGATCATCCTGCTGGCATCTGGGAACTTGCCGAGAGTGAGTTTCCCTGACAACCGAGGACCACATCCTCTAGCGAGCTGTACAGGAAGCTTTGTGTTGGCTTGGATATCTTACCATTGGAGAAGATGTGGGTTTCTCCCTCCTGAAGCTGTGCTTGGTGGGTAGGAGGGGATGGCTGCAAGTTTGGGCAGGTTTGGATCCCGGTTCCATATGGGAACACAGCCAATCTTACCAAGCTGAGTGTTGCAAACAGCAGCAGAGCAGAAGCAGTGGAGGAGGGCAGTACAAGGTGTTAAAGCACTGACATCTTGTAAGGAGACTCATTGCCCTGAAGAGATTGGAAGTAGGAAAGGGAATTTTGTATATTTTTCGTTAAATCCTCACCAATTTTATTTATTATTGGCTAATGTGGAAAATGACCAAGTCAGTCTTTTTGCTCTGTAATTCTGAAGATTCTCTACTACAGATATACACGGAGGGCAGAAGAACCAACATTCAGATTTATTGTTTTGTCCTATTCGATTGTCTTCACAGGGAAAAATCAGAAAGTTTTGAAAAGAATCAACGAGAATTACTGCAGTTGCCATAAAGAATAAAGAATTACTATTCCCTAAATCATTTCTGTTTCTTCTTTGCATCACACTTCTCATTAGGTTTTGGATAACCTTTTTCATATTTAATTAAAAGTACAATTTTTACTCTTAGATTAAAAATAAATCGAAAGCATTTTTACTGTGAAACCTGAGTTATCTTTTCCAAAAAGCACCTGCCGGATTCCGAGAGTCTCTCCAGTGTAGCACGCTGTAATTTCTGTAACACTCCATGGAGAAGTGAGTTTGGGCTGCATATATAAGATATGTCTCACCTGTGGTTTCAGGGTAAAAGAACTGGCCGAGATAAGGTGCGTCCAAACCAGAGGAAGTAAGATGATGTGCATGTCTTGTTTTCTTCTTAGATTAACTTTCCTGCTACCAGTGCAGACTAATTTATCTTTAACATTCTGTTTTCCTGGTTGGTTTGCTGCAAGCTGGCTTCGTTGTAACAATACTGTGTTTTTATCCAAGATGATAAGCCAGGGAGTTGGAACGTAGATTGAAAATTAATCCAGGGCCTGGAATGCCATCTTCAACTTCAGCAAGTTTTAATATCCATAAAAAATAAAGGAGGATTCAAATAGGATTCTGCGATTTTCAATTTTAGTTGTGGTAGGAAAGGCAAAATATCAATCTTTTCCAATAAGCTTTTAGGAATAATTCGAGTTTATGCCCCTTCTGTAGCTGCAAAATTGGTTTTGCTCTGGCAACCCAGAAGAGGATATTGGCTGCATGGCATTTTCTCTCTGCTATAGCCAAGGTGTTTCAGATACGAAACTCATGGTGGAGCTCAGTGAAATGTCTTGAAATTCCCACTCTGTTTCCACTAGGACCTTAAGGCAAAGCGCAGTAACAGGAATTCACATGCCAAATGTGCAGAAGGTTTTTTTGCATGCTTCTGAGAGGATGGTGGCTGGCCAGGGTGCTGGGAAATCAGGGCCTTTGATAAGGTTATGATAATTTAAGGAGTTCCTGCCACTTTGGGGCTATATGCTTCCTTTGAGTCAGTCTGGTTGTTCCCCAGCATTCCCTGGCTGCCTTGTCTCTTTTTTTTCCAGCTGGTTTGCAACAGGGTTCTCTCTGCTCCTCCCATGGCAGCTCAGCCAGGGGATAACCGGGATTGTCACCTTCCCCTGGGCACAGGTCACTCCCAGCTCAGCACAGCCAATAAACTCCTGCCCTGTTCACCTCCTGCCTGGGTCAGGCAGCACAGAGCCCACCTGACCACACAGGAGGAGCCCCGTGTTCTCCTCAAAAATCTGCCATCTGGAAAAAGAAATTCTCAGACTGAGAGTGATGGTGCTGTCTAATTTTAAAAAAGAAGAAAAATGGAAATGAGAGGAGCGTGTCTGTTGCTCATTGAATCTAAGTGCTCAGAGGATGCAGAGAGGCCCTGGCTGGGTTCTCAAATATTATTTTAAGATCCTGCCTTCAGATCCTGACAATTCCAGCCCGTGTTCACTCTGACTGAGTGCAGTGCCTCCAGCTCTGGAGCCAGCAGCAGGCACAGGAGCCTGCTGGTTGAACCTGCCATGGTTTTTTATGGAAAAAGTGCAGGAAGCCCCAGAGCCTGGGATTGCAACTCTGCAAAGAGAACTCCCCACCTGGTTGGCAGGTTTGTACCCAAAAAAACAAATGGCTTGGAACAAAATTTGATTTTTTGTTTCGAATGACGCATTTTTTTTGCCAACAACCTGCCCAGTGGGTTTAAAGTGTAAGAAATAAAGCTGGTGCTTTCCATTCAGGGCCTGATTTGGATCTCCATTACTGGGTGAAGAGGAGGATATTGAAATTGCTTTGTGCATCAGAAAAGCAAGATCTTTATCTGAGATCCCATACGTGGGAGCTTCACAAAGGCAAGGCCAGCAAAGCTGCTCCCTTGGGCCATGTCTTTATCTTGTGCAAATAACGGATATTGGGATTGGGGGTTTTTTCACTTGTTTTGCTTATGGCTCAATCTTGTGTGGCCTCGAAAGGAGCTTTGTGCTGCCAAAGAGCTCCAGCACAGATTTGTCCCAGCAGCCACATCTGCCACGGGAACATCCCTTGCAGACTCAGGGATTTAAGCTGAAATCCAGGACTGCCTCTTCCTAAATATTTGCACAGCACCTGATCCAGATCAGCATCTCCAAGTGCTGCTTTCATGCCAACCAGTAATAACATTGCTGTGGAGGAAATGCCCCATTCTAAGCTGTATTACAAGTTTTTTAATAAAGAGATCTAAACTTGCCAAAATCTTATCCCCATGGCAGGGCATAAGATGTTCTGCATTTACAGAGTTGCAGGAAGAGTCACCCAAGCTGAATATGGTTTTCAAGTGACATGTGGTTATTTTGTCAGATGATTATCTGACATTACTGCCTGCAAGAGTAGATGGAGTCTGTGAATCGAGTGCCTCTCAATTTTATGGTTTGAAACTCCTCCAGGGAGGGGGAAGTTTGTAACTTCCAGTTCCCAGTGCCAAAGGTGTATGCCAGGCATGGCTTTTAACGGGATAGATTGTGTGACTTTGAATAAAGCTCCACTTCTACAATTTTCTTTATCTGTAAAACAGTGATAATATACAAATATTGTCCTTTTGTGGAGCAGAGAGAAGAGTAGTTGTCCTGAATTGCCAAACATACGTCAGTGGCACAAAGTAAATTAACCATATTAAAGGTTATTAACCAGACCAACACACCAGACAGATGGGAAAGCACTTAAATACCAAAGAATTATTAAACCTTATTGGCTTTGCTTCTGCTGGTATATGGGATTATTTTGAGGGAAAAAAAAAAGGGGGGATATTATCTTGTAGCCTGCATTATCTTTCGGTGAGTCTTACTTTTTTCTCTTCTGTTAACTCTGAGATTTGAAGTGCAGCTTACTTGAGCCATGACATGGTGTCTCATGTGAAATACTGAGACTTGCAACCTCCTGTAACCCAGAGTGTCTGGCCAAGGCAGAGCCCTTGCCTGTAATATTCCCCTTCCTCCCTTTTCCAGATCAACCCTTGATTGAAAATCAAAGTTGATTGTACTGCTGGTTTGAAAGTGGCCATGTTCATCTGCATTAACTCTCACGTGTTGTGGGGTTTTTTAATGCAGGTTACTTTTCTTAGTGCATGTCAAAATTTTCTTAACTCTTGCTATGCAGTGACTTGAAGAATTCCATTTTCAAAGAGAATGTTTTGAAGAGGTTGTTTATATCCTAAAATACCCAATGTACATTACAGCATGGTATTTTTGGATAGCCTCTCTTTTTTTTTTTTTTATTTCAGAACAAAAGCACCATATAAGCTGCTTTTGGCATGAAAGTCAATGATCTTTTTTTTGTTAATTTGTTTTTGGGCTTTGCTTTGGTTTTGCTCTCTTAACCAGATAAGTGTATCTGCTTTATCTGATTATACATGAACACAGTTTTCCACTTTAATCCCTCAATAATGTCAAAAGTATTGCTGGAATGAGTCTTTGAAGGTGTGCCTGTGCATATTTTGTTACGCAGATTTTCACCTGGGTTTGCCACCTCGGACCCAGCCATTTCCAATTCCAACTTCCACCCAGTGATCCCTTCTGCCAGGAAAATGGGCTGTTCTTCTCACTTTGCTGTTTTTGTGTGTGTATGTGTGTGTGTGTTCTTCAGAAAGCCAAACTTGGGCCAGCTGGTAACAAAGTCATTACTTCAACAGAAGACAAGAGCTCAAGTGTGCCATCCAACAATCTGGACAGGGTGAAGCTGACAGATTTCAACTTTCTCATGGTTCTTGGCAAGGGGAGCTTTGGGAAGGTAGGAATTCTTCAGAATTAATCCACTCACATTCCTTTTCCCTTTTTTTTTTTCCTTTTCCTTGAGGAAGAATGAATAAAAAGTTCTCTGAGAAGCGAAATCCAGACTCAAAAGGATGTGCATTTTTGAGGGAGGATTTCTTAACAGGCAGTAAGGTCATTCCCGTAAGGACTAGCAGGCTTCAGTCCTGGTTGGCAGTTTTCTAGGGAAAAATAAAAATAAATTTAAAAACTCAGATTCTTGGGCAAGATGGGAACTCGTTGCTGGCTTTCAGATCCTCACTTCTTGGCAGTTTCAAGGAAACTAAGTCTACTTTTCTGGCTTTAATACCTAGGTCACTGTGCCCGTTCTGGAAGTCACCAACATTGGTAAGGCTGGATTTTGGGAAAAAAACAGGAATAGTGTGTATATATATTTAAAATTCAATAGTTGAGAGAACAGACTGCTATTTTTCTGCCTGTTTGAACAAAACTCAGGTGATAAAGTGCCCTTTGCTGAAGAAGTCTCCTGGGACTTAACATTTTATCAGCCCTTCAGCAACGAGCCCGCGATCAAGCAGCGGGTTTGGGCACAGGCTGTGTCTGAAATGGCTCTACAGTGATCATAATTGTGGGGTTTTGATCAAATTTGTCTATACAAATTAAAGGAAAAGCTGGCTTGCCATCTCTCTAAATCTTCAGGCATCTGAGTGACCTTCCCTCCTCGGCCTGGGGGATTTTCACACTGCTGTTTCTCTTTCCTGCAGGTGATGCTGGCAGACAGGAAGGGCACAGAGGAGCTCTACGCCATCAAAATCCTGAAAAAAGACGTGGTGATCCAGGATGATGATGTGGAGTGCACCATGGTTGAGAAACGAGTCCTGGCACTGCAAGATAAGCCCCCGTTCCTGACACAGCTCCACTCCTGTTTCCAGACAGTTGTACGTGAGCTCTGTCTTTCTTGCCACCCCGATGTTTCCCAGCCTGCGTGGTCACGGATTTTATCACTCCAGTAACATTTATTATCATCCAGCCCATGCATGGTAGCCTCTGCACGTAGAAAATGGTGAAGAAATCCCACATGTAATTACCCCTTGTATCTGAAATATAAAAACTCATTTTGAAGAGTTTTCTTCATGCAGTCATTGGAGCAGGCCAGCGTGGCAATTCCTAAATGTAATTAGATGTGCTTTCCTAGGTCAGAGCCTCAAGCCCAGATCCCCACAAGTTCCTAAATACTTTCAAAGCTCTGAGGATAGTACTTGAAAAGTCTTAATGGCTGTTATTATATTGTGGGGTTATTAGTCATGAATCAGTGTTGGTGGATTTAATTTAATTTTCTGTCACTTTTGGGTGACACTGAGGGGTTTTTCCTTTTTTCCTTATAAATATGTGAAGTGGTTATTTGCCCATCACATTGCAAAACATCTCCCAGTGACGGATTTCAGGATGGATTTGATGATCCAGTGTCACTGTGCCAGCCTCTTGGATGACATGGAATCATGGAATCATTGAGGCTGGAAAAGTCCTCTAAGAACACCAAGTCCAACCATCAGCCCACATCCCCACAAAACCATGTCCTCAAGTGCCACATCCACACCATCTCCCAAAGGAAAACTTACTAGGAAGGATTAGAAATGGCCTCAAAGCAGGAAATTTTGACCATCTTTGATAATTTTTTTTCATTTATTTTTAGAGACAGATTTTTCAGACTGAGCTATATTTGTATAATTCTCGAAACTGTTGGAGACAAATAATCTGTAACAGCAAGGCACAAAAATTGGCAAAACTACACAGACCTCATCAATCATTTACTCTTGAAGGTTGTACAAAACACTCCACTTCCATTTCCTGATCTATAATTCTTTCCCAGTCCTAATAATCCTAAAAGCTTTTTAATAACATGCTAGTGACTTTCTTTTTTGGCTGATCAATGAATATTTAATATTCTCCCTAATGTATCTATGTGCCTCTTTAATACTTGATCCTAGGACCGGCTGTATTTTGTGATGGAGTATGTGAATGGTGGGGATCTCATGTATCACATCCAGCAAGTAGGAAAGTTTAAGGAGCCCATGGCAGTGTGAGTGTTCATGTTCATGTATTTAAATCGTGTCATCATCTTGATTTTACTCTGTAAGAGGGTTTGATTTCTTCTTCTTCCCAGGCTCAGGATGAAGTTCAGACTGGCCTTTGTTTGTTTTTAAGGCCCAGAATCTGAACTTTGTGTTTAAAATGTTGTTTGCACACATAGACCAAAGGTAGCTGTGCCTCTGTTCAAAAATACAGCACAAACAAAGGCAGGAGAGGCTTACTTGAAAAGTGACAAGAATTTAAGCAGGGCAGCAGGAAATTAAAGATGTTACTTTGTATTCTGATGTTGTTTTTAAAAGGAAATATTAAAAAAAAACAGAACAGTGTGTAGAATACTTCATTGAGAATTAGTGCTACAGAGAAAGGCAGTAAAATAGACTCAGCATTGCAATATAAATTACAGTTTATACAAGATAAATTCAATGTATAACTTGTAAGAATTTCTGTGATGTATTTGTGAGGAGTTAATAAGAGATTAGAAGTTGTTTATGTCCATGGTTCTTCTCAGGTAATTGTACATCTGGCACATCAGTGAGCAACTGAAAATGATCTGTGGCATATTTGAGAGTGAATAGTTCCATCAGTACCATTTGAGTCATCCTTATAATACCTCATCACCACTTATTAGTGTTTCATAAATCATTTACTAATGAAACTTTAAAATCAAGGGTGACCAACTGCTTTAAGCATTCAGTTAGAATAATTTCTCATTTTGATTTCAGCCATCAGGGCTTGTTGAAATGAGAGGCCTTCTAAATATAAGTGTTTCAGATGCAGACAAACATTTTAACAAGTCGCTGAATAAACCCGAGGTGGTGTCAGCTCATCCTTGACTCCCAGCTAATGCAACTTGCCAACACTTGACAAAATCTGTGGTGCTTCATGACAGCTTTTGCCTGTGCTGCATCTTCATCACACGTGTTCACAAACACCTCTGATCGAGTGTTGCAGAGCTCAGTTGCTTCCTGTCCCTTGTGCTGAGCCTAAAAATTAATCTCATCTTTAAATAATCCTCTCGCATATAATTTGCACAGTTCCACAGCAACCAGCCTCAAACAGCCACCAGTACTCTATACCTCTTAACTGCATTCAGCAATTATGTTTTATATGGTAATCATTTTAATTAGCTTCGTGTAATTAATCCATTAACAGGCTGTATAAAGGAATACTATTTCTGCAAATTATTTCATGCCATATGAATTGCAATGTACATTGAGCTGCATCCTGAATTCATCAATATGTGATTAGAGATAAGGACCTTTGCAGCAGAGTTAGATCAGTGCAAAAAAGAGCTGTGCTCCAGCTGCACCATTTTTTGTGGTCCAGGGAGCCATTTTCCAATTTTTTTTTTTAAATTCTGCATTATTTTATCATCAAATACTCAAAATGTATCTGTTAAGGTCCAGTTGAAGTGAGATGTCTTTTATGTCACCTGTAAATATACACCATAAATTACATATTTCATATGCTATTACATTATCATATTTTACCATGATTCATTTCCAGTTTGTTTTGCCAGAAGAAAATCATGAGGCAATAAGAAATCTGTTGATTTTTTTTTCCCACACAGGTTCTATGCAGCTGAGATCTCAATTGGGTTATTCTTTCTCCATAACAGAGGGATTATTTATAGGTGAGTATGATCTGACATAAGTAATTTCTGAACTATTTTTAAAATCCCAAAAGGATCAGTTTCTTGAATGTTTCAGTGTATTTTTAGGACAGTTTATAGAAAGCTATCAGTGTAGAGCTCTTTTTGTTGTGCTGGTGCTGGTGAGGTGGAAACTCTGTTTCACCTGAGCTTTCTGACACCTGTGCTCTGCCCAGCTCAAATGAAAATTCTTGAAAATGGAAAACTTTATCTTTTGTATTCCTGTGCGGTGTTTAATAATATTACAAAAGTCTCAGGCAAGGGGTCAGACACAGCCACCTCTTCCTTCACTGTCCAACCCAGAGCAGCTGTGGCTGCCCCTGGATCCCTGGCAGTGTCCAAGGCCAGGCTGGACGGGGCTTGGAGCACCCTGGGACAGTGGAAGGTGTCCCTGCCCATGGCAGGGGGTGGCACTGGATGATCCCTAAGGTCCCTTCCAACCCAACCCATTCCATGATTTTAAGACCATTCTTAGATGTCTGCTGACCTCCCTCCAGCCCCACATGTGCACCCTGAACCTCCACCCCCAAAGAGCTGCAAATATTCCCTATTCAGAATAAGCTGGCCCTAGCTGATCCCAAGCATTAACCTTTAATTACTGTGATTCTTCTCAGAGATCTGAAATTAGATAATGTGATGTTGGATTCAGAAGGACACATCAAAATCGCTGATTTTGGAATGTGCAAAGAACACATGTTAGATGGAGTAACAACCAGGACCTTCTGTGGCACTCCAGACTACATTGCACCCGAGGTAAATATTGACCCTTTCAAGAACCTTTTAGTCTCTTCCAAAGAAATTGACCCTACACATTTTATACCACTGGGTTTGGATGGCTGTAACTCCAGATTCTCCATGGATGGCACCATTTAACTTCTGCAGGTATACTGGATGTATTTGTGAATTAATGCAATGTTACCAATAAGATTTCACTATTTTAAGAAATGCCTAGTTGATTGAAAAACTAACTTTTGATAAGTGCTTCAGATTTTGTTCATTCTAGCAAAAGACTCAAAAAACCCAGGTTCACCAACTTGTGATCTTAATTTTGTAGCCTGGAAATATTATTATACTAAACTTTGCACTTTGTGAAGTTAGACAAACTCCATGGGTGTTGCTGAGAGCTTGTTGCTGAGAACAGCAAATATTTCACTGGGAGCAAACAATGCTTCTTTAAGCTCTTTCTCCATGGGTTCACACAGCTGCCAGCACACATTTATTTAAAGGATTGTTTGGCATTTTCAAGAAATCACAAACCACTCACTGGTTTTTGGGAAAGGACTCATGAGGTCTTGAAGCTTTTTGCTGACCTCTCTGTAAAACCACCATGGTCTTCTCCAGGCCATGTCCTGCAAGTGCTGCACAGGTGCCACGAGCTGCTGCTCTTCACCTCAGGAAAGCTACTGTCACTGAAGGCCTTTTCCAAAAGCTGTGAGATCAGGCCTTGAGTGGAGCTGTTGTAATAAATCCATAATTTGCCTCGAGTTTTCCGTGATTTGGCCATACCTGTGCAGCTTTCAAGCCACTGAATGTGACATTGAAGCCTGAACCAACTGCAGTGGGTCTAAAATGAAAATATGTCCATGAGAAGCACGGTTGTGCTTCAAGGCACTGGGATAAATACAAGCTTAGAGTTAAGATTTTGAGTCTGGATATGATTTGTATTTCAGTAGCTGAGGTCTAAAGAATTGAAAACAAGCACATGTAGTGATTTGGATATAATTCAAATATATGAATATTAAAATCTGGTATTTGTGCATACTGAGCTTTCAAGAGCCTTGATTTGTTTGGCAGCAAATTTGATGCAAGAGGCTGGATCCTGATCCAAGAGACTCAGTTGTTCACTGGGTACTGAGCAAGAGGCAGCTCTGGCTGAAGCATTCCTGGCTGTAATTGAATGTTTGTTGGAATGGGGGAGATTTATACATGGACAAGTAAATTAGTGTCTAAGGTGAATTTTGTCATCTCCCAGAAATTGGAATGAAAAATAGTTTGTTTTTTTCCCGGTTGCTAATTCATGCTTTTCAGAGTGAAATATTGTGTATTATAAAGCCTTGTTTTTTCACCATTTGCTGTTGCTTGCAGCAGGATAGCAGAACAACCAGAGTAGTATTTCATTTTCTTCTGTCAAAACATAAATGAAGCCAATATTACAAATTAAAGTGTCCTTTCTGTGACAATTGTCTTGTGCCACTTGATGCCAAAGAACATTTTGTCAATACCAGAATGCTCAGTGTGGGTCAATGCTGGAGCAAATTATTTTACTTCATTTGGAAATTTCATATAAAGAAATAAACCTCTCACCAAAACATCCAGCAAGTGAGAGAAAATTAGTCTACTATCTTACAAACAGATTGGATTTTATTTTGTTTAATTGGCTGATTGTCTTTTGTTTCTGAAGAGATTATTGTGACTGACAGATTGCTAACTAGTTCTGTGGTAAACTTCAAAGGAAGGTTCCTGTTTCGCTTGCAGGGGTGTTTCAGCCCGTGTTTCCATGGGCTAAAATTTATAAATTTATAATAGATTTTAATGAGAATTCATTTGCACGGTGCCATTCCCTGCTGGGTGGCGATAAAGGAGCTAAATCTAAATGAACTGTTGAAGGTATCTGGAGTAGAGTCCTTGTGAGTGGGCTGCACTCATAGAGAATTAGCTCTTTTCAGCAGCATTTGGGGAATAATGTGGTGACTCTCGTGGGGCCTGAGGGAGCCCACGCTGCCCCTGCAGGACCTGCCCACAGATAGATCCGAGAACACACAGCTGCAAGGACCCTGCAGGGACAGCTCAGCTGGTGTCCCATGTCCCAGCTCTGCGTGGAAAAGCAGGAGAGTACAGTGCTGCCTTCAGCCAAGTGAACCCCCCAATTTGGTGTGCTGCAAAATAATGTTTTCCCTTTTTTATGAGTGGGAAAGCTGCCATTTGCTATTACTTAGGTGTATAATGGGCTGGAATTATTGTCAATTTTCTTACGCTGTGCAGTTTGAGAAATGTGCAGAGGTTAAACTGGTGGGATCCCAGGTCTGACACCTTCTCTCAGGCAGAAAGTGCTTATCTTGTACAGAGTATTTCCTGATGTGCTGAACTTAAATATTTATGGTCAGAGTGGTAAAATAGCTGTGAAATCAATTAGTACTTTGTGTTTCCTTGACCAGTCAAGAGAGACAGGAGAAGATGGATATCAAGAGGATTAGGGGGAAGGGATTCTGCCAGCACAGAACCCCAGCATCAGCATCCCTGCAGCAGCCAGAGTGCTGATTTTAAATTTCAGAGGAATTTAAAGTAGAAATTCCATTTCCCTTCTCTTCCATCTCACAGCCTCAAAACCTTGAATTTGCCAGGACTGTGGGAGGCAAATAGGTATTACAAAGGTTTGGAAAGTGCATTTGACTGTTTCTAGTGCTAGTAATATTTATTTCTTTTAATAACTGAGTTTTGACTTTTCCAGCAGACATCATATATGCTCACAAAAGATTTCCTCTTGCCTCTGGGATATAATCTTTTCATCCCAACTGGCTACTAGAGGCAATGATCTAAACATTCCTACAAATTGCTGATATTAATCTCTGTGTCCTGCTCTTAACTGTGCATTCCTTGGAGGCAAAATAGAGAAAAAAAGAAAAAAAAGCAACTTCTGCCAATTTCGCTTGATGAGAGAAATTCCTGAGCTCTTTCTGAGCACTGAAATCCACAGAACCTGGAAAGGCAGAGCCCTTAATACATGGCAATAGATGGGTAAAATGGGGCATTTGAAATGCGGAAGGACATGGAAAAGGCAATCCTTTGAATTAATGGTGGAGAAGGAGGGGAAGAAAAGGATCCCATCAGCTTTCCACTGCTGCCTGGCCAGTGAAAATCAGGAATCAAAGCTGGAGGAGGGTACAGGTCTTCATTTCTAGGGACAGGAACTCCCTCACAGCTCTGTGGGTCTGCTCTGCACAATGTGGTGAGAGAGGAGGTCATGTTCCTACTGCCCTCATTTGCTCCAAAAGATACCAGAAATGGTACGTGCAGACAGAACGACTTTGGCAGCTGCTGCAAGGCAGGCAGGGACGGCTTTGAGTGCAGCAGCTGGGGGGTGACACACGATGAATTCTGGGTGATGAGGAGGCAACTACTGAAAACACAACGTTTAGAACTTGCTGACTTTGTACCAATGCATGTTTGACTGTACACTGAAAGCTCATCTGCTTCCTCCCACGTGTAATCCCTCCCTTGAAGTGAGCATTCTTCCCTCTCGTTTGCACTTCCCAGTTAGTGCTGTGAGCAGCTCCCAGGACGAGGAGTTTATCCGCAGGTTCCGCGCAGGCCACGCTTGTTGGGGAATGAACGTGGCAAACAACTGGTCTGGGTTTCCCTTGGGCCACAGCCTGACCAGGATCAAGCTGGTGATTCAAACTGGGTGTATTTAGATGGGATGAAAGGAAGAAAACTCCCCATGTACAGCAGCAGACAGTGACAGCACCACCTTTTCCTACATGGAGATAACTCCATGAAAAAGGGGGTGTTGTATTTGCAGTGGGACCTTTCCAGCCTTGATGGCTGCATTTATGTCTCAGTTCCCACTCTTCCATCACAGACTGGCTCAGGTGAGGGAGGTGTGCACCAGCTCAGAGGGGCACTGCTCTTGTTCATCAGATGTGGCATCAAACAGCACAAAAATTGAAGTGATTCTGACCATATATTGGAGCTTTTTCCATGTCAATTCTGCCTCTCTTGATAATTCTGTTTGCTGTTCTCTCCCAAAGGCAGATTTTATAGGGGAGATGCTGTAGAGAAGAACCCAGCCTTGACTCGCCCCTTGCTGGATAAAAATCAGCATTGAGTCTGTGCTTTGGTACAACTTTCACTGTAGGGCATTGCTGCATTTAAATGATTTCCTCCTCTCAATAATCCCATCAAACTCCTTCACAACAGGGACAGAAGGAGACTGTGGGCTCCTGGACAGACCTGGCTGCCAGGTACAGAACCTTGGCAGTGTGGCAGCGTTTCCTTTCTCACTGCTGTGGATCCATCTTTTTCTCATTTGCTAATTGAAATAAACTGTTCCTCCCAAAACCACATACCTGGACTGCACTTGTTGTACAAAACGTTCTGCCCTTACAAATTAATGACCTGAAAAATATCCCTTTTTTTTAATATAAAATATTCTTTTCCATAAAGCAGGAGGACGTTGTCAGAGAAGGATTGAGGATGAAATGTTTGGTCATTTTCTGTGTGTAAAGGCCAGTATTTTTCCTGGATGAAAGTTTGAAAGTGTTTGGTGTTGCAGAAGGCAGTATTGATTCCAGCAGGAACTTACTGCTGATGGAAATGGAAGGGAGAGTAACCAAGAATGTCAACTACTCTAATATGAAATGAATGTTCCAAATATATATCTTTTAAGCCCATATAACTGCTAAGAGACAACTACTATAGACTGCCTTTATGTAGGGCCTTCCAGATGAGAATCTTGTTATTATCTCTGGTTGTCTAATATATTCCAAAGCTCGATTGATTTTGAAATCCTTCGGTTAGAAACACTGCAGTAATTTTTAAGTCGTGTGCTGCTGCATCTCAGGGAAGGACATATATTCACACAGAGCCTATAATTTTATTTAGTAGCCAGGCAGTCCTGCTTTATTGCACTGGTGACTCACTATTTTCCTGAGCAACTACAGAACTTGGCAGTTCAACTTCTCTTTCAGACAACTGAAAAATTTAGGATGTGTGATGTGTGCTTGACTTGGCAATTTATTTCACAAAGAATAAAAACACGAGCAAAGAGGAAAATGAATGCAAGCCCCTCTGGAGTTCTGCCTGCCTCAGTTCCCTGCTCATTCCAGTGGAGTAGAGACATTGGAGGCGAAGGCTCTGATACTGCCTTCAGCGGGGATGGGCAGGGACTGGGATGTCCTGCATCCCTTCACAATTCACAGAGTCCCTTCACAGTTATTTAGAAAGAGATCTGAGGAACACCTGCACCTCCAAACTCCTCCACACCATGACCAAATGCAGCTCTTCAATAAATGAACGCTGATCTCTGAGGAGGCCTCGGTTAAAGGAGATGACACAGGAGGGGACCTGGGTGCTGCTGGCACTTGCAGGCTTTCCTTGTGTCAGAACTCAAATTGTGCTGCTCTGTGAGTCAGATGTGAACCCAGAGGATGGAAAATACTTGGCATTTCCATTAGTCTGAGCAGCAGAACCCCCTTTCTTTTTGGTGTAGTTGGTATTTCGTACTGAGTATCACAATCATGCGGCTTGGGAAAACTTAACCGCACTTTTCGGGGTTTTGCTCTTTTCCTAAATTTTTATTCCTTTTACAGCAGAACAGAAATATAAATATTGAAAAGAAAGGCTCAATTATTGATAGTCCATAAGTTAAGTGAGCCTCATGATTTCAAACTTTGACACGAACGGTTGGATAATGGTTTTGCCTTGTCTCCTACTTTGTGCTGCTGTACTTCCTCCTTTGCCCTCAAATGCGCATCCCAAGGACTCCTGAGAGCTGCATTTTCCAAGATATCAGGGTACCAGGGGCGTGGGTGGGTTTAGACTAACACTTGCAAAACAATCCAACTCCCACTGAAACCCATGATTAGCTGGAGTGAGGATTACAGGATTGTCTTTCTGGCCTTTTCCAAGGAAATACGTCCTTCTGTGCATGTCACAGGTACCTGATACGCCACAAGGCCGGGGGCTTGTTAACACAGGCGTTTTTCCTTTGGCTTTTTTTGTGATTATGCAGATTATTGCTTACCAGCCCTATGGGAAGTCCGTGGATTGGTGGGCGTATGGTGTGCTGCTCTATGAGATGTTGGCCGGCCAGGTAAGGTTCACCCTCCTGCGCTCGCTGTGACCTCCTCCTGCACTCCAAGGCTGCTCTGTTTAAAGGCTCCCTAAAAGTTTAGACCATTACAGGATAGGACTGAAGCCTTTCATTCTGCTGTTATCTCCTTGTACTCTCAACTGAGAAAGTATTTAGGCTTTAAGCTCTTTATGTTGCACCCACATAATCAAGCTCTGCCTTTGAATACGGCTCCTTTGTACTGCAATAATGTTATAAATAGCCATCTTCAGCACTGAAAGGGAGACACTTGAGCAGGAAAATGCATGTCAAGTGGGAGAAATACCATTTAGTAGTTTGAAACCACAGGGAAGCATATTAAGAGTGTGTGTATAAGCTCTGCATTGCAGTTAAGTCCCAAGAATACAGTTTTTGTACTGTATGCCCTGGGGGTAAAATGTGGGTCTCAGCACTTGGAAACCTGCTCAGTTACAGACCCCTCATTCTGCAAAGTTAATGAGAGGCTGCTCTCTGAGTCACTTGGGTAGGGGAGCAACACTGTGCTGCAATAAATGGCAGAGAAGCACCAACTCTAAGGAATTCTATTAGTCTTGAGTTGAAAAAGATTCCTGCAATTGGCTTTTGGTGAGTGTTAGCTGAAGGCAGGCATTTCCCAAGCTTGAAACATACACTTGTAACAAAATGGCTTTAAGAGTTTCTCTGCAAAATTCTAGTGGACATTTTAAAAGTTTCGGTGTGTAGCAATTGCAGCTGTTAACGTTTGCAGGCTGAATTGCAAATATTGGCCATCTGAATGCTTTGGAGAAAAGGAGATTTATCATTAGCTGGGCCTTGCACAGGGCCCATATCCTGGGGATTTATCCTACCCCTGTATTTTAAAATATAGTGCAGCCCTTCCTTGTAATAGTCTCAGAAGGAGAATCTACAGCCATGACATAAAACAAACTGGAGTTCAACTGGAATTGAGTGAGGAATGGATATACCTTAGCACAAGGTAATTGAAAGTTAGTCTCCAAACTTCACCCTTTGAAGTATTTTGCCTGTCTGGTGCACACTAGCTTTAAAAACTGATTAAAGCTGATCACAAAGATAATTCTGCAGACATTTCATTAACCTGGCTGGCATTCTGGGGACAGAAATGAACATTTCTCCTTGATTTTAATCTGAGACTGTCAAACACTAAGCTTCTGGGTCAGCAGATATCCAGGCTGCAGATGGCTGTGAGTTTGGTGTGTGTTCCTGGACAAGGAGCACTGCTGTGTACTGCTCTCTTTGGGCATGGTATTGCCACGCCATTTCATAAAAAGTGGAGAATTTAATAACATAAAAAGGAAAACTCAGTAAGTTACTCAGTTGTGATTTATTTTCAACAGCCTCCATTTGATGGGGAAGACGAAGACGAACTTTTCCAGTCCATAATGGAGCACAATGTCTCCTACCCAAAATCACTGTCCAAAGAAGCTGTCTCCATCTGCAAGGGGGTGAGATAAAATTTTATGTATCATTAAATTCCTTTTTGGCAATCCTTGTGAATAGCTGGGTTTGCCTGGCTTTGACACAGCACTGTGCTATTTTAAAGTGCAACTTCTGTCAGGCAGTGCTGGGCTGTGTTGTCTCTTGGTGTCACTGGTAAGTGCTGGGCTCTTCCCGCTGTCCCTGCTTGTTTTGTGGAAAGAACAAATGGCAGAATCAGTTGCTGCCAAGCCCAGAGCAGGATTTATAAACAGGACGATGGTGTGAAGAGTCTCCTCCCGCTTCGCCTCTCGACCCACAGCAGCACAGCCCCGATCGTGCAGGGTGAGATTTCTCAGCTTGGATGGAGATCTTCCAGCGAGTCCTCAGCCCAGAATGCCTAATGACAGGATCAGAACACAGGAGTTTAGCAGAATGCTTTTTAAATGTAGGTGAAGATGAGCTTATGTGAAAATCTTCAGCATAAATGCAAGGAAACCGTGGGGAAATCCTGACCCAGTGGTACCTGTGTGGCCTAAAATTGGTCTTAGATTCTAAATTAATTTCTTTTTTTTTGAGGAAAATAATACATTTGGCTTCAGGGGGTTAGCTTAGGAAAAAAGAATTCATTTGACTTCCCTTTGATTCCATGTGATTCTCCAGAGCACCATCAGTCTGCAGCTTTTGCAATCCACCGTCTGTAATGGGTTATTTGATGTCTGACTTACACTGATAAAATACCACTGCACTTAGTTAAATTGGTATTTGCATTCTTCCCATGCTTTGCAGCCATTTATGAAGTATTATACATGGGCTGGATATTAGTTCCTTAAGGAAAATCATCGAGGAAAAGAAAAGGTGTTTAGAACAACATGAAAGACCTTGCTAATTTTGGAGCTTATCCCAGCATAGATGTGCTGGCCAACAAAAAATGAACACGGTGTATTTTTGTGAAGTACCTTCAGATTGGTGCCTTGCAGTGACAATCCCATATTCAAACAGCACAGTCTGAACTTGATGTGATTGCCCTGCTTTCAGCTCCCCTGTTTGCTGCTCTCTGGGTGCTCATGCCGAGGGAGGGCAGAAAGCTAAAATTACCCTCTAGTGTGAAGTTTAAGGGCAAATCTCTGTGATACTGACATGTTCTTCATCTGCATTAAACTGAACAATTAATCTCAGGTTTCAGTGGGAATCTTTCCTGAACTAAGAAGTCAATATGAGAAAGCTTCTGACCCTTGCAGTCAGTGGTAGCTCAGCAATCCCAGGACTGGGCACCACTGGGCAAGACAAACATGCCCACTCTGCTCTTGGAATAGATTTGTCTGCTTGACTTCTATTCTGCTGATTGAGAGTTTGTTGGGTTTAGTAAATGCAGCAACTTTGGAAAGAATTAAAACTGCTGGAATCAATACTCCCATTTTCTTTTATCACCTACTGTTAAAGCAAGGGGTTTGGAAAAGGTAACAAAAAAGGGAAAGTTGCTGTTAATCTTGAAGAAGGCTGTGATTCCTGCCCAGTGCACAGCCACTTCCCAAACCTGCTTAGAGTCGCTTTTATTTTAGGTTCAAAATTGGAATCAGATCAACTCAACATTTGGAAGGAGACTAAAGTGGTACAGCTGAGGTTTTAAGAAGATCTGTTGAGGTATCACTCCCAGCAGTACATTAATCATATGTAATTTGTAAAAGAGCTTTAAAAAGTCCCCACAAAACCAGAACTGAGAGTTTAAGGCTCCATTGCACAATTCCCAGTGTACACACCAATTGGAAAATGTTGAGGAACTTGCTAATTAAGGAGCACATTACAGTTTCTAAGCACGCCAGGCTGGTGGGTTTGGGGCTGGTTTTTTTCCCCAAGTCTATTTAATTTCTGTAACTGGGTGTAGTATTGACCAGGATGTCATTAAGAATGCAAGGGAGGAAACACAGATTAGATATTGTCAGCTGGGTGCCAAAGAATTGGAGGCTCTGTAATGAGATGTCTTGAACAAGGCCCAGAAAAATGAAATGGGAGTGGGGGGTTGTACTTCATACAGCTTTAGTGCATTGGAATTTATGATGTTTAACTGATTGTTGAGATAAGGCAGGAGCTGTTCTGGAGTTCTGTAAGACTAAACTGAGAGACTGGAGGTGAAATTCAGGAGTGAGTTGTGAGCCAACGGGGATGGCAGCATGTCCTGGGCACCAGCTGCACCTCCAGCAGCAACCTCTGCCCAGTGGGAAAAATTTCCCTAGTTCAGCCCCTAATTTTGCTGCTGATTTGCTGTCTCCAGTGATCAAACAAGAAAATTCTTCAAAAAAATTAATTTTAGCTTTTCAAAACAATTTTATTAGCAGTGTGTATCTTCAGGGGAGGAGCAAGAGCATTGCATGCAGGGGAAAGTCCCTCTCACTTTCCTTCCAGCATTAAACTGAATCATTTGGTGTTTTCTTCCCAACAGCTAATGACTAAACATCCTGCAAAACGCCTTGGCTGTGGCCTGGAAGGTGAAAGAGACATCAGGGAACACGCTTTCTTCAGGAGAATTGACTGGGAGAAGTTGGAGAACAGAGAGATTCAGCCGCCTTTCAAACCCAAAGTGGTGAGTGAGACGCCAGGTCCTTCCCTGGCTAACTGTGCCTGCAGCCCTGCTGCCCGTGGGGCGAGACTGCTGCTGGGGCTGCGGATCCGGGGCACGGCTAAAATGAGGCAATTTGATAAGGGCAGACCTGTCTGTAACCCAGGGAACTCTGTGCCTTGCAAAGAAGCCTCTCAGTGATTTGTCTGAGCCCTGCCTGGACGGTCACGCACTGAAAACAGGGAAAATTCAAAACACCCACATCAGCCACTCGAGGCTGGTAATAAATGTGGTTAACAACTGTCTCCTCTGCGCAGCATCTAAAGTCAGGATCTGTATGTGCTGAAAAGCTTTGGTAGAGAAATCTTTCAGCTTTTCTGCAGTGTTCTGTGAGAACTTTGCAGTTCTCACAGAAGCTATGAAAACACTGCTATGGGTTTTGTAAACTCACTCCTTATCTTGCACCTGGGTTTGTTATGCAGGATTGTTGTGGTTCTGGCCTTCTGATATTTTGGAAATCAGTGTCTTAGAGCTTGACCAATCCTCTCAGGGCATGGATGGCCAAGCACCCAACTGTCTGATGCCATTCAACACACTCTTTGCGATCCCTGTTATAAAAGAATGATTATAATTAATTAAACCGCTGCTGCTTTCCTTCTGAACTTGTCGTGCCATTCCTCGCCATTAGTGCCGCTCACAGCGACAAGGATCTGACTGAGGGGTTTGGATTAGAGGGGTGAATTTCCTCCATAGCTGGCTGCCCAGCAAAGGGGGTTTTATTCCCCATCCCACAGCAGTGTCTGCTCAGTTTGTAATAATCCCTGGTTTATTTTCCATGATTATTACTGGTTTGCACACATGTATCTACAGGAACATTTTAGAAATCCAAGCAAGTGGAAAGATGTCCTTACCCTGAGAGCTGTTTGCGTAATAGAATTGGGAGAGCTTTGCTTGTTGAGCCAGAATTTCTTTCAGCATGTACTGTGCTTTATTGACAGGCAAAGAGAAGACTTTGCACACAAGAATACAAGCTTTAAGGAACAGCTGTAAATTGTTATGTCCTGACATTGAATCTTTCTTCTCTAACCCTTTTCTTTTTCAGCATTGAATCCTGGCTGGCTTTAGCTTTAGCACCTCAGGTGTACAGTCTGTACACTGATTTATTTGCCAATACAGACACACCAGTGAGGTATCACAAACTGATGAGCAGAGGGACACCAATACTGGAATTATTCTTCACTTTTTTCATACAAATGACTTTTTGACATCACCAGGAGGAGAGTTGCAGCTTAGAAGGGTGTTCAGTGCTAAAGGAAATGCCTTTTTGCTACGGTGTGGATTTTGCATGCAGGGAAGGGTGTAAATAAGTGAAGAACTTGTGTGGTGCTGTCAGCCCTGCCCAACCCAGAGCTGGCTGTGCAAAGGGGAGCTGCTCTTCAGAGCATATTTTATGGAAGATTTTTATTACATGGTTCTCCAGTCAAATTCAAAGCTGATCATAAAGCAGATCTGCCTTCACATCTGTAAGTTTCATTAGCTCGGGAGCTGAGTGCTCAGACTCTCCTTGAAGTTAAAAGTAACACCAGCAAGAAGGTGCTAAAAGCTTCAAGTGTGGTCTGGTTCCATCAGAGCTCCCTGGCAGATCCTGGCTCCTCCTCAGAGCAGCTGTGCTCTGTCTCCCTGGTTATCATGACCTGGTTTGTTTGCACAGGCTGCTATTAAAATACACCGAGGCGGATTCACACAGAGCCCGACTCTGCTAGACAAAAATAACTTAAAACCCAAGTCTAGTATTTACATACCCAATGCACAACTCATTTATGGTGATTGCTGATTCTATTTATAGCAGTATCATACAATTATAGAATCGTTTAGGTTGGAAAAGACCTTCAAGATCATCGAATCCAACCATTATCCCAGAACTGCCAAGCCCACCACTAATCTGTGTCCCTAAACACCACATCTACACAACTTCTAAATCCCTCCAGGGATGGATATTGATTTTAGAAAACAAAAAACATGCAACCCTTAATCTGTTTGAAGATATGGATGTATTTATAGGCTTTGTTTGGGGTGGGTTTTTTCAGGAAACCCTTGCAGGTGCATCTTTTCTAGGAAGCGCTTTCCTGCAGGAATAATCCTGCTGCTTCCACCGTCCTGACTCAAACACAGAGCTGCAGATTTTGGGTCAGCAGTTGGGTGCTGTAAATAACATGTTCCCTTCCACATTGACATTTCACAGGTTATAGGCATAGGCTGATTATTTGGCAAGAAGGACATTTTCCTCATATTTCCAAGTTTAGGAGTTTGAGGAGTCCTGTAATTTCAGTTGTGCTCTAATACTGCATTAATGTTCACAATAGCAGTGCTACTCCTTAATGTGAAGACAAATACATAATTGAAGATGCAAATTTATTTATAAGTTACCATATTTGCACCCAAAATATACTCATATTTCATGTGATTTATTTCTTAGTCTCTACTAGTATAAGCAAAAGTGAGAGACCTGAGAGACCTAATGGACTCAGGAACTTTGGTTTCAATGTCCAGCTTGTTTGAATCATTTCCACTTGCTGAAAAAAAGAAGAGGAAAAAAATTTTTAAAAGAAAAAAAGGCATCATTTTGTTGCAGGATGATGCTTATCTGTAGAACATCTTTTTAGCAAAAACGTTCCTTTTTTAGCAATTGTGGATGCTGAAAAGCTTTAGTAGAGAAATCTTTCAGCTTTTCTGCAGCGTTCTGGGAGAACTTTGCAGTTCTCACAGAAGCTATGAAAACACTGCTATGGGTTTTGTAAACTGACTCTTTATCTTGCACCTGGGTTTGTTATGCAGGATTGTTGTGGTTCTGGCCTTCTGATAGTTTGGAATAAGTGTCTTAGAGCTTGACCAATCCCCTCAAGGGGTGGATGGCCGAGCACCCAATTGTCTTATGCCATTCAACACACTCTTTGTGAACCCTGTTATAAATCAATTAATTAATTAATTAATTAATTAATATTCAAAACTGCTTTCCCTTCTGAACTTAGTCGTGACATTCCTTGCTGTCAGTGCCACTCACAGCGACAAGCAATAACCCTTTTGTGGCTGCTCTGAGCTGGCTGTTGTGCCTCTAAATTAATTTGATGTAATTTGGGGATACATCGAGTATCATGCCAGTGATTCAGAGGTTTTTCCCTTGTCAAAGTTCAGCTCTTTCATTCTTGTTCTCCAGCGATTCTGTCCCACAGTGCAGAGGCTCAGTGGGCACCAGGGCATTCAGTGAGTGGTGCAGAGCCCTGGGTGGAGAAAGCAGAGCCCCGTTAGCTCGACCATGGTGCAGTGTCCCTCTGCTTGTGTTCTTCCAAGGCTGGACAAGTGTCCTCTGTGAGCACCGGGCTCCAGGACCTGGGCACGTGCTCGTTGTCTGAAACAGGAACCAACACGTGCCCGAGGCAGAAGAAGTTCTTTGCAGCTCAGCTCAGATGGCAGGTCCAGCCCAGCACCTGCCAAGTGCTTTGCAAGAAGGTTGGAGACGGTGGCTGGGCTGTTTCCAGGAGAGCCAAACCTTCACCCTGGATCCCCTCAGTGGGCCCCTCTCCAGTGCATCCTCCTGTACATGCACAGATTTACTCGTGTTGCATTAATTCAGAAAAAATCAATATTTAATATTGGTCTCTTGTACGAGCTTTATTCTGCCCTTTCCGAGTTATCCTCCGAGTCTGAAGATAATAATGCCATGTTACCCTTTGTATCCACATGCAGGGATGTTGAAGGGATGGACAGAGAGGAAAGGGTCAGGAACAACGGGAAGAAACATTCACTGCCTCTGTCACACCTCGGCTTTGTCCGAAGATCTGTTACAGTAGTTTTGAGATGAGCACATTTACCAGTTTCCTCCTCACCTCTCCACAATATTCAATGCCTAATTTCCCTCAAATATTCATTTATTTCTTGCACACAAACTAATTTCATTCTGGTACCACCTTCCTATTTTTTAGCACGCCTCTGATCATTCTTCCCTGCTTATCAAGTGTTCTCTGCATTCCTCAAAACTCTTCTTCCTACAAACCTGGTTTCTTTTGTTTTCTGTTCTGAAGGAGTTGTGCTCAGGCTGTGGCTGTATTTAACCCCCTTCTTGGCTGGGCTTTGCCAGAAAAGGAGTCTCTTATGAAAATAAAGGTTCCCACCTGTGATAGCAAGTTTTGTAACAAGGACCTGTCCCGGGATGTGCTCCCTGCCCAGCCCTCCTGCCACCCCCAGGACTGAGGCGCTGCTCTCATTTGTGGATTTACAGGAGTTTGTAGGCTGTTCAGTGAAGACTCAAAGCGTGTAAATGAACTGCATCAAGCTTTTTGCAGATCACAAAGGAAACAGAGACTAACACGAAAAATTTAGTTTTGTATTGTAAGGCTTTTAAAAAGAATGAAATGACTTGACAAAGAAAGTATCTCTTGCCAAGATGTGTTTATAAAAATATTTCCTTTTTCCTTTTGTATCCCAGTAATTCTGAATATTTAAGCCTCTTTATCTCGTCACCTCATGCTGATGGATGGAAACCTTTCTGACTGCTTCTCATCAGGATTCAGCTATTAAAACTTCTGTGCTCGTCTGGGATTTTTTGTCGAAATATCTGAAAACAAAATTTTCTCTCAGCTACTCATAAGAAACGAAGGAAAGCCTTGCATGTATCCTGACAGCTCTGCCAATGTATCGCTGCCTTTGTTCAGCCTTTTTTCTGTTTTTCTCTCTCCTTGCAGTGCGGCAAAGGGGCTGAAAACTTCGACAAGTTCTTCACGCGAGGACAGCCGGTGTTGACGCCTCCGGATCAGCTGGTCATTGCTAACATAGACCAAACAGATTTCGAAGGGTTCTCTTATGTCAACCCCCAGTTCGTGCAGCCCCTCGTAGAAAATGTAGCATGAAACAGCAGAACAAATCCCGCCGCGGGGAACAGTTGTAACCCTACAATTTTTAGGCTTTTGCCTCGTTGATTCCATTTGGGCCTGGAAATTGTAGGGTTAGAGGGTGTAAGATGAGGGAAGGGCCACTTAGTCAGGATTTGGGCTTTGCAGCAGCAATGCTGTCTTAACAGGAGATAAATTAGTGTACGGTGCCCACTTTTTCTTCTAGAAGTCACCACTGACTTGTTGAAACTTACCCATGTTTTGGTACGTTCTGTATTTTGTAACTTCCCACTGTCCTTTTGCTCCCTTTTCCACTCCGTTGTGTTGGAAAAAAATCTAACACGTGGTCTGAATGAGAAGGCACCTCGAGTGTTTATTCCTTGGGGGCAGATGCCGGGAGGTGGGAACATCCTCCCCGCGCTCCCCGGAGGCTTCGGGGGCAGCGGCAGCACCAGAGACTGAGCAGGGTCAGCTCTGGGGGCAGAGGCATTGCAAAAACGTGGCTGGAAGTGTTTGGAAAATATGGCAGGAAAAAAAAAAAAAAGGTTGGGAATGGGTGGGAGGGGGGATGAAATCAAATTAGACCCTGAGGCTTGGCAAACTGATCCTGTAAGATCCCAAATAAAAGCACTCAGGTGGTGGCCACATCTCTAGGATTTTTGCTAAGAGTAGCATGTGATAAACTCAAGGGTGAAATTTTGTCTTTAATAATAATAATAATAATAGTAATAATTTTAATAATACTTTTGTGAATTTTAATCTCCATGAGATTATTCTGTGATCCAGGGTGCCATTGTCTGTTCAGTTGGTTTAATTTACACCACTCCTCAAGTTTACTGTTAACTGGTTCTAATACCAATATTTTACTATGAAATTTATTAACCTGGAATGTAAAACAAAACTGTAATTCCTTAACTCTTATTTACGTGTGTTTATTTATAGTCTGCAGTGTAGGGCAGTAAATTGAAGAAAGCATTATGTATACTAAATTAACAAAAAATGCAGCCCCGAGGGACTTCCTGATTTCTCCAGAATAACTCATGAAAATCAAGTTAGATTTAGTCTTAAATAATCAGTTTTAATTCAGAAAACTTTGGGCTGTAGAATAATCAAGCCTGAAAGAAGAAGCACCTAAAACTCGTTTTATTGATAGAATGGAATTTAATACGTTTTACATATGCTTCATGCAATGAATTTTGCATGTTTAGTAATAACTCTTAATAATAAGGGTTAATAATAAGCAGATCTATATTATTGACATAATCGTATCAAGCATAAAGAGTATTATAAAAATTTTATAAAACAACATGTGCTTTATTTGTGAAAGTTCTTGTTCTGAATGACACCATTTAGATTTAGCTAAATGTTTTCTTGCTATTGTTTTGATTTTTACTTTAGGTTTTGAATATTGTTACTGGCTTAGGGTATAATCGCTTTTTTTAAAGTAGATATACTTTTAAATAATAATTGCTACCTGCAGGTTTTATACGAGGTTCAATTAGGCTTTCATTTCACATCTGCTTATTACTTGCAGAGAAGGAAACAGACTTTATTTGCAATGATGAACACTGTAATTACTGCAATCTTCTCCTCTCCTATCACTTAGATAAAAAATTTTCATATTTCCTCTTACAACTTACCAGAAGATATTAACTCAAATAGCAGTAAATAATGTTTTGTGCATATTTTGGTTTTGTTACAGCATGTAAAATAGTAGTTGGTGCATTTCCCTTTTTTTTTCCCTCCTGCCTTGATCCCATTAGCAGCCGCAGGCACTTTTTGTCTGTCAGATGTGCATGATGATGCCAGAAGCATGATGTCTCTGTTGCTGCATGCAGACTGATTACGATTTTGCCAGCATGTAAACATACTCAAAAAGTAAGATATTTGCCATAAAATACTTCAATTTATACTAGAATATGTAATGGGGTGGGGTGGGAGGGGAACCTACTTTCTAATCATCTTTTATGACAATAAAACACGGAACCTGTGCCAAAGATTCTGTCAGAAAGATCCAATCCTGCCTGGTGGTAGCCAGAGGGGTGGGTTGGACCTCGGGGGGTGAGCTGGGCGAGTTGGGCAGTTTTGAGGGAAACGTGGTTGGATGTGAAGGACGACTGTGTCGAGCTGCTGCACCTGCAGGGCCCTTGGAAAATGTGGGTTTGGGGCCAGGATGTGCAATCTCCACACTCCAGGAGTCCAATTGTTGCCCTGTCTTAGTCCTTTTGTACCCCCAGCTCCCACGAGGAGCATCTTGGAGTGATCAAACCCTGGCATTCCAAGGTGTGGCTCACGAGGGGTGTTGGCCAGCTGACGGGAACTCAGATCGTTGCCTAAACAAACAGGACTCCAAACTTTTCAAACATTTTAGGAGTAAAATTTTTAAACTGTTCTGTGTCAAATATGTTGTCAGCCAAGACTGGGAGTTCATCTTCTCCTTTGTGTATTACATACTTCAAAAACGATGGTATTCACCATAAAGCATGTGGCCTAGTGCAGCATTCATTATTTTTTTCTCTTTTTTTTCTGAACATTATTAGCCTGCCAACCTTTAGTCAAATCTGGGTGCCATGCTGTAGAAGACAATAGATTGAATTAAGCTAAAAGATTACTGAGTCTCAGATTTTAACAAAGAAGGGGCTCTCAGCTATGCCAGTCTGCCAAGAGATGCCATTGTGCTTGTTTCAAGAATGTGAAGTGAAAAAGACACTTTTGAAAAAGGAAAATGCTGGGAGAAATACCAGCACACAGGTCTGGGGAGTAAGAAAAGCAGAACAGGGGCAGAACTGAATCAAGGCAGAAACCAGGCAGGAGATCCCCTGGGTAGATGTTCCCACAGTTCTGTTTTCCTGATGAAATCTGAGTTGTCTGGGGAAGTCCCATTGCTGGCACAGCTGTGACAGTCGGTGCTGTTCACACCGGGACACGGCGTCACGGGGCTGGTCTGGCACTGGGACAGAGCCAGTCTGACACTGGGACAGAGCTGCTCATCTTCTGGCTGCTTCTCATAACCAGTTTCTTCAGCGCTTGTGTTTGTTTCTGATGCAGAAGCAGAAATTCCTCTTTAAAGTAGTTACCTCAGGTCCCCGTGACATCTGTGTTGTCTTCTGGAGGTTTCTGTAACATTTAGGAAAAGGTACTGTGAACTCATGGATCCTGCAGGAGCAGGACAGGGTTGGATAAAGCAGGGAGTAGTTGTGTTACCCCTCTGCTCTTCCTGCTGCCCTCACATGTGAAGGCTCATGCTCTGACCTTTCCTGAGAACTCCCACTGGCTGCTCAGAATCCAGAAATTCATAATGGCAAGGAAAACCTGAAGTACCCAGCCTGAATTTTCATATCTTTTTAGAGACAGATGTTATTTATATATATTTTTCACAGGATTTGGTTTTCTAGAGAACATGTGTCAACAGAAGGAGAGGCATTAGAGCTGCTTCTCTTTCACTTGTGTTCGATAGCAACTGTAATCCCAACACCCACATTGCCACCAAGATTCCCAAAAGGCAAATTGAAAATTGCACTGCACTGAAGCTGGGGTGGAAGTTTTGGGAGCTGTAATTGAAAATTGCACTGCACTGAAGCTGGGGTGGAAGTTTTGGGAACTGCGTTTCCCTCCCTGTGCTCGAGTCCCAGACGGTTCCAGGGCAGCCCCATTCCTGCCAGGGAAAGGCACAGGTCTGCCATGGAAAACTTCCAAGGGGTTTTCAGGGATCAAATGGGACTTAACTGGCTCGTAGGAAAATTTCATCCTTATTCAGGCATCTGGGTGTTTTTGTGCACCTTTGAGTCACCAGAGCAGGGTGGTGGGATTCCAGGACAAGCATTTCCCCCACTGGCCAGGCTCGGTGCTATGAGCGAGGTTGGCACAAACATGAGAAGGAGAGAGCACATTCCCATAATAAAATACTCCTTCTTAATCCAGTTTGGAGGAGAAATGCAATTTAGCTTTCTGATCCTTCATTCTTTCCAGAAATACAATTGTATTTCCTTTTACAAACTGAAGAAAGTTCTTCTGGAAATCAGCTGTTAGTTTAAAAAAAACTCATCACATCTGAACGCTGTTGGCTTTGAAATCCATCCTGTCTTTTGGGGTGAATCCAATTCAGTAATGCTGGGCTTCTATAAAATTAATAAGGTCGAGCAAGAGAGGAGCTTGTCTTCTGGCTGGAAAGATGACATGTCCAAGGATGGAGTGGTACCACTTGCAAAGTGCTTTGTGAGCCGGTGCCTCTGGATGCAATCCCAGTTAAATGCCATAGGAGACACATGCAGTGAGCAGGGGGGGTGGATCCTGCTTAGTGTGCAAAGCATAGCATTGGAAATAATAACAATAATAATAATAATAATCCAATAATAAAGCTTTGAAATGAGCAGAAAGCATATTGACAGCATATCGAGTTTACAGTGGGCTTTCGGACCTTCGGGAAATATTTAATGTGATTTTCAGTTCTTTCAGTCATTAGCATAAGTTGTTGTACATAGGTTTTTAGTCTCTCTGCAAACGTGAGCGTGGGCTGTGTTTGATGTGTCCCCTCAGCAGGTGGGCACTGAGCTGCCAAGTAGTCACAAAGTAGACAAGCTAAAAAGCACTTTTTTGCCTCGGCCCCACACTCGTAGATGGGATCTGAAATAGCTGAGTTGCAGAAATAAGTAAGATTTGACTCCATAAACATGCATGATTCCCTCACTGTGCCAGTAAGAATTGGGAATTAAGTAGCCTTACCAGGAATAATCATCATGCACTACAGCCCTCCTGTTCCCAGGAAAACCTTGAGAGGGAGAGGGCCACTTCTTAACCTCTCTGCCTCGGTTACCCCGTCTGTAAAATGGGGTAACAATACTGACTGACCTCACGGGGAGGGGTGAGGACTTCTTAGGCAATGTTTCTAACTCACTTTTAACCTGAAAAGAGTTGTGTAAGTATTATTATAATTTTTAATATTAGATCAGCTTCTTGGATTCACATGGTACTGCTGGCTATACCATGCTGTTTCTACTTTTTTATAGAACTTTAGTAACTCTGCTGAAACCATTTGAAGAGAAATAAAATCAGGTCTGATACGTTTCTTACAGAATCTGGAGTCCAGCTTTTGTACCTGGAGTCAGGGTGTGGCAGGGAGTGATGCTTGCTGATGGTGTAGGTCAGCTGCATTTACCTCTTTTCCAGCTACTGAGATTTTCATGTGCAATTTATAAATTCCATGTCAATGGAAGTCTTAGCAGAACTGATCATTGGAGGGGGAGATTCCCTTTGGGTGAATAAAGTCAGCACAGCTGTTTTCTAGTGCCGTTTTTACTGACTCCTGCTGAAGGAGGAGCTCTGTTCTTCGTGCAGCTGGTCCGTCCATGACAGGTCACTAGTTTATGTTGATATTTTAACGTATTTCCGTGTTGTAAATGTGTCTTTGTGCTTTTGTTTTCCCTTGTCTGTGACACTGTAGTTCAGATTTAAAAGAAAACTGCTCCAGAAGCTGGTTTTTTCTCCCACTGATGTCAGTTGACCTAAATAAATAAATCAGGGCTGTTAATGATTTGAAACAGTGCAGGATGAGTAGCGACAACATTGACACTCAGCTGCCGCTGAAGCTCATTTCTCACTCTGGTTACATTGGACACTCTGCAGCTGATGTTTCATTACTTTTATAATTATTAATGACAGGAACATTTTAATAGCAAGGAAAATGATGTTCCTGATCTTTACAAACATTTTCCTGAGAACTATTTGAGTTTCTTTTGCTTCTCTCTGAACCTTTGAGGTGACACTGCCGAGGGCTCCGTCCTTCCAGAGTTTCACACACTCCTGGCTGGGCGCCCGAGGCACCCGGGGAGCCACAGATCACTGGGTGCTGAGTGCTCGGCCAAGAGCCCCAATTCACTGAAGATATTCATTAGATTTTATGTTCGTGCCCATTGTTGGCCTTGGGGCAGAAAAACAATGTTCTTGCAGGGGTAATAAAAATTTAATCTATGGCTCGTTCCCTACCAAGTCTTTCATTTGTTTGCTCCTGTTTTATCAAAATGAGTGTAAAAAACCCCAATTCCAACAGAATGAAGCTCCTCGGCTCTTTCTTTTTAAAATGTGCATTTCCCAACACTCTGTGGTTTTGCACAAGAATACAGAGAACACCTGAAACTTCTCAAATGAGTGTGTTACTTTAATGGTTTTTTTTAAACACGGTGTAATCCCACCTTGAACTCATTAATATTTTTAATATTATTTTAAGACCCAAATGTTGTATTTATACAGAGGAGAACATTATTTATTTTCATATCATTTATCTGCAAGATGCTACCAGAAAATTTGGAGAGGCCATTCATTTTTCAAAAGATTTAAAAAACAAAAGCAAACATTGGAAGTGTAGTGGGCAAGACTGATGTACAAATTACAGCATCTTTTTTTTTGTTTGTTTCATAATTCACAGTATCTTCAATCTTTGTTTGCATGAAATGCTTTTGTTAAGTATTAATTGTAGTTTCAAAGCAAGTGTGTATGAATAAAAATACTGATCATTACTTTTGTGAGAGTTTGGTATGCCTTTACGAAATTTCCTTTCAAAGTTGACTCCCCCAAGGCTGGAGGCTGCAGAGAGGTTGGTGGGATCAGCCACAGAAGTTGCTCAGCCTGGACCCTGATTCTTCATTCAGGCACAGAATTTTAACCTGGGCTCATTTTTAATCCTTGTTAATGAATCAAGAGGGGGAAAAGGCTTAACTGGGGAAAAGATGTATCTGGAAGAGGATTTCTGTGTGCTGACCTCAGTGGTGCTGGGCTGCTCCAGGTGTGGGTGCCACAGGAAAAAACAGCCCAGGAGGCAAATGAGGTCTCAGATTGGAGGGTCTGGTTCAAAGCCTGATGTGAGATTGGTGCTGGAGGGATGTGCCCTCCTTAGGAGCAGCCAGACCCGAGAAAACTCCAATTCAATTTGTCACTTTGAGTGTGGGAGCTGTGGATGGTTCATTCCACCCCCTGCCGCTTCTTCCTGGGAAGAGGGGCTGTTCCAGTGATTAATGACCCTCAGGGACCCTCCTTTGTAATGCAGTGTCTGGTGTAGCACTCCTGGGGGACAGGACACGACCTCCCAGTCCCACCAGCCACGTTCCCCCCACGTCCACCAGCCTTGTTTACACTGACATGGTTTGTTTTCAAAACTTGAAAGCACTGTCCAAATATTGTGACAACTTGTCAGACAACTCCCTTTCCTGCCTGCTCTCCCAGGATTGAATCTCTTGCTAATTCAGTTATTGGGTTCGTTTAGTTTGTGGAAGTCTGGCTGAGTTTGCCCAAAGGAATGGTTGAAATTCCAGGTTTTTTCCCGAAGAGTCAGTGTTTCCACTGCTGCACGTCTGTCATCCAGTGTGCTCAGCTTCTGAAGCCCATGAACACAGCTCAGACCTTGGGAGCTTACTGCAGAGCAGAACAGGGACTTTGGGGAGGCATCACTGCCCTGAGCTTGTGGACACGGAGTTGGTGCTGCCAGGGCAGAGGGAAGGGAGTCCTCAGCTCTCCGCTCTGCCAGAGCTGCATCTCCACCCCTTGGCCGGGCAAGATTTGTGGCCAGACCACCACAGTGCCCATCCACGGGGCCGTTGGCTTTTGGAGTGAGAGCGTGGACGTGAATGAACCTCTGAACACTCTCCTTGGGGAAAGACAAGCCTGGCAGAGGCGTGGGTGGCTGGAGATGGAGTCACAGGGGTGGGAGAGCCCCCGGCCACCCCACAGCCACACTCCGCACCCTCCCACCTCACACTGGTGGTCTCATGAGCAGGACAATCCCCCAGCTCCCAGCAGGATGAGTCAGCTGTCACAGCAGGCTGGTGAGAGCCTGCGTGGGCTGCTCTGGTGCGAGGCTCAACACCGTGACAGGGTGGGGGAAAAGGGGAAAAGATCCATAACAGTGCATCTTTGTTTGACTTTTTCTAAGCAGGCAAGATTAGGCTGGTGGTTCTGGGAAAAATGAAGTGTTAAAAGCTTCTGCAGGAGAGGTGAAGCTCTCCATGCCTGCCACGTCCATGTGTGAGAGCATCTCCATCAGGAATAGTTCCAGCATGATAAATCACACCAAGTGCTCGTGGCTGCCTCCCCCAGCCCCAGCCTCGCTTTAGAGATTTGGGTATTTGATTCAGAAATCTCAGAATAGTTTTGCAGAGCTGGTGTGTGAGCTGCAAATAAAACCAGCTCCTCTGAGAACTGCTTGGGTAGCTGAAATGATGACTGCATTAATTACCACGAGGTAATTATAATCCCACCTGCTCCCTGGGGAGCCATGGTAAAGCAAAGGCAAATCAATCAGGGGCCCACATCAGGACAGCTGTTGCCATGTGTGGGTGGTTTGTCCTCAAAGGGATGTTTTCCCTGGCTGCATCTGTCACTTGTCACCTTCCCAAAGTGGTGCTGCACCCAGAGAAATTGGGGATCTGACCAGGAGATCAGTCAGTGGCAGGCCTGGACCCACAGAGTTTCCTGCAAAGGTTTATTTTTTGCTTTTTTTTTCCCCCTGCTTTTCCAAAAGAAGGGCATGGAATGAGGCAGATCTCATGGGAAATGAGTCAATGCTGTCTCCTTCTCCAAGGACTTGCTGCATTTGCTGCCAGCGTGACAGTGTCAGACACCAGCTGCCACTTCCAGTGCTCGTTACTGGTCCCTGAGTCAGTGCCTGCCATCCTACCCCAGGAGAGGCTGTTGCACAGTCTGATGAAGGAGAGGAAATAATTCCAAAGCCAATTTAAATCACCACACCTGGGTGAGGAAAATAAAAAGCCAAACAACCCCACAGTGGAAGTTTGCTTAGAAGTATTTTACATCTTACTCTTGCCCATCAAGGCTGGCAAACATCACCCATCTCTTCCCACGCTGCCAGCGAATTGTGTGTGTGTGTGTGTCAGAGAGAGAGAGAGAGAGTGAGAGTTTGGTCCACACCTGTCCTTTCTTTCCTATTTTTCCTATTTGGGGACTCGATCCATCCCCCCTTACCTTGCTCCTCTGTTCAGAACACTCCATCAAACTCAGTGCCCGTAACAGAGAGGCTTCCTAATCCATACAAAACATTCTGTAACAATTCATACAAACCTCATTAAAGCTTCAACGTTTTCAGTGACACCTCCAGAGAAACACTCTTTTAACGGGATTCATTTGCTTCTCCTTCATGTGTAACCATGTCTGGGACGCTGATTAAGTGGGACTTCAGGAAAAATCCCTCCGAAACAGCTATAAAAGCTACCAGCAAGGAGTGCAAGAGCAGAAGGAAGGAAAGGCCAGCAGTGAGAGCATCCCAAAACTCCTTGGATCAGTTCCTGGTCCTTTTGGGATAAGTCATTTAGCATTCTTGTGCCTGATTGACACTAACATCATTAAAAGATTGGTAATGAATTTCAGTGCTATATAAATCACACGGAAAACTATTACCCTTAATACAAGCGTTACGAGGCTTTAATAATTAATGTCATCCAAACTTCTTTCCAAAACATGACCTTTGAAATCGGATTGCTGTGGCCAGAGCCATCCCTCATCCTGCGAGCAGCTGCTTTCCAGCCAGCCTGGGTGGCTGCAGTGGGGCTGTGCTGGGGAACCTGGATGGGTCCAGTCCCAGGAACAGCTCCCAGAGGGAACCTGTGGGGTGGTGGAACCTCCACTCCTTGAGCAGCAGGGTAAGAGAAAACACCGGCAGTGGGAGAAAATCAATCCCAGCTTGTCTCGTTGTAGGGCACTGCCCTACACGGTGAACGGGTGGAATGTGGGCACTCCCTGCCCTTGCAGACCTCCTTCCCTCCCCTGTGGAGATGCTCAGACTCCCGGGCAGCCTGGGGTGCTGGTGCCTGCCAGCCCTGGAGAACCACGGGCTGCACCTGGCAAAACTCCTGAACCGGCACATCCTCCTCTTTCATGAGCTCAGTTTAGCCCCATATGATTACAGAGGGGATTTCATTTTAAATAAAATCTCTAACTTCCATTCACACGTGTGCCTTTGTTGCTCCGTGAGTCAGAGCAGCTCGGGGAGGCTGCGAAAGGCTCCGCACATTTATTTATTTTAGGCTTTCACACAGCGTGTGGGTGCTGGGTTAAAAATAATGTGGCACCTCTCCTTGAGCTTCCTCCCAAGCAGCGGATCCAGGCAGAGGGATGTGCAGGGGAAACAGCAAATGGAGCTGCAGCTCCAACAGCCCACGGAGTTAATTCCTCTCATTTAGTCATGGTGCAAGCAGGATGTGAAAACCCTCCCGGAGAGAGGAGAAGGGCTGGTGTTCTTTGGTGCCGTGAGTTTTACGTCTTTCCCTGTTTTCAGTGTTTGAAAAATAAAACAGTAACGCTGCTGGGACAAGGAGCAGAAGTTGTGCTGAACTCCTGCCACACCACGGGGCCTGGCTGGAGCAGCCCGTCCCACCTGCACTGGAGCCATGGCTGCTGCAGGTGTGGATCCCAAAGCCAAGCTGCTGATGCCAGTTTTGCTGCCCAGTGTGAAATACCCCACAGACACCATCCATGAGAAACAAAAATCTCACCAGTCTCCCTGAGGAAGTGGTTCCCAGCCTCTGGCAGCTGCCCCGTGGGTTTCCTGAGCGTTGTGCCGGGGCTGCTCCGCATCTCTGCCATGCTCCGGCGTCTCCCCGAGCCTCCCCCCGGCCCTGCTGCCCACGAAATGACAAAAAATAGCAGGAGCCGAGGCATGGAGCATCCGTCACCTCCCACACAAGTCACAGCAGCTCCAGCATCCCAGCTTGTTGCATTCACCTGCTCGCTCTCCTCTTTCCTCGGGCAAACACTGCAACTGCTGGCTGGGGCAGACCTCCCCTCCCTGTGCCCAAAATGCTTCTCACAGCCTGGTGTGCAGGGAAAGTTGCTCAGTAGCTGTTGTCTGACAGCAAATCAGAGCCATGGGTGGGCTCAGGGATAGCTGCCCTTTGCTGGGTGGATTCGCTGTCCGAATAATTCAGCGTGGAGCAAATTTGAGGGAGTAGGAGGGGAGGCAAACCTGAGGTTTCCTACCAGCTGGTGGCCCAAGCTGACAGGACCAGACCTTTTGTTTCATAATAACCTGAGTGCCTTTGAAGTGGCTTCTGTTGAAAGGGAAAAGACCAGGGAAAGGCATCCCTTCAGATGTCACCTGTCAGAATCAAACTCTTGTAGCTGAAATGAGCCGGGCCCACCACCCCCCACTGCACTGCTGACAGCCCAGGGAGAGCTGCTGTAACGAAGCTCTTCTGTTCTTAGCCACTAATGAAGCTCAAATCCCTCCTCAGTAATAAGGTTTGACCTTGGGTGCATCCTAAAAGCTGCTGCTGAGGTGTCCATGGAGCTTCAAGCTTCCACGCTGATTTAAGTGTGGTACAAAAGGCTGCTGCAGTGGCACAGGCTGGCAGAGCTGCTGTGGCTGGAGAGCCCAGCCCTGCAGAGTCTGGCACAGCTGTGGAACATCCTGTGATGGGCAAGATCCCACCCAGCTTCACTTGCCCCACGTGTGGCTGTGGAGGAGGATCCACAGGAGGAAGGAGGCCAGAAGGAACAGTGAAAAATGGGGAAGGAAAAATGATGCTGCCAGCCGGTGTGAAACAATAAACCAGAACAGCTCCTGCAGGTTTTGGCAAAGTCCTGCCCCAAGTTCAGGGGGATGCTGAGAAGATGTAAAGTGCTGATTGTCCTGTCTGGGACAGCCATGCCAAGCTTCTGTCCAAGAGAAGAATTTTCCACCTCACTGGTTTTTCCCATCATCAGGGAAATACATTATGGGGAGGAACTCTGGAGAGCTGCTAATGAGGTAGGAGAGTTTAGCTGTGCTGCTGGGGTTTTGGGAGGCAACACTGGTGCTCTCTTTCATCCTGGCCCTGGAATGCCTGTGGGAAATGCTCCTGGTGTGACTGTAGGCATTGTGCACGTGCTTTGCCGGGGCAGAAGTTGCTGTATGGGACAAGCAGCAGCAGAAAACCCACCCGAGTGTCTCAGTGCAAGTACATTTGCATAGAAGCAAAGGGGAGGGGAAGAAACTGAAGCTCAAAATGTGCATTTCTAATTGATTACATGCATGGCTGCTGGGGGCCTCTCACACTGTAATGGTTAATTATGTCACTGTGGGAGCTGTAGCTTCATTTGTGTTGTATTCAAATAACCCTGCCCAGAGCCCAGGCAGCAACAGAGCAGGTTGTCTGTCTGGAGAAAAAATGAAGGTCTGCTTTGTTTGGGGTTTTTTTTAACAATATAGAGAAAAGAAAAATGATGAGCAGCCAATTACTGTGTTAAAACCATCTACCCTGACAGCACATCCAGTTCTAATGAGCCTCCTGTAGCTTTGTGATTTTATTGGTAATTCCCTGCTCATGATCTCCATCCCAGGGAAGCTTCTTTCTCCTTGGAGTCCCAGAGGGCTTCGCCCCTTTGGCTGCCTTTTCCAATACAGAATCCATTCTGCTGACCAAAGCCCTGCTTCGTCCTTCCTGTCAAACCCCCAAGGGATTTGCTGCTTTAAATTATTCCTCAAATGGGAATAAGAGCCCAGGAAAACATGTTGAATTCACTAGAATTGAAGTATTGCTGTAACTTTGTGTGAAAGAACTTATCTGATGCAGTCCCTCAAGGACAAATAACCAGAAACCTCACAGTGGGAGGCAGTTTTATACCAGTCTGGACCTGGAACTGTCTTTTTTTGGGCTCTACCACATTCTGATTGAAGAAATCGGAACTTCCACATCTGCATCAGCTTCTGTTCTTTCTGTAAATCAAACAGAGCTCAACAAGCCCGAGCACACGGCTCCATTGATTCCAAACAAGCCACCCAACAACACCTCCTCCGCATCTCATATCTCACTTTATTTTGAGTTCTTCTATTTAAAGCAGTCGTGTTTTGCTAACTGGGGACACCTCAGCAAAGATGCAGCACGTTTTAGCCAGAACCCTGGGAGATGGGGACCGTGGCGTGCGTGCAAAGCCCCTGCAGAGGTTGAGCTCTCCCTGCAGAAATTTCCACACAATCCCGAGCTCCAGGTGCGGGGATGGTGTCCATGAGCTCTCTGGGCCCCGCTCCTGGGCTGGCACCTCCTGCTGCAGGAGTTCCCGCATGGTGTGTGACCCTTTTCTTGTCCTTCCCGCTGTATCCAAGGAAGCGTCCCATTGCTGGACACCTCCACGGAGCTGCTTCCTTGTTCTTGGCTCAGCCTCTCATTTTCTGTGTGTTTTGGCTGAATCACCCAGCCTGGCGGGGGTTTCCAGAGCCCACAGCATCTGCCCGTGTCCCTCTCTCCTTTAGCCCTGGCTCTCTCCCTGCCGTGGTCCCAGCCCTGCCAAGCTGCCTTTCTCCAGCACATTGGCTTGCTGCCCTCCAACCCTCCCCACTGTCTGCTGTGTCCTTAGCTGTGGATTTGACACTGGTGGCTGGAGCCAACTTTCCCTTCCCCAGCTCCCAAAGGAGCCGTGTCCTGGGAAGCGCAGCCCACCCAGCACCCGGAGCAGAGTTTTCCAGGTGTGGGGTGCAGAGGGGCTAGGGGTGCAGGGAAGGGAGGAGGAACAGAGGGTGAACGGGAGCCACCAGCTCAGGGACTGGGGACAGATGGGTGGAAGCAGAAGAAGGGAAAGGAGGAAAAAAAGCGGGGAATAGAGGGAAAGTGGGGAAATAAAGGGAAAGGGTGAAAGGAGAGGCAGGAACGGGGAAAGGAGGGATAGC